>LN483550.1:33580-46171 GCA_900002565.1 Culicoides sonorensis | reverse complement strand
CAATGCAATTAAATGCACTGCGGCTAAGTTTATTGAACTCATTTTATAAAATAATTACAACAATTTCATTAATATCAATCAAAACAAAGCGGTTTAAACCACAGACACACAACTATATGTCTGAAATATAAAAATAGAATCCTAACTAAATAAAAAAGACTCATATTGTTTATAGTCAATTTAATTTTGTTTTTTTAAAAGATTTACATGAATTGACTTGTGTTATTTGCTTTGACAGAATATTCTGGACCTATATTTGTTTCTATGAATTGAAATTTTTTTTTTATTTTTTAAATAATTTTTTTTTATTGAATTTTTTCACCTGTTTAAATAATAAAATTTAGATGAAAAGTGAAAAAATATTTACTCAAACTAAAAATAATTGTGTCAAGTAAATGTTAAAACAATAAAAGTTCATCATGATAAATCTGTAACAAAAATATTGATTTTGCATTCATTCAAATACACTAAACATCATCTATTTATAAACAATTGATGTCCAAACAAAGGAAGTGTTACAATGCAACCTTGAAACTTTTTAATTTTTCTGTAAATTTGTATTTTTTAGTAAATTTAAATAAAACACATTTCAGAAAACATTAATAATAATATTTTAAAAGCAGTGTGAATTTTCAAGAATTTTACTTTGTCCCGGTTCCTTCAACTGTCAAGTCTTTGTTTGTATAAAAAATTATCACACGTGTCATAATTATGACCGGCAACGTTTGTTAACTTTACAAATAAATTTTCATTTCACTTTTTATCATATAACAAAATAAAATATAGTGTGAAATGGATTTAAGAGTCGGTGTGATACTTTTTAATATGCCATACTTTTCATTTAGAATTTAACCCTTTTTTGCATGGTGCTCATTTGGCATTTGGCGAATTTGTCATCTGACGGGAAAATTCAACACGATCTAAGCACCCGTTTAAATGAGAATTGTTCTTGAAAAGTGGAAGATTACACAAAAAGGGTTAATACATCATAAAATTATAGAGTAAATAGTACAAATAACGCCGGTCATATGGGAACCAACAGAAGAATTAACAACATGTAAATATTTTTTTAAGCAAAAATTCTTTTAAAAAATAAATTTTATTCACAAATTATAAAATTTAGTGCTCTTTCGTATTTTTGATTCGAACGTTTGAAATAAAGGAAAAATTTTTGGTTTTAATAAGCCAAACAATTAAAAGCATGATGCTAAAATATTGCATACCACCACCAAAATGTGTGTGAACTCGCATTTTTTTTTAAATATTTTTATGAGACAAAAATTATATTTAACAAGTTATTTTTATCTCAAAGCTTACTTAATATTTGTTTTGTTTTTTATTTAAATTAAAGAAAAAAAAACTAAGCTCACTGTTGTATAGAAATACCGCCTACAATAAAATTATGAAAAAAATACTATTATTTTTACGAGGAATATCAATAAAACACAGAAAAAAAAGTGAAAAGGTCATGATCATGTAACACGTGAAATAGGAATGGACATCAATTTATAAGATATGAAAATAGAAAATAAATTTAAAACTACCTAAGGGTATTTTGGTACAAATTCTTTAATAAATGGACCTTTATTTGCATTGGTTATTGTGACAAGGAACTTTTTTTTATAAAATCAAAATTTGTTTTAAGGGATGTTTTCACAAAATATGACATTTTTTTATGTGTTCTTATTCAAATCAATTTATTTTACACTTTCAACCCAAAAGCAGTGGGAGAACGGAAATTATTTAAAATTCTAAAAACAAGCAGAAAACCTTAAATTCAATTTGAAAAAAATAAAATTTTTAAAATGGTTTTTGCCGTTCCACTGATTTCTCACTAAACCAGGCTCAACTCAAAGATTGTTAAACAATTGAAAATTCAATCAATACAAATTTGAAAATTTTTTTTTCATATCAAGAGAAAAATGTGACACACTTGTTTTAAATTCATGTTATAGTGACAAACTTTTAAGCTACACTAACTGTTGATCTAGTTAAATGGTATCAATATTGCAGATAAATTAAATATTCGAATACTTTGAATTTCTAGACGTTTTTGTCAGTTTGGAATGTTTGACCAATTGTCATAGAATCGAAATAATTTCTAAGTTCAACACACATTGATGCAAAAATTTGTATTGGCTTAAGTTAACATTTATTTTTAGATTTAACATAACATAAAAATAAGGTCCACTCTTAGGTTTAGGGTGAAGGTTTGACGTTTACTATCGAAACTATAGTGGAAATAGTATGAACACAATAGAACCCTTTGGGACCGTGGTGGAGCCTTGTAGACTCAACCTACACTACTCTAAGTTTCAACAATGCAAACTAATATTAATCATTCTTTCATTGAATTATTTCATTATTTATCTCAACAGGAAGAATGATTAATTTTAACTGCAATAGTATGATAATGATAATGATTTTTAGGTCATGATAAGGAACAATGTTCAAAATATTATCAAGCAGGATAAGAAATGATATCTTAACTTTAAAATGGCATTGTCTGTACTTGACCTTGTTATGAGAAATAAATGATACCATAGAAATACTTATAGCTCAAGAATATTGCATATTGCGTTGATGTTGACACGTTTTCCATTCTTTTGTTTATTTAAGTATTTTGAAAATCATTCTCAAACAAACACAGTTGAATTCATCATTGCATCCTTGCATGGTATTAAAGTGAGATTATTATGTTCACAATGGGAGATCAATAACATTAATATTTATTTTGTATTTGTATTGATATTAAAAATGCATTTGACAAACATTTATTGAAAAAAACTACTCTGATAATCAATTGCAGTAAACACTTATAACAATGTATTTCAAATATTTTAAAGCTGCACATGACAGCTTTGATCTACTCAAGGAATAGTGGAGATCATTGGAAGCATGTGCAAGTTTAATACAAGCGTTTTACTTTATTTGATGACGATCTGTAAGCAAAATGTAAAAATTTTGATTTACAGATTACATTTTTGACCAAAACTTTGTAAAAATAAATGAAAAATATTTTTTAAACCGTGAGCCAATTCAGAGAAATCTAGCTTTTTGGTATCTAACTTATAAATAAGCTAACTCGCGCTAAAACTCTTTCTTTTTGATAAGTGACACAATTATTATTATTTTTTTCTCAGAAGAAACCATGGTCCCGTCCAGCAAGCAAAATTGCATATAAAATTGCGCAATTTTTTTGTCCAATGAATTGGTTGCGTAAATTCAGTTGCGCAATTACGACAACTAAAAAATTTAGATTGCAAGGTGTTGCAAATACCTAGTTTGTATTTGAATGCTAAAATTCCCACCATTTTTTTTTTTTGTTTTTAAACAAAAAAATGCCGAAATATATACTTAGCAGAGGTAAGTTATCCTATTTTTTTTGGTAAAAATTAAAAGCAAATCTATATTATCTTTATGTTTTTAAGGAAAATTAATCCGCATTAAATCCAAAGAACACGGGACCAGAGAAAACCTCTCTCAACGTAAGTGTTTCATGATTTTTTTTTTAACCTCTAATTTATTAAGGATTATTTTTATTCATTTAATTTTTTTTAGGAGAAGATTTGAATGGAAATACAGGAAATCATAGCCAGTCTAATACTATTATTCGATCCAAAGAAAACGGGAACAGAGAAAACCTCACTCAACGTAAGTGTTTTATGATTTTTTTAACCTCTAATTTATTAAGGATTATTTTTATTCATTTAATTTTTTTTAGGAGAAGATTTGATTGGAAACAAAGGGATTCAAAGCCAGTCTGACACTTTCATTCGATCCAAAGAAAACGGGACCAGAGAAAACTTCACTCAACGTAAGTGTTTTATGATTTTTTTTAACCTCTAATTTATTAAGGATTATTTTTATTCATTTAATTTTTTTTAGGAGAAGATTTGAATGGGAATAGAGGAAATCATAGCCAGTCTTACACTTTCATTCGATCCAAAGAAAACGGGAACAGAGAAAATCTCACTCAACGTAAGTGTTTTATGATTTTTTTTTAACCTCTAATTTATTAAGGATTATTTTTATTCATTTAATTTTTTTTATAGGAGAAGATTTGAATGGAAATACAGGAAATCATAGCCAGTCTTATACTTTCATTCGTTCCAAAGAAAACGGGACCAGAGAAAACTTCACTCAACGTAAGTGTTTTATGATTTTTTTTAACCTCTAATTTATTAAGGATTATTTTTATTCATTTAATTTTTTTTAGGAGAAGGTTTTATTGGAAACAAAGGGATTCATAGCCAGTCTGATATTTTTTATGATTCGGATAATGAACATCAAGAATATCAAGCGGAACAACGGGAACAAGCATATCAACCGTACCAAGAATATCAAGCCGATCCTGAATATCAAGCAGATCCTGAATATCAAGCAGATCAAGCCGATCCTGAATATCTATCAGATCAAGATTATCAAGCGGGTCAACCGGATCGAGATAATCAAGCAGAACAAGAAAACCGGACAGGTAAATCTTTTTAGTATATTGTTAACAATCAAATTTTTATTTTTTTTTTCTGTATTATAGTTTGGGTTCAGAGTAATCATGCTCAATTATTAATCGAGTGCCTGAGCAGAAGAAAAGATCAATTGAGAAGTCCCAAAACCAAACAAATTGTTCTTTTTAATGAAATTGAACAAGAGTTGTTTGAGTTATACGGGTACAGTTTTCCTGGACAATTTCTGCAAGCTAAATACCAGAATTTAAAGACAACATTCAAAAGAGTAAGTTTAATAAAAATCAGCTCAAATCAATTGAAGCTGCAATTGTACAAATATTTTTTATTTAACTTGTCGTTAATTAAGGTACAAGTTTAGTTATTTATTGTTAAGAAAATTAACATTCAAAAAGTGCCTAAAAAAATGTCTCCTATTCAAGAGAAATTTAAGAGAATTTTTTTTTTTGGGTTTTGAACATAACTAATATATTTACTTCATTTTTCTTGTAGGTTAAGGAGAAAAAAAATAAATCCGGTGAAGGAGCGATTAACTGGCCATATTTTGATTCCATGGAAGAACTATTAACAGAAGATCGTACTGTCAATCTACCACCCACAATAGCCTCTCTCGAGGAAGAAGCAGAAGAGCAAGATATCCAAGAAGATGGTAAAGAATATGGTGAACGCAAAACCAAGAAACGCAAACGGGATGAAGAATTTTTAGAAATAGAAAAAGAAAAGTTAGCAAAAATGGATGAATCAGTTAATATATCTAAAGGTAATAATTTTAATAAAAAAATTAAATTAATTACTAAGTTAGTTTTATCACCATTCAAAAAATACATATTTGTATAACATTAACTTTAATTTTTTAAGAAAATTTGGCCATCAAACGCGAAAACAATGAACTTAAGAAACAATTGGTCAATATATTTTCAAGTTACATTGAATTTTTAAAAGGAAACAACCAATGAAAGCGTAAATGAAAAAAAGTTTTCATAACTTAATATTTCTACAGATTATAAAAAATTAAAACCGAAGAAATAACAAATACTATATATAAAATCAAAATATATTATAACTATAACTGTAATAAAAGACATTTGAAGAAATTTAGAATATTTGTACTAAAAATTAAAAACTATTGATTTAAATTCAAATAGAAAATAGAATAGTTTTTCTCAAAATTAGTAAGGGAAACAAACAGTGAAGTTTATAAAAAAAAATGTTTTAGTCACTTAAAGTTTAGATAAATATTAGTAAATTTTATACACAAGATGAGAATATTAATATATTTATAAAATTAAAGAATATTATAACTTTATTTTATCATAAGAGAAACTAATATAAAAATGTTTTGTATTTAAAACTAAAAACCAAGAAGAATAATTATTAATTATAATATTATTATATATTATTCTCATAAAATTAAAAATTATAATTTTTCTCTTAAAATGATAACATTGTACTTAAGATTATTCTTAAAAATTCACTTTTTGTAATTATAACCAAACCTGTGATTTCAAGGAATAAATTATAGTAAAAATGTAAATTAAATAAAGATTTTCATTTTAATCATAAATCTTCATTTTGAGTAAGGTATGTATAACATTTAACATTAGAAGTAAACTTTGCTATGTCTGAATTGAAATTTTAATGTAAAGTAAATTTAAAATAAGGACTATCAAATTTGTAGTGATTTTACCGTCAAATGATAATTTTAACACTGAGAGGAGTGGTATGACCTGACAAATGAACAATATTTCCCATGATAAATTCAGAAAAAAATGAGGTAACATCGATTAAAGTTTGAATGCCCTATAATAAACTTTATTAAAAAATTAGCATGACTTATTAAGAAATACTCGCATGGCGCAAGTTTTTTTTTCTTTTCTTTCTGAAATAGGTGTCAGCAGTTCGAAACTTATTTCCAGAATTTTTTTTTTCTTTTTTTTAATATGAATTTTTGAGCTTCAAGCATGCATAAATTTTTTATAATTCAAACTAAATTTAATTCATGATCAATAATAATATTACCATTTTAACAATGTGCAAATGAGGTGATGAACAGTTCAACTAAAATAAAAATTTAATACTAAAAGTATTAGCATTATATATTCCGATTCTGAGTGTATTTTTGATGAATTTTATTTTAATTTTGTTAAAATTTGATATAATTCAATAAATGGAAATGGAATGTATAGTAAATTTTTTAGATTCAAATGCTCCTAATACTTTTATTTGTTTAATGTTTCAGATTCTTCAATGTTTTACATTCCTGGATGAACTATCATTTGAAATTATGAGGAGCAGCGGATATGTTATCACATGGGTAATTATAAATTTTTTATAATGATTTTCATAAAACATTACAGCTGTGTCTTTTTCAGAATAAATTTAATTAAAACAAGCCGAATTTTTTCTTTAAGTTGACAATGTATAATAAAGTTAATAAGAATTAAATTTTAATATGGAATGGCGAAATTCCTTATAATGTAATAATTTTGCAAACCCAAAGTTCGATTCGCTAAGGTCTTTTGTAATGCAGTTTGATTTGGGTTCATGTATTACCGTGATAAGTACGTTATCCGATCTATTAGTAAGAAAGATAATTTTATAAAACCTTATCCGAAGTAATTAGAGAACAGAGTTACCAAATTAGTTCAAAAGAATAAAATAGAATGAACTAAAGGTGTTCTCATTACTGTTCATCTAAGCTGAGTTTATATTAGTGTATATCAAATACCACTTTTACACAATAGATATCAACTCAAACATTTTTTTTTTATTTATGAATTTACCTTAATTTTTTTATAAGTATTCAAAAATCTAGCACACACGCGAGAAAGTATTTTTAGTGAGGACTGTAACCACGAAGACCACTTTTACCTTTTTTGATGCACGTATTCAAGTATGCAGGTCAGTAAGATAAATAAACAAAACTTATGATTAGGACCAAACCAATTTTGATATTTAAACTAAATCATAACATAAAAATTAAATATTTTATATTTTTCTTTAGATACTACCACACAGTCTAGAATAAGAACTTCAATTTCACTGATATTTAAATCGTAACGCAAAAGTTAATCACCAAAAGTTATTTCACCCGATGTTACAATTTAAACACTTCTATGTTGTTCAATATCATTAAGTCGTCTTGGAAACCGTTATTACAAGACCGCTGATTAATTGATGAATTATGATGTTGTTGAATAACTGTCATTGTGAAAACTATTTGCAGAAGTAATTTAATCTATAATCATAACAAATGAAGAAATTCGGGGGGACTATTAGGGGACTCTATGTGTTACGTGCTTTGAATCAAAAGTTGTTTGTAGATTGATAATGTAATATTTTACAAAAAATTTATAGCATTGGAAGTAAAAACTTAAAAAGGTAATTTACCGCATAATGTGATAATGAAATCAAGGTTCTGATGGGGATAGCTATGAAGATAATGGCAGTGAATGCGTGATCAACGTGATACACTTGAATTAACATATTGTCATCTTTTCTACATGTGCTAATTTACTAAGATACCAAGACCAATTTTTCCAATTTGTCGTGAATCATTAAAAAGGTTCCTCCAAATCAGAGCTGTTCAAAAGACAACAGGGAACTTATGTAAGATAATTATTGCTCCAAATCAAAGTGATGTAATTAATTCATTGAATTCAATTCAAGTTTAAAGTTTAACTCTTTTTTCCGGATATCGATAACATTCCTGCTAGATAAACAGCAGTCGCATTAATAAGAGTCTTAAACTGGTCATCATAGGACCCACCAAAACAGCGAGCCATAAGTCAAAGTAATGCAGGTACATTCGAACGCAACAAAAAAAACTGCAAAAATAACAAATTAACATGAAAACAATAAAAGGAGCAGCATTATGGAAAACGTGAAACATTTGAGGATTGAAACTTGATTTAAATAGTTGAAAATGGTTCTGTAAAGGAAAATTGTGCAGTATATAATCATTCCGCACCATCCGTAGCAAGAACGATTTAGCAAACAAAATAAATAATCGTTGTTAACCATGACGAAATTGAATTACATCTAACACACACATTTAAGTTTCAGAAAAAAACCAACACCGGCATTGCGAATGTGTTCAATGGTCTAATTTCAATTTCAAAATATTAAAAAATTTATTGTTTAGGCTATTTTCAAAAACACAAGCTTAAATTGATGTAAAATAAAATTTGTAGTATCTGTAAAACTAAAAATTTAAGAAAAAAGAATTATTGGATTTTAATTTAAACTCTAATGTCAAATGGTTAACAAATAACCAGACACTTCCATTATTTTTCTTTTATCATCTTTTGAAGTCATGAATATTATGAAAAGCAAAATAGAAAATAAATAAAGGTCTTTTATTCGGTTGAGAATCCTCATTACTATTAACGATTTTCTTTAAAAACGAAAAACTCGTGTGCTAACATCTTCATTTGAGTCATAACCGTTTGAATTTTTCTCTTTGAATGAAGTTTCGTCGGTTACTAAATCTCCAATTGAATTTCCAATATTGATTGATCTAATAATCTGGTTATTTGGAATGAATTCTTTATATTAAACGAATTTATCCTCATCACTAATCTCATTTGGATTAAAATGTATTCAAGAAGTGTCTCGATTTTTAATTAAGTGAGAACAGTTTAAATTCACTTAATTATATATTCTATCTTTTTAGAAGCACACTTATCATATTAATAATAAAAAGAAATTATTTAAATTATATTGTAATTAATGAAACTTTATTATTATTAATAAAAGAGAATATTAAAAATCTCATTCAAATGAAAAATAACGTATTAGAAAGAAAAATTAATGTATTTAATTTAAATTAACCTACTACTAAATTATTTAATACAAAAAAAGAGGAAATAATAAAAAAAAATCAAAATAATGAAAAAAAATCAAAATAAAAAAAAATAAAATTATATAAATATAAAAAACATTAAATTGAATTAAAATGAATAAAAATAATAATTGAATAAAAATTAATTAAATTGAACTGAAACTGAACTGAAACTGATAAAAAAATTAAATTAAGGAACTAAAAAATTTTGATTTAAAATTAATGAAAAACAAAAAAAAAATTAATGAAATAAAGTGATCAATTGATCACGTTTACAATTGGTTATGGCCTCGTTTGACTCCATTTCCGAATCGTTATCAACTGAAAGAGTCTCATCTAGCTCTTCTAATTCTTCATGCTCATTATCAATTTCATTTTGGCCCAAAATAAAGTTAACCAAAAACACGCAAGCAGCAATTACATCATTAGCAGCATTCGTGTCAAT
The DNA here is from genome assembly GCA_900002565.1 of Culicoides sonorensis. Lineage (NCBI taxonomy): Eukaryota > Metazoa > Arthropoda > Insecta > Diptera > Ceratopogonidae > Culicoides > Culicoides sonorensis. Next base: position 36,417 of record LN483550.1, on the reverse strand, counting down.
CATATTCAGATGCTTCATAATAGGAAACTTTCCCTTCAGCAAACCAAACGACCTTTCCACCACCTGTCTGACACTGCTGAGTTTTGTATTGAAGAGAATCTTGGCTTTAGGTAAGTGCAAATTATTTTTGAATGGCGTTATCATATATGCACTGTTGGGGTAGGCCCCATCACCCATTATATGAAACTCTGGAGGCAAGGCTGGGAGGGCCTTTTTGAACAGAGGCGAATGCTTATAAATAGCCGCGTCATGCATCCTCCCAGGGCAGCCAATGAAGACATCTATGAATCGACGTTTATCATCACAAACAGCTAAAAGAAAAATTAAAACAGGTAAAGTATAAATATAAAAATAAAAAGTAATGTGCATCAAATTAAATAAAAATGAGAATGGAATATTAATTTTTTTTTTTAATTATAAATTACCTTGTAACACAATTGAGTGGAAGCCTTTTCGATTATAGTAATCTACAGAATTGTTTTGTGGAGCATTTATGGGAATGTGGCACCCGTCTATGGCTCCTACGATTCCAGGAATGCCAGATTTTTGTTGAAAAGCCTGAAAAAAATATTTTATTTTATTTGAATGGAAGATTCATTTGTATTTCATATGTGTGTCCAGTTGTATGATTGTCTGCCTCCATGTCTCTCAGTGTGTTTGTCCGTTTAAATGTTTATGCGTTTGTTTGTATGTCTGCCTGTCCCTCAGTTTGTGTGCCCGCGTGTTTTTACGTCTGTATGTCTGCCTGTCCGTCAGTGTGTTTGTCCGTTTATGTGTCCGCATGTGTGTTCGCATGTGTGTCCGCATGTGTGTCAGCATGTTTGTCCGTTTGTGTGTCTGTCTGTCTGTTTGTCCGGTTAATTATCTGTCCGTTCTGCAAAAAAAGAAACAAAAGATTACCTCTGAGATCCGCTTTTGCTCAGCTGTACCTGGCCAAACTACATATTTGTACATCAATTTTTTCATGATTTTGATGATCTCATGAAATATGTAGTGGCCAGTACTTTTGCTGACACCAAACCTATCCCCGACGGCTGAAAACTTCGCTGGATTTACCAATGTCCAAATGACCAGCAGAAGTTTTTTCTCGGGAGAATGCTTTGCGCGTCGGGGTAGGTGTGGTGCCACTAGCTTCAGCAGGATCTAAAATTAAAAGAAAAAAATTAATAAAAGAAAAATTAATTATAATTATATTTACCTCAAAGGTACCCTTTTCCATATGGAAAAGGTCTTTCCACTCATCCAGGGTATATGTAGGGACAATAGTCTCTACATATCCCTGGATTCCGTGAGCCCGTGGTGCTGCCCTTTGTTCTCCGTCACACATTATTCCTCTTTTTTCGATGAAAAAAATTTCATCGTTTTCTTCTTCATCATCACTATCAAATATAATGTCTATTAATGAAAATAGTAATTTTTCATCAATTTTTTCCATTTTTTAGTTATTGTATTTTCACTTTTAATTTTCTTTATGTTTTATAAATTAACACGTTGTTTTATTTTTCGCAACGGTTTTGCAATTTTTACCGTCCAGCGAATTCAAATAGTTGCAAGCAATTAAAATTGCGCAACCAAATCGACAATTTTGTATGCTGGACGGCGCCCATATTTCATTCATTAACCGCAACATAAATAGAAAACGTTAAATAAATAAATTAGTAACATTAAAATTTCAAGACTTATAATTACAATTTAATTGGCTTCAAAAATAATCAAAATTGTTTTAAGTTAATAAAAAAAAAACAAAGCATCAACATTAGAGTCAAATTTTATAATAATTGACAAAGATGTGTGAAAGAGTTGATGAAATTGTAATTAAAGTTAATAATGGATTTTTGATGGTGCCATACTAATTGATAATAATCATAATTAAGAAAAATGCTTAGCAAACAAATAAATTTACTAATTGGTCTATAATGTTGTATGATTATTTAATATTTAGTTAAAAAGTTAATTGAAATTGATTCAAAACAAAATTAAACTCATAGAAAAAACAAAGCACGCATATTATTTTTATAGTTTTTATTGTACATTTCGTAATTAAAAATGCACTTATAGTAACGGTTTGTCCGCTGTCACTCTGTAGACTTATTTTTTACTCATATGAACTTTAAGACCAAAAGTGCTATCGATGACAAGTATTTGAGTTTGCAAAATAGCTCAAGAAATACTTGAAATGCATTAATTTACGCGATGCTTTGAGATTTACAGTTCAAAAATGATAAAAAAAACCGTTAAATTCTCTTATTTAGCATTTGTGATCGGCCAAAGAGCTAATAAAGAAATTTGTTTCAGTGATAAGGGTCAGTGTAAGAAATTTGGCTCAAATAGGACCTCACATCATTTGAACTAGATTTTTTTTTACTTTTCTTATGCAAGCGAATTCTTGTTTTTTTTTTTTTAATTTTTCAGATTACTTAAAAGAAATAATTTCAAATGTATCATGTTATTTTCTTCAACTAAGTTACATAAGGGTTAAGCCCCACGATTATAGACACGTTGTAAGAGTTTTACTATTTTAGAAGTAGCCACTATAGGACCCAACAGAGCCTCTTGTTTGAGAAATGCGCTTTTTAACCGTTCAATAAAGAGAATTTCAATTTATTTAATAAAATTTTGGGATAATTATAATAATTATTGTTAAATTAAAAAAAACTCAAATTTTCTATTCCATGATCGTTATAATTAGGGTTCACTAAAATATTTAAATACATGTTTTTTTCTGTTTATATTTCAAACAAATTAATTAAATACTAATCCGTTTCAGAACATTTGAAGACTTTTGGCATCGATTTGATTTTACATATTTTTACATATTTTGACATAAATACATATAA
>LN483550.1:19957-31405 GCA_900002565.1 Culicoides sonorensis | reverse complement strand
AATTCAAAAAATTATTAAAAAAAAACTAGCAGCCTAAATGACTTTCTGTGAACGCCAAAATTTTTTATTTTTTATGTACTTTAAGACTGTAAAAGGATTTTCCAGTAGCCAGAGGTTTTTTTTATTTGTTGTCCAGTGTAATAATAACAAATAGTAAAAAAATAAAGCCAGATGTGTAATATTTTTTATTCAAATAAAAACAAACAGAACGAACTAACACGAATCATTTAATGAATCATTCAGAATCTGAATGCAACACAAAGTTTTAGTTGAATGTACCGGTTTTTCTGTTTATTTATTTTTTTCTTATATTTAAAAGCAGAAAATCAAATAATAACAAATTTACACTTATACTTAATTACGAACGAAAATACGATGACCCGAATATGTTTTTGCTTTTAAAAAATTATCACAAAATAAACGACAAAAATAAAACTGAAGATTTGCTTTTCCGATATCTGTTCAAAGTAAACAAAGACGATAAATAAAGAGTATTTGTTTATTTTTTATTGTTTAAAAAAAATAGAATAATGTTATTAAAATGCAAAAAATACTGAACAAAAACAGACGATGTTTTTTTTGGTATGAGAACCTTGACATTGCTCTTTTGATTTGCATTGTTAAAAATATAAAATTTTTTTCTTAAATTTATGAAATCATGACTCGAGGAGAAAAAATAAAAACTCTCCTTGTAAGAGAATAAAGAAAAGTGAAAATCATCGATGGAGAACACATTTTTTAAGCAATTATTTTAATTTTTTTTTAAATAAAGAAAACTTCAAATGTAAAATTTTACATTATGTTAATTTCAGGTGTTTTTTTTAAATTAATCAAAACATACAGTAAAAATATGATATGACTTTTAATGGAGCAAAATTAAAGAAATTGAAAAGAACGCCGCAAAAAAAAATATATTTATTTTTTTAAGCTATGCAAGTAAACAGAACCAAAATTTTAAAATATTTTTTTATGTTTATTATTGTTAAGTACAAAAATAAACAGTACACTTTTTTTCTAATTCAAAATATATTTGAAATTGAAGTAATTTATTTCTCACAATTTATCACTCATCAAATCAAATGTTTTGGTTTTTTTTCCAAAAAAAAAAAAAAATTATATTTTTATTAAATTTTATTAAATTATATACTCATTAGTTTTGATATTGGGCTCCAGAGTTTGAAGACGGTCAGAAGCCCAAATCTCAAATTTTCCCAAAATGTTCAATTTGGCCAAAATTTCAAAATGGCAGTTTTTTTTGAAAATTTTTAAAAATGGCGAAAAATTTTAATTTTTATATTAGAATATTTACATTTATTTTATTTTTAAAATAAAACTTAATTTTATTCAATGAAACGAGTATCATTGAAATGCTCTTTTATAGAATTTCTCATTTTTCTGTATTCCGAATATTTTATTTACCATTTGATACTAATACAAAAATTGCTTTGCACTCAATTGCCGGTGCCAAAACAAATATTATTGACTCTTAATTTTTTTGAAAGGTATCTTCTTTCTATTTGAATAATGAATGATTTTAACATAAACAATGTAATTCAACACCGACAGAAACAGATTAAAATATTTGTCGAAGTGGGGATAATGTAATCAAACAAACAAACTTCTTCTTCAAATATCTTAAGCATTCAAAACAAGTTGAAAGTATTTTTAATCTGCTAATTTTGGTTAAAATTAGAAAAAAAATATTGATCATTGACACAAATATTATCATTTGACATAATATAAGAAATTGTAAACAAAACTGGTTATTACCTCTTATTCATATTATTTTATTGCCATTTTATATGAGTATGAATTTAACATAAGCAACAACTAATTTTATATTAAAACTCTAAACTGATAAGATAATACTAGAATCCAAAAAAAATTAAATATTTAAAAATAGTAATTTAATAGCAACAAGGAATAAATTCTACATTGATTACAATTTTTGTTAAAATAAAAACATTGGAAAACTACAAACTATTTTTATTTGTAATAAGAAGGCAAAGAAACTGGCCCTTATCATAATTTACTTTCAAGCCTTTAATCTTGATAATCTATTTTTTATGATAATACGAACTTTTAATTTCATTCAACTCAAATTTTACATAAATATGCATTTTATTTGAATAAAATAGAAGAAAATAATGTACAAGTGATAGATGGGAGTGTTGTGTCTTGAATTATGATTATTATTTACTAATAAATTACGTTTTTGACGAAATATCTGAGTAAATTACCAGGCGCCATACATTTATTTAACCCAGATTAGGCTACAGTCCTTCCAGAAGGCCAAGCAAGATTGACTTAAATTCGTTTAAAATCATACTTTGGACGAATGAACAGTATTGGAAACTGTCCAAAATGGTTCTTAAGAATGTTTTTTATGAAATTAACATAAAAATTTACAAAAAGAAAATAATTTTATATCTCAAAATTGAAGTATTTTATAAGAAGTCGAAAAGTATGCCGCCTTATCTGGGTTAATGTCTTTCTTAACTGTCTAAGGAAATAAATTTGGGTCAAAATGAAAGATATGTGAAAAACAATCACAATAAGTACTTGAACGTGTTTAAATTGAGTAAACATGCAATTTTCGTGAATGAACTGCACGTTATAGTATGAATTTTTGGCAACGAATTTCATGTTAAGGTGTAAAGTGAAATTTTGTATTATTTTACACCTACACCTGGTCTCAAATAATGAAAATGTTTTTGAACCTGGACTATTTTAAGTAATTTTAATTTAAGTAATTAACAACTCAAAATTTTCACTGTAACATTAAACTCATCCACTGAATCATTTTAATGATAGACTTAGGATCGAATTTCTGAGAGGGAGGAAAAATAGAATTGTACCCTTTGCCTAATGTTTATCTATATGATTTGAATAATACTTACTGACAATGTGTATGGCAAATGAGGCGAAAACAACCATCCATCCTGTAAAATTACAAAAAGAAAAATAAAATTTAGTATGATTACAATTATTATTATCATTATAATATTTAATGTAATGAAAGGTTATGGTTAAGTGTCACTTTTATGATTTGTAATCGTTAATGAACTGATAAGAATAGTATTCTATGTTTCAAATTTCCAGTTTTAAGGCATATTTTGTAAATTTTGTAATTTTAACAAGTAATTGTGATTTCCTTGGAGTAACCATTGGATGCAAAAGTACGAATAAATGAAATACGAATAAAATACTAACCCCATCCACCATCTGGCGGCTTAACCATCCCATTATATTCATCCTCCAATTCGTTCACATCACCATTTTGGCGCTTTTTAACTGGTGCTCCGTGTGTCATCTTAAATTTTCTATCTACTTAAATCTGCTGTTTTTAATGCATGCAATGTGAATGATATTTCAAAAAATTCACTTTCAGTATCGAAAAAATAATAGCACTTGAGTTTATATTGAATTTTTTTGTTTCCTCTAAACTAGATAGTATTATTTTTTGTTATTTTCTCTACAAATATCACTACGAATTTAAATTGTGGAGAGACAACGCACATTTACATGTTAATTCTATTTTTAAATTTCTATTAGAAATAAATATTTTATGTTATATTTGTCTTTCTTTTAGTTCAAGCCACTAATTTCACAGATTTTATAATTTAAATTATTTTTGTATTTTTTTTTGATTAAATTTCAACGATACAAAGTTTTTAAAAAATAATTTGATATTTATTGTGATAAATTCGTGTTATTACTGTAACGTAGATAATTATAATATACGATGTAACGGAAAAAATTTGAATAAGCATTAAAAACTTAGATAATTTAATAGACGGTCATTTTGAAGTTAATATACGCTGAAATCGTCTATTAAATTATGTGCGTTTTTAAAAAAAAAATAAAGAAAAATTCATATATTTTCATTTTTAATCATTAAATTCATTTCTGAATAGCATTTTAAATGTTTTTCACATAAGTACTTATTTCAAAGCAAAAATAGGTTTGTCAATGTATAGATTTTACTTAGATTTCTAAAAAATTTTTGAACTTCTATTTTTCGTCAATAAACGTTAAATTTGAATGTTTTTTTCGTCAATATACGGTTTCTCATTTTGTTTTTTCGTCAATATACGGAAGGTCATCGTATATTAGATTTATCTACTTTACAGTATTATTGTATTGTTTTACATATCAAAGTTTAGGCATGTGATAATCAGGATTAAATTTTAAGTGAAGACGTGTTCAAAATTCATATTAATAAATTTTGATAAAAACAATCATTTATTTTTTTTACAGTATCATTAAATTTTATTTTGGCACTCGAACTTTCAATGTGAAGACAATAATTTTGTTACGATTAAGATACGTTATATTTTTTTTTTTGATTTTACACAGATATCTTTTTATTTCACCTAAAATTTCATGTGAACAAATGTTGATTTTAATTTTTTTTTTGCAAATTTTTGTTATTTAAACATCTGCATATGATTGGGTTTTTTTTAAATTTTTATTATTTATTTTTTATTTATCTGTATTGAGTCTACATATGATCCATGTGAACCACAAGTTTTATTACAATATTATCATTTTTATTATTTTTTTCACATATGAAATTTTTGTGTGTATTTAAAAATATTTCAACTAATCACTTTTTTTTAAATATATTAAATAATAATCGTAAAATAAACAGCATGGATTTCTTATCAATGGCTTTTGTGGCGTAATAATTTAATGTTTTTCTTTAGTAGTTTAATAAATTCGTTTAATTTCTGATTTATGAGGAGCAAAAGAAGGCACGTCCTTTTAAGTCCTTTTGATAATGACAATAATTAATTGAAAAATAATTTAATTATAAAAAAAATACACTTAAAAAAGAAACAAAACAACAGAGCAAGTATACTACTAAAGAGTAATAAGAATAATAATAATAATATAAAATTCCGAAAAATTATTCAACTTTTCGCTACGAAAGAGTCCGTGTGACTGAATAGTATTTTATTGTTGAGTTTAAAAAAGACCGGCAGAAATACAACTCATACTACACAAGCGGTAGTGAACGAAGTAAGTACACATTGCGAGGAATTTTGTATGGTAGTGTTTCTGTTTCAACAATGTATGTTTTTTGAATTAGTGATAAAGTATTGCAAGTGCCAAGATGAATGTATTTTTAGTTACAACAGTTAAGGTTTTATTTTGAAAGCTTATCAGTTAGATAAATGCAATTGATATCTCAACTAAGTATAGATTATTCGTTATAATTGCCATGCTACTTTGAATTTTTATTTCATAAAAAACGTGAAGATTTAAAAAATAAAAAAGCAACGCTTTTTTTGTAAACGTTGAGAAAATATTATTTTGATGAATATTGATGGTGTGAGGAAAATTTTCATCTTGATTCACAAAATAACGTGAATAACACATGCAAAACATCTGTGTTATCGTGTTTATCTGAATCCAATATTAAGTGATCAACTTTCTCAAGTAAATGACTAAACTATTTTAGTTTTGACGATGTTTAACTCCAAATCATTTAAGGTGATATTTAGATATTTTTTTTTTTGATATTTTAATGGTTTGAATTTTTTATAATGATCTTTCATTTCGCTCTTCAGATTTAAGCGCTGAGTGATTTTGTATTGAAGACAGGCCATTATATTTTTATTAGTGCATTTCGTAAGAAAAAATGCACTTTTACACATGGTTTTTCCACCGTCGCTATCCATAACTCCGCAAAAGTCCAACGGAACAAAGTTGGGGTTTTTCTGTAAGATAAAAGAGCTATTTACAATTTATAACTTATTAGTTTGGAGATTGGGCTCTAGACTCTCCAAAGCCTAAAAATCGGTTAAAAATTTAAACTTATAATTGCTGTTTTTTTGTTGGATAAAGTAGCTTATGAGAATGTACTTTGAGAATGTCAGGGACTGGGCTTCAGACCTTGAAAACGGTCAAAAGCTTAAAATCCCAGTTTTTCCAAAATGACTATATTTTTAAAAAAATTCAATTCAAGGTATAAAAATTTCAAAATGCTGGATTTTTTTAAAATAAATTTTAATTGTATTCAATGAAACGCGTTCCACCAAAATGCACTTTTTTAAACGGCCCTGTGGTTAGAATTTCTCATTTTTTAATTGCTCTTAAAGTTATGCATTTTTTTATTGCAGACAGTGCATGCTTTTGTTGGCTGAAGGGGAGACATGTACGTCATGTTCCTCCAATTCGTGTTAATTTTTATTTTCAATGTATTAAATTACGAAATTATAAATAAAAAAATTGTTTAGTTATATTTCACAATGAATCAAAATTTGTCTTTATAAGTTTAGTTGCTGTCATGTGTGTCATAAAATAATTGTACACAAGACTGTAAATATTGTTTAATTTCTTAAGTTATAATTTACAATCGTATTTTCTTATTTGGATGGATACAAATTCAGCACAAATATTTGAAATAAGACTTTTGAATGAAAAATAATTTTTTGATAATTTTGCTTATAAACTCTTAGGAATTTCAAACAAGGAAATAAATTATAAGACATTTATAAAATTTAAACAAAGATTTTTTTTCTTTTTATTGGTTTTTCATTTTAATTCAAAGTTTTAGTGATTCCTGTTTAGGACAATCTGAAAATTTTCTGTTACTAAATGATCGTCTTGGAATATAACTACCAAATTAACTTCAAATTCAATTTTAAAATTTTTCGTCACCAATGTCGGACATGCAAATAATCTCGGGAATATCATAAAAATAGGAATATCAAGTTTTGTACAAACATTTCCATCAGCAATTTGTATGTTTTGTACTTCAGTTGCATCTTTTGAGTATCCCTCAGCACATCCACATGTCTCGACACGTACCAACTGAATTTCAATAGATTTTATTGCAACTTCCGTGTGATGAATTGTAATCCGACCTGTAAATGGTTCTGTGATACAACATTCTTTGGAATCAAGGACTCCGGTAAATAGAAATCTTGGAATGGAAATTCGTTCTTTAGCTGCCTTTTGTAAGGTTTCAGGACTAATCGAGAAATTAATCGGCTTTGGAATTATTTCAATTGATTTTGGTTTATATTGAATGATGAATTGCTGTTGTTTTGTTACGGTTTTGGATAAGAAACTACGACGAATCTCAGCTTTCAACATATAAACGATATTTATGAAGACACCATGGTAAGTTTCATACAAAATTTTCGGTTCTTTAACGCTGTTCAAGTAAAATTCGAATTCATATTCAGTCGTGCCTTGTGTTAATTTTCCGGGTGGTAACAATTCAAGTTGAGAATTCAACAATTGGATTGGCTTCACAGAGTTATGAAATGCTTCGAAAATTCCAACATTTTTATTACTCATTTGTAAATTAACACTGCCATCCATATTAATGAAAATTCCATCATGTTTTGCATCGGTATTACTTGTGACCTGCACAATTCCTGTTAAAGTTTCCTGAAATATTTGGAAAATAATTTAATAGTAAATTAATAGTAAATTTATTACATAAAATTTCAATCTAACCCCTTCATAATAAACCTTATTTGATCTATTTAACTTTATTTCCATTTGAACTGCCATAATTATTTTTTAAAGCTTAAATTTAAATGAAATCTAATAAAATTTACTAAAAATACAATTAATTGAATCAAAACAAAGTTCTGTCAAATTATCGGTTGGATTCTGATAAGAAAATAAAATGTAAACATTCGAGTATAACATCGAATATTCCCACATATAATTGCACAGAATTATATACAGATTTGTCGAGTAGAGAAATAGCGAATAGAATTGCTGTATTTTTTAAACCCTTGATTTCAAATCTTCAGACCCACTGTGATCATATTAGTGATAAAGACGATTTAATTTTGTATGTGTGTTTTTGTTATCATTTATTGAAGATTTTAATTAACCAGCATCTTCCAAAAATCTCTGTCAAAGTGCCACGTTTAAAAAAAAATCAAAAATATTTAACTGGATTTAAAGAATGAGCTCGTTATTTGAGAAGTTTCAGAAGTTAGAAATTGAAGTTGAAGCTGATAAGGTATGAGATATAATAGAATTTCTTAAATAAAGTTTCAATTTAATTCTTCTTTTTAGAAAAAAACACCGATCATGAAAACAGACAACATTGAAAAGTTGTCGTATTTTAAATTCCAAATAAATGAAAGTTCTTCAAAATTTCATAGTTATTTGCTTGAAAAAAGAAATTTTATTGTCGAAGAAGTTTTGAAATGTGCATATGCACCGAAAAAAGTTATCGAAAAAGAGTTGGATTTAGCTCTCAAATTAATCGATCAATCAGAACAGGCAGGATCAAACCTCGATGTTCCGCAAACGACATGTCATTGCTCAAGTCTTTTTCTATTCTTGATTGAAATATATTTGAAATGTATTCCAAAAACAGTTGTTAAATGTTACGTTGATCCTACTTTAAATAGCGCTTGCAAAGCAATCATCCAGGATTTTATTCAGAAACCAATTGAGATAGAACCATTCGATTCATCTTCGGCATGTTGTAGTAACACAAGTTTTTGTTCTGTTATTGTTACTGAAAATGCTGACATTCATTCAGCTGTAGATGAAATTGTTAATGGTTACAAGTTCTTACGAGATCCATGGATGATTAAAAAAGTTTACGTTCAAGAAAATATCAAAGAAAAGTTTTTAAATACTCTCAATAAAAGACTACCTCAAATTGATCCGGTTTATGCAAGTTCTCAAGATTTGAGTACAAATTATATGAATATTATAACGAAATTGCAAGAAAAGCGAATCAAACTCATTCAAGCATCAAATGATGATACCATGAAGGCAACTGTTGCAATTGGGATTCCTTTGAATCATTTAAATGGCAGCTTATATGCACCAATTTTAGTTTTGGACTTTTTCCGTACAATTAAAGATGTTGTTGGACTATTCAATAAAGAAAAATTGAAAGAATTCATTTCGATTTGGTCTGAGAATATAAGTGAAACTTTTGAGTACATAAAATTGCTGAATGTCTCCACTATTTGGGTAAACTGTTATGGAGTTTTTAATTCAAAGTGTCCTTTTGTTATTAATGGACGAAAATATGATATGAACAAAGGTGAATTTAAAAACTTAATGGAATTAAGATTGAATACTAATTTTGTTGTTCTTTCAGCAGGACGAGAGGAAAATGCAAGTGGACCACAATCATTCTTCAGTGATAACTTTTTCTTTAGTGTCACAAGCAATGATAATAAATCAGTTATAATCCGATATGGTCAAACATTTGCAAATTAATATTAAATGTTGATCAATTTTATTTAACAATTTACTAAAAATAAAGTGCATTTACAATTTTTTATATAAATTATTTATTTTCACCTTTATTTGACTCATGTGGTAAAACTTCAGATATCACCGTCAGATTTGGATTCATTTCTTCCACCATTGCGATTGAGAGTCTCCATTGCACTGAATCATCCCGTGACAAATAAAGTTTCTTTAATCCAGTGAGACGATATATGCATGTCATGCTATTGAAAGTAATTCCTTTTGTTCCCCTCAAATCCAAGGTTTCCAACACTGGGAAATTATTACCACTCAGTCTATCCAAGCACCAATCATCGAAATACGGAGAGTTTTTCAGTGAAATTCTTTTGCATTGCAATAAATCCCGAATATTTTCAACACCTGAATAATGTAATGGAAGATCATCATACTCAACTTCTTCGACAATGTAATCGGGATCGTATCGATTTGGATATTCAGCAAGATTTTTTTGAGTTGCCCATTCTGGTTTCCCTACAAATTTTATACGACCACCTCTAAAACAAATAAAATGAGTAGTTGCCAAATCAGGGCCACACGTGTTCAAGCGTTCAGGTATAAATTGTTGCATGAAAGCTTCTCGTTTCAAAACATAATTATCGATGACCCGTCTGATATTACTGATACTGAAATTCCATGGTTGAGACACCATCGATAAATAATCAGAATGATTTGTTTCTGAATTGAAAGCTGCAAATTTTGTGTGATAATCTTTTTTCAGATCCACAACTGGTTTAGCCCATTGAAGACGCTTTTTGTCTTCTGAAATTTTTCGTTCACGAGCTGTGAGAGGTTTTTCTAGTTCTTCTTGTGCTTTCTGTTCTTCGGGATCATTCCAACTTTCCTTGACTTCATATTCTTTTTGTATCACTGATTTTGAGTCCTTTGATTGATCTTGTTCCTAAAAAATAAAAATAAAAATTATTTTTTGTATTTCCTCAGCATAATATCATCTAACTCACATATAAATCATATTTTTTGGGGATTTTCTTCTCTTCACTTGCAATGCCTCGAGAAAACCTTGAAGTTAGCCTCAAACTTGACAATAATCTAATATTAGATATCATATTTGATTGAATTTCTAAGGATTTTAGGAAAATAATTGTTTGATTATTCAATTTTCATGTTCATTTGACATTTCTTACAGATGTTTCATTCATAAAAATTACACATGACAGAAAACATATGATCATTGTTGGTAAACATTTCATTCATAACAATTTTTCTTAGATAATTTTTTCAGATTGAATTGTAAAATATTAAAAGCTAATTAGGGAAAACTCGTCAGTCTGTAAATGTCCGTAAACTATCCGTAAATCTGTAAAGTCTGTAAATCCGTAAAGTCCGTAATTATTTTGTATGGAGAAATATTTACGAACATTTACGAACTTTACAGATCAAATTTGATCAGTAAAGTCTGTAAATAATCTGTAAACTTTTCTGAAATTAGTTTTTGCGCACAAAAGTAGTAAAAATCAACAGATTTTGAAAGAAATAAGTAATTATCGAAACATTTAAAGTTTTTAAGTATTTTTATCGTATTAAATTGCAATAAAAATGAATTTTGTGTGTTTACGGAAAATAACTTTACGGAATATTTACCGATGGACAAACGCGTCAAGCATCTGTAAATCGATTTACGAAGTTTACAATTCCGAAGTTTACAGACTTTACAGACTGACGCGTTTTCCCTTATTATTTTTATTTACCTTACCCATTCGAAAAATTTTCGTGATTTTAAATGTCTTTTTTGCGATTTTTAATAAGGCGATTCATTTAATTGGAATTGAAAAATATGGATTTCAACAATTATTTTATGAACGCCTTATTAAAAATCAAGAGTAATAATTATTTTAAAGGGAATATTTTGAGTAAAGTCGGGAGAAAAAAAGGCATTTTTTATAAAAGTCTTGCAGTTTTAAATCCCGCGCATGCAAAAAAAATAAAATGACAACACTACTGTCAATATTTCAACCAATTCAATTTAAAATTGAATTATTTCAACCAGAAATTTCTTGTTGAAATTGAAATTTACTGTTGAAAGAATTTTTGACAGTTCTCACGTATACACCTACATAACTGTTTCTGTCAAAAATTTCAATTTTTATTTTTCAATTTCAATTCCAATTAAATGAATTGCCTTATGGAGCGTAATTGTTTGTGATTCGTGAAAAAAAAAGTTTTCAAACATAAAAG
>LN483550.1:6201-18553 GCA_900002565.1 Culicoides sonorensis | reverse complement strand
TAAATAATATATCGATAGATTCAACAAAATAAAATGGAATAAAATTAACAATGGTAATTATATTTAATTTTATGACATAATTCTTATACTTATAAATTTTTTTATAAAAATAATTTTGAAGATGTAATTCAAAAACGTTGGTACACAATTAATTTCATTTTTGGAATTGTTCTTTAGGGAAAATATTTTTTTTTTTCATTTTGAGTATTATTTCTGAACTTAATTAGGATTTTAATCATATAACTTTTTGCATTAAATTTTATGTTTCTTCTCCGTAATCCATTTAGAAGTGGCCTTTTCATCCATAAGCACTTTTATATTTTTTTATACTTTATAAACGCACATTGATTCGTCAGCACCATCTGGACAATCTGCCACCTAGTTATCATGGAAAAAATATTAAAATTTATTTATTTTAAAGTGAACAAAAGTCTTTAAATACTTTGTCGCAAATTTGCTCAACAGAAATACATTTTCCTGTGAGACATCGTAATTGGCCCTCAGGACACTGAGTTCTGCTTGTGGTAAGGGTGTCAATGCTTCTGGTTGTGCTTGAGTATTTTGCATCGATTTCTGAATCACTTGTCATCATTATTTCACGACTATCTGAAAAGTTTTCTGAAAATGCATGAGAAAGTGAGTAAAAATGTTTTGAGTATAAATTTCTCAAACGTACTCAGTGTTTTATTTGGTGGAGTGACAGCTCTCCCTGAAGCAGCTCTACTTTGAATTTCCAAATCCTCACTACTGTATTTATCATCACCATCAGCTTTCTTTACAACATTTATGTGTTCAGCAGCTGTCGGAATGTATTTGTCTCCGTCTGAGCTTGTATCAAGTTCTTTTTTGTTATCCGCATTTATCAAACGATCATCTTGAGTTATTGTTAAATATGGACGACTAAAAGTTAAAGAAATATAAAAAAGGAAATATTGTTAAAATTCTGATTAAATGAATTACTTATGCGGTTGAGAGTATGCTTGCTCTTGTGCAAATGGATAAACTCGTCCATTTCCAAAATTAATTGGATAATCAGCGGTATCCTCATCACTAAAACAATCCAATTCGTCACTTGCATCTGGACAGTCATCATATTGGTCGCACCTCCATTTATCTGGTATACATTTGTCATTTGAGAGACATCGAAATTGATCGCGATCACAAAATTTACAATCATCTTCATCTTCACCCGTGGCACAATCTTTAATATTGTCACATCTAAAAAAAATCAATTTAAATTTAAAATACTAATTTCTTTACATCCTTTCCGTTAATATAACTCACTTCCATTGATATGGAATACAAATCTGATCTAGACACTTGAATTCATTTGCATAACATTTTCCACGTCTACTTGGATCTTCACACTCATTCCGATCATTTGAATCTGGATACTGATCACAATCAAATGTGCCAGTTAAGATTTCTGAACTAGCAATAATGTGAGCACATGGTTCAAGAACAGCTAAAAATAAAAACACGTTAAAAATTACATTTTAAAAAACATTTCTTTTCATTCACATACCTTTACAAATTCGTTTACAAGGCTTAAGTGATCCCATTCGTTTTGGGCGACACTCTGGTTCAAGAACTGCACACACAAATTCAGCAACTCGTACAGAACACTTTGATTCAATCAAATATTGAAAGTGTTGATACTCAGTTGCAGTAAGTGGCTTATTATTGGCAGTTAAATCATAATGTAGAATGCCACGACATAGAGACAATGATGTGGATTGACAGACGCCTGGAACGAAATTTATGAAATTAATAAAAAATGAATTATGAAATGACAATATTTACCATCATCTGTGACATTATTTACTTGAAGACGTTGAGTTGTGGTTTCATAACGGTTAATTATTGGTAATGTTGGTGATACTCGAGTACGATAATTGCTTGTAGTTGTTGCAAATGAATGAGAAGTCTCCTATTGGGAAAACACTTGATTTTATTAAACTTAATTCATTTTACATAAAAATATTTCATACCTTATTAGCCTTGTTTCCATTTTGATATTCATCTAACATCTTCAACACTCTTTCATCTTCCTCAATTGGGACTCCAAAGTTATTTTGATGTCCTGAAGTGAATCCAACTTTTACATTATCTGATGTTGATACACTAAGCACTTTTTTCATTTTTGTTGTGTGTGGTTTCGTGGTTTTTTCTTCAGTGACCCCCGACGTAAACAAAGGGGAATTTAAGGTAGTTTTCAATGTTTCAAACAGATTAGATTTTGTGCTACTTTCATCAAGTTGAGTAACAATGGCAGGAGTTTCTGTATCAACAGTCGTCTGTTCAACTGTATGAGGCTGTTTTTTGATAAGAATTGCAAGTAAATCATTATTTTCAAAATTTGTCGTGATAATTGGTTCTTTAAGGATATCCAACACATCATCATTATTATTATTATTGGTAACATTCGTTTTGATTAGCCTGCTTTTGTTGTTGCTGCTTGAAAAGTCAACTGTTTGTATGGGATGTTGTTGACCTGCATGTCCATTGATGATTGGAGGCAAATGTGTAGAAACTCGCTCATCAATATCAAGATCGATGTGATTATTACTATTAAAACTATCAAAATCTATGGATAACTCATTGTCTACAGTTAATCTACCTTCACTACCTATCGTATTATTAGTTGGTTGTGATGCTAAATTTAAAATTATTTGAAAATATTTAATTCAGAATTAAATGAGTAATTTTTACTTACCTATAACAATAAAATAAACTACTACACCTAAAAATCCACATAACATTAGTAGACCAATTGGCCATTTTGCGTATCGCCAAAATATTTTTAAGAATCTGTATAAAGTTGTTCGTTTGTTACGAGCTAGTGTTGCTGCAATAGGCACTTGTGAGCCAGCTTTCCAAAATGTTTGGCTATGATGATGACGATGTGTGCTATTTATGGAAGAACATGGTGATGCTGTAAGTGTACTTGCAGAGGATGTTCGTGTTGGTATTTTGTACAAGGAATCAGGATGTGTGCCCTGAAAGTAAATGAAAAAAATTATTATCAAAAAAGTCAGCTTAAAAGAAAATTTAAAAATCTTAGAAAAATTTAATAAAAAATACATATTTTTTTATTTCAACTTGTAACGGTCGTTTTTGATACACCACATGTTTGAAAATTAACGGTTTTTTAACCAGTTCGGTTGTTCACATAATTAGAATAACAAAAATATCTACTGATAATGTTTCTCATATTTAAAAATCATAAATTTATAAGAATATTTACAAAAATAATAATTTATTTTCCTTGATTACATATTTTACGTATTCGTCCAATAACATTTTAACGTTAGGGTAATCAAGAAACATAAAACGAGACATCAAAATGTATTTGGGACATAAACGAATTGACACATAGTTGGCGGTCTGTCAAAAAACACCGTTGAAATAATTCATAACGAACTTATAACTGCCACTATAAAGAACTATCCTGCAATTTAGTCTATTTTTAATAATCTTTAAATTAGTATTTAGCTTAATAATCTAGCAAAATTATAGTCAAATAAGAAAGTGTTTGGTGCTATGGAACACGAAATTTATAAAACACCAAATAAAGTTTTTTCATCGCCAAGAATTAGAGTTTTACATCAACAACAACAAAGTGGACTGACACCGGGATCTTTGCAGAAAAAAAATAGACATAAATTTCATTTGATTCCCGTAATAAGCACAAATTCATCCTCTCCATCATGTACTCGTTTCCCAAAAATTGTAAATCCATTTGAACAACACTTGGCCGATCGGTTGCATTTGCCAGTGATTTGTAGGTAAGTGTCTTCCGTTTTATCCTTTAAAAAATTAAGTTTTGACTTGGAAATTACTTTTTTTACCATTACAATGGAAAGTCCATCATTATTCCATCGTCCAGCCACCCCACAACTTAGTAGCACGCAATTTGAATGGACAATTGACGATGTGAGTTCATTAGCACCAGCAAAAGTAGAAGTATCTGAATTACAATTTCAGCAGTGTCATGATCCCGAGTTAGAAGAACGAGCTCAAGCCGCAATAAATTCGTATTTTAAAGAAAATGAAATTGGTAAATTGGTTTTTATTGCAAAAACAAACTAAAAAAACCGTTAATTTTTTTTTTGTTACAGTTCCAAGTCCAATGGATTGCCAGCTAAGAAATCAAAAAATTGTATTGAGAAACGATTCATCGATTTACATGTCTAGCATTAATGGATCTGGAAGCAAGAAAAAGCGAGTAAGAAATGGAATTTGTCAGACTGAATTAACATTCCCACCGATTTTACCAAAAGAAATTGAAGATCTCCTGTCAACATTTTGTACATTTACTCAGGTAAATTCTTAAAAGTCTACGTGAATTGTTTTTTAAGTTCATTTCACATTATTACAGGATCAACAACAAAGTTTGACACCAAACGACTGTGATACAACTGTGGATTATGAGGCACGCGATCTCTCTCTACGTCGAAAATTATTTGATGTGTCTGTTGGACCATCAACTTCGGATTTACACGATTCACTTCATGATATTGATTTACAAGCATTAAGTCCACCTCCGAAAACTCCAGAACTGGTAATATAGTTTTTTTTTATAATCATTGGCTGTTTCAATCATCAAATAAATATTTTTAGGATAAACAACGAATTAAGAATCGAACTCGAAATTTTGGCACTCCATTAGGTTCTCGTAGCAATATTTTATCTGAAAATAGTCCTGCCAATATTTCAATCAGTCCTGTAAAGAATGATACATTTGGTTCATTATCGCCAATCTCGAAAGTTTCATCAACAACACCAACTGTTAAACACATAAAAAAACGAGTTTCATCGGCATCATCATTGTCAGACGATAAAGAAAACATTAATCACGAGAATTCCTCATCAAACTCTTCTCTTTATCAAAGTACTCCTGAAAAGACTCGTTTACAAGTCGTTTCTTCATCCGTTGATATGTCAATTGACCGATCTCATGGTATTCTATCAAATCGCACTAAAATGTCTGTGGATGATTATACCGAAGATGCATGGGATGTTAGTTATTGTGATGACCAAATTTCAAGTTCACAACGTCAGAAGAACAGCACTACACCCGTGACACGTCATCAACGACGATCACGAATTGCAAGTAAAAATTTATCACATTCATTCTCACTCTTTGCTGGAGATAAAAGTTTAATGGATGATGAGGTTTTGCGAGAAGTCGTTGGAATGAAATCAGAAACTGCGAGTTTTTATAGAACTGACAGTGGATTTACTGAGACATCAAATATGACATCGGTCGAAGATGAAACAAGTGACTTAGTTAGTTCAAGTAATAATAATAATAAAAAACAACCATTGACGTTAGTGTTTCATGATGAAAACTCAATGGACATTTCCATGAGATCGGATTTACAGTTTTAGACAAAAAATAAACATATTTGCACTTTTTATTGATTTCACATACACACATACACACACACACACACACACATAGAAACACACAGAAACACATTCAATGTATGTTAACTCACTGTTGAAGGGACATTTTGTTGATTATTAATTTAATAGTAATTGAAGTATAAACGCTTGTTTAATTTTAATTTTAAGGGAGAAGCGGTTTAGTGATAAAAAATAGATATTAGGATAAAATTGACTCAATAGATTTTAAGAAAACTGTATTTGATTCAAGAACGTAAAATTTAATTACTTTTAAAACTGATTCAATAAATTTGTGCGTTCTTGAATTGAACATTAAAATTTAATGATATTTTTGTATATAAAACTGAGTGCAATTTCAATACCCCAAGACTTTTAGAGGAAAAAAATGTATAAAAATTAATTCAAATAGGTAAAAATGGCTTTCAGTATGATCTCAAATTTTCAAAATTATTATTATTATGATTGTGTGATTTTTTCTCCATTGTTTTTTTTTTAAGTTTTGGAAAATTACAATCACACAATTAATTTTGGTTTAATTAAGTGTTATATTGTACAAAAAAATAATGTTTAAGATGTAAAAAGGATTCAATTCACTGCCATATCAGATAATAGTTCTTTTTCAACCAATTATTATTAAGAGACACATTATTGATGCCATATTCTATTTATAATCTTAAATTTTAATTTCAAGCACTCAGCTGATGACATTTATTTTAGATAATGTAAAGAAGAATTTAAACTAAATACAAAGACGGCTACAGACTGAAAAATAATATTTGTTGTTCTTATTACTGCATTTCAATGTCACTCTCACATTCGAGGTAACTTCTGAATCCGTTGGAATCAAATTTTAACTAAATCGGAGTGGAATTGCTGTTTTTCAAATTGTTAGACTATCGTACTGCCGAAAAACTCCTCTGAAAAAAAAATCTGCAAACGCCATAATTTCAAAAACATAAGAAGCTATACCTTTGAAGAAGATATCAATTGCCTATCTCCTAAAATAAATTCACAAAATGTAAAAATTAAATGAATGACGATATGGCTGGGCTATGTGCTCAAATTATGAAAATCTTTGATGACCGTTAAATTTTTAAAATCAGCGATTTTATCAATTTTCGTTTAAAGCACTCTCTAGATCTGTTTTTAGCAATTGGTTTAAGAAAAAAGAAAGTGTAGAACGAATTCAAATAATCAGCTAATTACAGGATTTCACCTGAACTGAGTTAAAAATTCTCTTAATAACTTTAAACACTTTCACAAAAGTTTATCCTTGTCCTTATCATGTTTTTTTTTCTTTGTATTGAAATATTTTTGCGACACCTCAACCAATCAATTGATCTCTTGACCTTTATCACTTTATTCATTGTATGAAAATAAAAGACAATTGGACACGAAATACAAATAATCATACTACTGAAAGTACTTCCATTCCACATTAATTTTAACCAAAAATATTTAAATCCCTTTCATTGTGTATGTCTACTTTCAGTCTTTCATTCAACCTTGCATTCCATGTCTCTTTAGATTAAAGTAATGTTTTGCAATAAAGAAAAAAATACACATGCAAATTTTTTTTTCTTTACTTACTTTTAATAATGTCACATTTAAAATAATACTTTTGAATAAAAAAAGGAACAGAAAAACAGCATGTAATGCTAAAAATAACTACGAGGCCAAAGAAATGCTATCATATTAATCTCAGTTAAATTTAATAAAAAAAAATGTTAAAGAATGAAATATCAAAATAAAATTAAAAATAATTTTTTTTAACCATCAAACAGCTCAATGAACACATTTTGTAAACTGTCCAGTTCTTTTTTTTCACTTCCATTTCATGCAAGTTAAAAATGTTAATCAATTTCTTCTCCACACTTGTCTCTCATTTAAAACGCATGTAAATAATTGAATTTAAACACAGAGAGATGGCACATGCTTAACGATACGTTTTTTTCTGTTGTTGAAATGAAAAGCAATAAAAAACTAAAATAAAAATTAATAAAAGCAAATGATTACGTATAGATGTCGAAGGTATTTATGGTATGCGCATAAATAATAAACGAAGAATTACAAAAATAAAGTAAATAAATAAATAAAGGCAAAATAATAAAAACATAAAAGAAATCAAGAAAGAAAGAAGAAATGCGTTTATTAATTCGATAATAAAAAGAAAATTAAAAATAAAATCAGCATAAATTCCGGGCATATCAGCAGACCAGATCTTGTTCATATAATATGTTTACACATTATCCTGCCCTGAGGACAGTAATGTGTTGGAATATTCATTAATTAAAATGAGGAAAGGTGATGTAATCTGAATTTTTTGAATAGTTCATGCCAAAGTTGATATTTATGAAGATTTTGCAAATTGAAAAATGAATTTAAAATCTGGACTGCTTTTTTTGCCTTCGTCTAAATTCAAGTATAAGGCCAATGGTATATGTCATATTTTCATTTTATGCTGACAAAACATTAATCGGCTTTAAAATTTAAGAAAAAAAAACCAGCGCTTTCTTTCCAGTGATGATGGAAATAAAAAAATAAAATAAATGCATTTTTAATCCATATGTATATTTTGACTGGCGGCAAGCTGACATATTGTGCACGAAATTTATGCTTATTTAAAAAATGAATTTAATTCTCATAAATAATGAGAAATTATTGAATTTGGATTTAATTAAAGTAAAATTCATGTGGTTAAGAAAGTGTGCGTTTACACATAATCAAGGAATGAATAAAAATGCAATTTCTCAAAGATTTATGGATGAGAAAATGCATTTAAATTGTCACATACTCCATAAAAATTAAATAATATTTGAAAGAGTGAGCATAATTTCAAGTTTTTTCACACACAATAATACAAAGTTGCAATCTTTTTAATTGAATATCTTATCAAAAGCCATATCGTTTAATGTTGAATGTGAATTTTTTAAATTTCTTACGTAATTTACGAGAGCTATCTCGTGATTTGAGTGGTACGGTAGTATACAATCTTAATTATTCATCTCTAAACACTAACAATTATTTAAATGGCTTTTCAATTTATTCAATTTAAAAATGTCATCTGCTCATTAAAAAACATCCAAAATGTATAATATCATCGATTAGCTGTGCGTAATTTGGGTTAACTATGCTACTAATTCAATATTAATGTAAATAAATTTAACGATTAACGTCAAAATTTTTGGTATTTTTTTGTTGTATTGTCAAGCTGAATATTTATTTTAATTGGAATAATCTAAATCAAGCTTTTACGTGTTTCAGTATTCGGTGTAATGGCTTTTGATGTAAAATTATGATTGTAATATTTAAGCAGTTTTTTGAGTTTTTTTATTTGTAATTAATAATTTAAGAGGAAATTTTTTTTTATATTGACACTTCCTGTAAAATTTCTATATTAACTTGATGAAATACACGCAAATTTGACTGACATCACTGAAACCACATACTGAAGCAAAAAGTAGTCGTTTTTTTCAGTCAAGTCCAATATTTAGAATATGAGATTAGATAAGATATGAAATGATTGACAAGAACACTCTCATCCCTGAATCAGTAGGACAAGCCTGTGGTATACCAATAGGAGCCAGTGGGAGAAGTAAGACCAGCAGGACAAGGGGAAGACCACTGGATCAAATGTTCTGCTGGTCACCAGTAAGAGACCCTACTGGTTTTGATTCCAGAGTTTATTCAGCCTGGAAGCCACCCTAGCTGCCTTTGGTAATTACGCCGATATAAAGAGCTGTTGTTTTTGTCTTGTCTCAAGAGACGACCTTGAGAAGTAAATAATGTCACAAGTAAAAAAAAATAATTGAATGCAGTTAACATTGTTTAACACAGAAAAAAATGACATAAAATTTTTATGACTTTAAATATTTTGTGTTATTTCAAGAAAGTGTAGCTTAAAAGTGCATGGAAAGAGATTATTATGCAATGCTACTTAGCTTATCATTAGTTTAGTAGTCGTTAAAGTTATAGTTTTTTTTACTGTTGTTAAAGTGGGTGTTCATAAAAGGCACGTGTATGGATAGATTAATTTACATGGCGCTACTTTTTATTAAAAGACAAAATAGTTGTAAAATAATTTGGTACTTTTAAATAAAAATTTGTTTTTGTCCACTCCATGAAAATTTTTATTTTGTGATAAATATAAAATTTGCTTTATAATTTTTTTTATAAAATTTCATCAAAAAAAGTCTCATTGAATTCACTCATCAATAATTCAGTTCATGTCGAGGAGTGTAATCCCAATTTAGTGATACAAAATTATTAAATTTTATGTAATTTTTATTAAGACAATTCGACATCCATACGTAATTTTAAATACAATAATAAAACAAGACAAATTTGTTCATTGAATAATAATTTTTTGCTCATGCACGGTTTGTTAGACAAGAGCAATAAACCAATAAGTGGTATCAGCACAAGAAAAATAGTTCGGATTCGTAAAATGATGTAAAAAAATATAAAGAAAATGAAGACGTGATTAAATTTAACAAAAATAACACTCTTTTTTTCTTTCTTAGTCATTAAAATTAATATTATTATTGTTATTATGAATGCGCTTCTTGCAATTTCTGTTAAGTAATTGTGCGGTAAATTGCAGCGTTCTTGTGTAATATAAATTTTCCTTATGAAATATGAAAATAAATGAAAACAACAACAACAAATGATAATAAAAAAAATAATATGTTAAAAGGTAACCATAATTGGAATAACAAGTATGTGTGCGGTTTCAGTAGCCAAGTCTTCTATTCAAAATCGCACAACTTTAATTGTATTGTTATTTAATACATTTAATTTTTATGGTGTTACAACTATGTGATGTTTAATGCAAAAATGGGTTAAGCTTTGGTGATGTTATAAAAAAATGAAGATCAAAAGTCGTAAAACAAAGATTGTTGCAGAGCATAAGAACTTCATAAGGCCACAATTGAACTCTTTGAGAACGCGGTGGTGGCCTTGTAAAACCTAACCTAAGAACTTCTTCTTTTCAATCGTAGAAAATGAATTAAAATTATGAATTTATCGAATATTCTTATAAAACGTATCGTGTTTGGTTAACAATCATAAATTTGGCAGTTCGATCTAAGTTTAATCCATGAACGTTTGCAATTCACTTCAAATCACTTCTTTCTTTTCAAACACAATGCAATGTAATGCAAAAATATACAAAAATTAAGTTATTTTCTTTGGCAAACGATCAAATAATCATCGTCAGACATGTCACGGTTCAATAAAAATAATAATCATGATAAGAATCATAAATATTTATATGGGGAGAAATATAAATAAAATTTCGGATAACTTTATTTTTTGCTATAAATTCGTACACTGGTTCTTCATGCCATTCTAAGCATCAGTGCAAAAAAAATTTTTTTTCCGTACACACGTTCTCGAGATATCGCGCTTTGAAATTTCGCGAATGGCGCGCGCGGTCATTTTTTGACTTGTGATATCTCGCGAACCACAAAACGCAGAAAAAATTCTAAATATGTTTTGGAAAGATATGAAGGATATCCTTAATAATTTTTTAAAATATTTTTAAAAAAATATTGATTTCATAATTAAATTTCAATTTAAAACTCTATTTTTCCATTTTCTGGTAGTTGGACGTGATAAATTTTTATTTTTTTAATATGATTCTGTAGCTTTCATATTCAGCAATACATTTATTTTGGTTTTGGTTTTGGTGGCCTTGAACTTTTAAAGATACAGAGCCTAAAAGAGCCATTTAATTACAATTGTTATGAAAAAAGAGTTTTTTATGATGCGTACCAAACATTTGAGTAACATAAGACACCAAAATGAATCACCAAAAGTATGAATATTCTTGTTTTTGTATGAAAAAGTCACCATCTGAACTTTTTAATGAAAATTTGTAATTAAAGCGCTCTTTTAGGCTCTGTATCTTTAAAAGTTCAAGGCCACCAGAACCAAAACCAAAATAAATGTATTGCTGAATATGAAAGCTACAGAATCATATTAAAAAAATAAAAATTTATCACGTCCAACTACCAGAAAATGGAAAAATAGAGTTTTAAATTGAAATTTAATTATGAAATCAATATTTTTTTAAAAATATTTTAAAAAATTATTAAAGATATCCTTCATATCTTTCCAAAACATATTTAGAATTTTTTCTGCGTTTTGTGGTTCGCGAGATATCACAAGTCAAAAAATGGCCGCGCGCGCCATTCGCGAAATTTCAAAGCGCGATATCTCGAGAACGTGTGTACGGAAAAAAATTTTTTTTTGCACTGATGCTTAGAATGGCATGAAGAACCAGTGTACAAATTTATAGCAAAAAATAAAGTTATCCGAAATTTTATTTATATTTCTCCCCATATAAATATTTATGATTCTTATCATGATTATTATTTTTATTGAACCGTGACATGTCTGACGATGATTATTTGATCGTTTGCCAAAGAAAATAACTTAATTTTTGTATATTTTTGCATTACATTGCATTGTGTTTGAAAAGAAAGAAGTGATTTGAAGTGAATTGCAAACGTTCATGGATTAAACTTAGATCGAACTGCCAAATTTATGATTGTTAACCAAACACGATACGTTTTATAAGAATATTCGATAAATTCATAATTTTAATTCATTTTCTACGATTGAAAAGAAGAAGTTCTTAGGTTAGGTTTTACAAGGCCACCACCGCGTTCTCAAAGAGTTCAATTGTGGCCTTATGAAGTTCTTATGCTCTGCAACAATCTTTGTTTTACGACTTTTGATCTTCATTTTTTTATAACATCACCAAAGCTTAACCCATTTTTGCATTAAACATCACATAGTTGTAACACCATAAAAATTAAATGTATTAAATAACAATACAATTAAAGTTGTGCGATTTTGAATAGAAGACTTGGCTACTGAAACCGCACACATACTTGTTATTCCAATTATGGTTACCTTTTAACATATTATTTTT
>LN483549.1:181133-311236 GCA_900002565.1 Culicoides sonorensis | reverse complement strand
ATTCCAACGGGTGATTACAGGATTTATATTCGATTTCATTCAAAAACCAATAAAACGTTCCTTGAAGTTACAATTGGAGGACGAATTGATGCGAATAATCCAATGGACGCTATTTCAATGGGATGAAAATTTAGTGGTTTATGTCAATAATTTTAAAACTTTTATATTATTTTTTAATACTTACAAAATGAACTTAGAAGAAACATTGTTGTTATACTCATAATACATAATTCGAAGTAAAAAATAATAAAATAATATAATTTTGACTGTAACCGCTTGCTAAGCGTGATGTTTTTCATTTCAACCAAAATCTTGATCTTACTTTCAATTTCAATTGAAGGAGTTCGAGCACTGAATTTCAATGATATGGTTTCCAATACGCGATTTTTCATAAATTATCTTTGAGGTTTCACGTTCAACAAATAATACAATTTTACATGTCGCCATAAATCGATTAAAGGCGTATGCAATGGAAAGTTGACAACAATGAATTGACCGTTTTTTTTCACGATCCAGTAAAATTAAAAGATTAAATCGAAAATAATAATAGCAAAGCAATTTTTTTGTATTTAAATTTAAATAATTTCAGACAAATAATTACTTTTAAATTTATTTTCAAGCAGAATGGATTCACATTTCGTTTTTTATTTCATTTTAAATCTCATAACTTTTGAAGCTGCAATTGTTAACTTTCACGTCACAAATTTAAAATGCAAAAGTGATCCAAATATGTATAATGGCACTGACAATTGTTTCATTAAGTCTTACAGGAACAAAACACGTCTAGTAACTATTGAGCATAATTTTCGCAAGCCATGCCACGATTTTTGGATTCATTTGATGATTTATTATAAATTTGGAGGTTCAGCCCACTACCGTCCATGGATGTTCAATTATGACGAAGATTTGTGTGCTTATTACAAAGGAACAGCAAATCCTGGGATATTTTTTGGAATAATCAAGAAATTACTTGAACGATATACACCGCGGACGTTACATGCATGTCCATTTCATGGTGTTGAAGGAATCACCGCAATTGATCTGGAGCAAGTAATTTCAAATATTTTTCCACAAGTCATTCCAACAGGCAATTACAGGATTTACATTCGATTCCATACAAAAACCAATCAAACGTTCCTTGAAGTTACAGTTGGAGGCCGAATTGATGCGAATAATCCATTGGACGCAATATCAATGGGATGAAATATTTTTTTGTAATTTAATTTTATAGATAAAAAATAAAATTGTAGAAATATAAGATAAGAAATTTCTTTAATTGATGAAAGCGGATGTGAACCTTATTATTTTTAATAAAGCAATCACAGTATTTTTTTTAATTGTCGTTAATTTTTCATCTAACAATGAGTTTCCTGGTCTTGTTAAATTTCACTGTTCAAATTAACGTCAGACAGCATGGATGCCTTATTACTTTACATTTTCCTCATAAATTTCCTGAGTCTGAAGGCATCACTTGTTAATTTTCACGTTACAAATCTCAAATGTATAAGCGATCCAAAAATGTATAACGGGACCAATAATTGTTTCATTAAGTCTTATAGAAACCGCACACGTCTCGTTACGATTGAGCATAATTTTCGTAAGCCATGTCATGATTTTTGGATTCATTTGATGATGTTTTATAAATTTGGTGGAACGGCGCAATATCGACCATGGATGTTCAATTACGATGAAGATTTGTGCGCATATTATAAAGGAACAGCAAAACCGGGATTAGTTTATGGTATAATTAAAAACTTACTTGAAAAGTATACACCGAAGACGTTGCATGCGTGTCCATTTTATGGAGTCGAAGGTATCACCGCTCTAGACTTGGAAAAAATAGTATCAAATGTATTTCCACAAGTGATTCCAACGGGAGATTACAGGATTTATATTCGATTTCACACAAAAACTAATCAAACGTTTCTTCAAGTCACGATCGGAGGACGGATTGATGCGACTAATCCATTAGAGGCGATAACGATGGGATGAAAAATTAGTGATTTACGTCAATATTTTAATAATTGTAACTATTTTTAATTACAAAAATTTAACTGAAAAACAATGTAATTAAAATTTAACTCATTTCATATAAATAGAAATATTTAAAGGAAAAAATTTGAATTTGAATTGTAACCACTGACTAAGCGCGATGATTTTCATTACAACAAAATATTTTATCCTAATTTTAGTTGTTATTAATCGTTCATTTGTGGATTGTAAAAGTCCAAAAATAAAAGTTTATATAACAAGTTTAAAATGTCTTGATTATCCTGAGCTTTACAATGGCACCAGTAAGTGTTTTATCAAACCATATCGAAATAAGACTCAGCTGATAACAGCTCTCCATACATTTCGAAAACCTTGCAATGACTTTTGGGTTCATTACATGATCTACTTTAAATTTGGTGGAAGTGGGAAGTATCGTCCATGGATGTTCAACTATGACGAAAATTTGTGCACTTATTTTAATGGTGGAAAGCCCGGATTTTACATGACAATACTCAAGGCAGTTTTGGACAAATTTGTACCAGGTTTGATTCATCCGTGTCCATATGAAGGTGTTGAAGGAGTTCGCGGATTTAATTTCAATGATATTGCTTCAAATGTTGTAACAAATGTAATTCCCACGGGAGATTATAAATTATCAATGAGGTTTCACACTTCAACTAACAAGACATTTTTGCATATAATCATTGGAGGTCGTGCTGATGCTGTGAATCCATTGGAAGCGTATGCAATGGGAAGTTAAATTCACACATTCATTATATCAAATTTCACTCCTCTTATCAGCATGACTAAATGCTAATAATATTTTATTAATACTTTTTTTTATGACACCAGCTGTTCAAACATTACAATGAATGTTATGAAGCCAAAGTCACCTCAAATACTTTTTTCTTATCACCTTTAATTTGAAATGCATGTCCATTAAAACAAATATTCAAAGAATTCAATCCTATTAAAGCGTAAAACTACTTTCATAGTTCACGATTATTTTTATCGTCATTTTACCACATTTTATAGTCTAAATTTAACTTTAAAAGCATTAAAATTAAAAAAAAATAAAAAGAAAGGCAATAAAATTTTAAGTGTGACATTAATAAGAAAAAAAAGTAATAAAAAAATTTAACATATGATTTCAAGGTTACATTGAACAAATGACGAAACGGAAAACTGATTAATTGCGATGTAAAATTAAATGTTATCAAATTTCACCTTGAAAAATTACAGGTAATACGATGTAAAATTCTAGGAAACAAAAAAAAATACACAATAATTCAATGAATGTAACAATAAAATGATTCATTACAATGTTTGTCTATGAAATTCTTCTCATCTTAATATGAAATTAAAAAAAAATATATTGTCTCAAGTATATGAAAACAATAATGATTCGATTCATGAAGAATCCTAATAACAATTGTACAAATAAATTTATCATCCAATGGAATTTTCTTTATAAGACATTTATATTGAAAAAAAAATGATGAAATGTCAATAAAATTCTTTGATCTGAAAAAAAATAATATTGAGTCAATCAAACATGTGCCGATTTGAATGGAAAAACAATCAGATATAATTTAGGTAACAATTGATCAAATAAGGTCAGGGCTTTTATCATTTTATTGGACTAAATGTGTTTTTTTTGTTCTTGTTCAATGATAAGGTTTTGAATGTAATCACACCTTTTTTTTTTTGATCAAAACATTTGTCATATTCAATCAATGGTTGAAGAAGAAAAAATCGAAATTGAGTACATTCACACTTGAACTGTGATAAATCACGAAAATATAGCTGATGGTCTTGGACCATGAGGTTAATGTACGTCACATTTTTTGAATTTTAATCTAAATTTAAAGAAAAAATACCTCAAAATCTTACCCTAATTGTACTTACGTGCATTTTCTCACATACACTCAATGAAAAAGATCATCGACACCTTTCATGAAACAAAAAATAAATTAAATGTGATAATAAAATTATTCACAAACTATATCAGTCACTGTTTGATTTTATTTTCAAATAAATATGTTTTCATGAAACGTGTGTACAGAAAAAAAAGTTGTTTACGTCGAAAAAATGAACAGAATGGATTTAAATTAACGAAAAAATAGTAAAAATAATAAGGTTGTTGTTTTATTTTAAATCTTTTTTTATTTGAACTCAAAGATAACAACAAAAATTTGTTGTTGATTTATCAAGTGCATATTACACACCCCTCATTTATTTGTCACAAACAAATTAAATCGTACGATAAATTTTTTGTTATTGTACCTTGTGTTGATTTGTTGATGTGAAAATTTCAAAAACACATTCAAATGTCAACAGACGTTGATTCTGTATGGTCAAGGTCATTTGACTTTAAATCTGGAATCAGGAAGAAGAAAGTGAGACATTTATTTTTGTTTTCATGAAAAAAAAAATATTTATGTTATCAATTTACGTTAATTTATTTAAAATATTTCATCAGATCATTTAAAAATTTTGACACAATCACACAAAATTCCTATCTGTTTACTGTTAAATTTTTTGATTTTGTTTGACGCAAATCTGAATTGTTTTCATAGAAATTATTTTTATATAAATACATATAAATATATAAATTTTTTTTAATAAGACATTTCTTTGCCAATTAATTATCTTAATTACCGGTATTTTTTTTTTCAACGTAAAATCAGTTTAAATGATGAAAGAATTTCTTTGCCAAGAATCATCTTGTTTTTTATTTCATTTCATTCTTAAAATAGCATGAGATTTGGTTAAATATTGAGTAAAATAGCCATAAATTGGTTTAAATGAATGTTATTTTTGTGTGTTTGTGTTACCATAAATCACTTTTTTACATCAATTTTGATATGCAAACTGATTGATGTGCAAAACAAAGTCAAAAGTGGTCAAAATTTATTGAAAATGAGCTGTATGTTATCTTATTTGTTTACTAGGTCGACAATTTTTGTGTGTTTTTTTAATTAAAATTAAAAATAATAATAATTTTATAGTGACGTAAATTGATGTTAATGTATTATCGCGTGATTTTCATGATCACCATTAACCAGGCGTCTCCATTATTTTATCTTTTTATTTTTAGTACATTTTTTTAATTGAATGTTTCATTTTATATTTGAATTTCCTTGATTCTTAATGATTTTAGAACTAAACTTAACTGTGTGATGATAATGGTCTTGTAAGAGACGGACTACGTGACTTACATCATAAAATTCACTTCAAAATAATGATAGTATAATGAATTCTGCCTTGTTATTTTTATATGTATATATTTTACTCACCACAAGCGTCATAATAATCATTAAATGAAAAAATTCAAGTGAAGTGTCATTCTGAAAAATGTAACACCTTTAGTGGAATTTCAAGTGAAATGCATTATTCCAAGTGGTTTTTTTTACTTCATTTCAGTGAAAAATGGAAGGAATTGGATATGAACACTGAATTAATGAGAGAATTCACTTGCAAAGGCTTCCAAGCATCACAACAAGCAAATATTTGAATTGAAAAACAAAATTCGTTCTGTTTTGGTTGATCACCTTTCAAATTGGAAATTGTTCACAAAAATTGAACTTATCACAGCATAGCAACAAAATATAAGCTTCAATTTAAATTTACAGTTAAAAAAAAAACATGATGCAACCCACGTGTTTTTTTACAATCACTTATCATTTTCTATGTACACCACAAAGACAAAATAGTACAAAATTAGATAATTTATTCTTAATACAACAAACCTTGAAACACACGTAAAGAATTGCATCACACATTACTAACAAAAAAAAAAAAAACAAAATAAAAATTACTGTTATTGTCTAATCATTTAAATGTATCATCTTATTTTTAAATTAAAAGATTGTGTATTCAAATTGAATGATGCAAGAAAAAATAATTTGAAATCTATCCAAGAACGTGTTCAAATTTATAATAAATTCATATATGAAAAATTGTTTCGTGTAGTGAAACGTGGTTTTTATCAGGTACAATTTTAAGTTCATCCATAGTTTTATTTTAAATGTGATCAAAATATTATTATTATTGATTGTTGCATTGTCGTCATTAAACAAATTTTTACTAAATCTTTTGAATTTTGATCGCATGAACAAATAAATAATAATAATAATAATTTTTATTTTAATCAGATTACTTGAGTCATACGTGAGCTTCTTCAAAGTAATTTTATTTTATACATATATGTGTATATAATTAATATAAATTTATTGTATATAAGAATACAATTACAGTAAAAATTGTATAAAAACACGAATTGTGTCCGTACACTATAAAGTTTATATACTTTATTTGTCTTATTATATCTAGTAATTGCAAAATGAAATATGTATTAGTTATTCTGAATCTTACATATGTGTTTATACATATATTAACTCACACATGATATTTGCGTATGAATGATTATTTGCTAATAATAAAAAATATATGATGTTTATTATTATAAACGAGTACATTTATTATTAAACATATACATACACCTTCTAGACACGGTGTCGCCCTTGAATTGATATTCAGTCATTTTTTTTGCTGGCTCAACCAGCTGTAAATAAATGAATAACACAAAGGCTGATATAAAAGCTACATGTAAAATTATTTGTATTGAAATTATATTGAAAAAAAAAATAAATTATTGTAATTTTCTTACTTAATTAAATCAATTAATTTAACTTATATAAATAATAAGATATAATTAACAAAAATAAAATGAAGGAGTGTGTTCTTTTGTCTAAGTTATTATTCTATTTTAATTGAATGTTCACTGTACTGAAGCAATATTTTATTGATTATTTTTTTCAGATTATCATTCGATCAAGGTTGAAGGACTAAAATTCATTGGAACATCTTTTGCTTCTCTGATATGACTGATAAAATTTGCATTTCATGATTTAGTTTAGTTTAGTTTATTTTTTGTCTGTAAGACAGCATCAAGATAAATAAATAATTGGAGGAAAAAGCCTCAAGAGACTGAAAAAACCTCATCTTTTCGTAGAGTTAGAGCTAATACAAAATATTCAGTCTAATTCCACCACTTAAATCCTACGCATGTCGAGAAGTTCTTGTCTCTTCGTCTTAATTGTCTTGTTAGTCATTCCTATATCAGATGTGCTGGTACTCTCAAAGGAAGCCTGTGTCTCGTCGGGTATGGATTCAGATTGTCTTCGATGAGATCACAAAGTTCTGGGATCTTCAACGAATTGTCAAGTAATTTCAGAATAAACACAAAATCAGCGGCTTCCCGTCTGCCAGACAGAGTGTTCATCGCAAGAAGGGACAACCTCTGTTAGTACGGTGGCAGAATGAAAGGATTGAACCATCCCAAACCACGTAGAGCAAATCTCACAAATTTCCGTTGCACAGATTGAATCCTCAAACTCTGAGTGATCGTGAATGGATTCCAGCTCACACTAGCATATTCAAAGATAGGACGAACCAAGGCACAAAACAAGAATTTCGTCACGAATGGATCACCATCTTGCTTGGCAGTTCTCTTCACGAAACCGAGCATCCTGTTGGCCTTCGAGATTTGTTGATCAAATCATCAAATCTCGCTTCTGAGTCCATCAATACTCCCAAGTCTCTCATGACAACAACTCTTTCGAGACACGTACCCTCTAAAGAGTAATCAAACGTCACTGGGGTTCTCTTTCTTCCAATGGCCAATTCGCCTTTGGAGTCAACCAACCTCATTTACCGATCATGATGATCATAATGACCATTGCACTCCTACATTTCGATTCAGACCTGAACTCATAAAAGTTAAAAAGCACTCATATCAATTTAAACAAAAAAAAAAAAAATAACTAAAATAACAATTTTAAATGAATATTTACATTAGATAGCAAAAACCCACATATATAATATAATTTACAGTACACTTCATTTAAAAATGTATGACCTTCAAATGTTCATATTTAAAATAATATTTACTTATAAATTATATTTCATTTTACATTTTAGATTCATATGGTTGTTTAATTTAGAATATAAAATGAAATCGTACATAAAATGCAATTTATCGTTGAAATAATAATAATAATAATAAAAATGACTTACTTGAAATAATTATAGACTCTATGTCTACTGTATGCCATGCCGGCATATGATCACATCATCTGAATTGAAGATAATTGCTATTACAAGTATTTTTATTTTTATTATTTTCAACGTTAGAAAATGCACGTCAAAGGTTGTAATATAATAGAATTTTATATTAAAATTAGATTTGATAGATTCTAGATTGTGATTCTGATTAATAATAAAAATTTCCATTTATTGATTCATGCAATAAGTCACGTATTAACTAGACAAAATTAGCAGCTGATAATATTTCATTGCAACATGGTTGTTTACGAGTCATTTGATGTTTACCACAAACCCTTATTTATTTATTTTTTTTTCTACTATTAAAAATGTTTATTAAGCTACGTCAGAAATTAACAGAGAAAAAATAATAAAAACACACCTAACCTTCACATATATGAGTATTTGATAAGTCTTATCATAACTAATTGTTATGTTTGTGGATTGACATAAAAAAGTGATAAGATTAGAGAAAACAGGAAACAAAATGTCTAGAAGGTTTAGTTTCCGATGCATTTTACTAGAACAATTATCATGATGTAAGGAAATCGTCAGATTTCTTGTCACCTTCTTAACCCAGAGAGGATGAACGTTTCTCAAAAAAATCCTAATATTCCAAATTTCATTGAATTAAGGTTCAAGGTCATTTAACTTAAATCACTCCATTTCATGGAAAGTATCATGATCCAGATACTAGAAGATACTAGAAAAAACAAGATTTTTCCTTTTAAATTTCAAATTATCATCCAATTAGGGTTAATCTGATCATATGATGATTAAAATAAAATTTACAATAAAAAAAAAACTATTTGAGACAAAATAATCATAATAATTTAATGACAAGATCATTATCACTTGAAAGAAAAATATTTATTATCAAATCAAATGCAAAGAAATGGAATAAAATTAAAACTAGTTTTTACTAGTGAACGTTTTGATTTTATTTTATTTAATTTAATTTCATATCATTTTAATTTCATCTCATTCTTCTTGAGACTTAAAGTAAATTATTAACAGTTTTATTTGTAATTTAAGTTTTATGAGTTGAGAAGCAATTACAGTCATTGATTGTTTAACATGCAAAAGTGAATGTGATAATAATTTATATTTGTATATGACACTAATTACAGCTTGCGTGCTCTTAGAATTGTGTTTTATTGTGGCTGAATGGAAAGTTGACTTGTAATGGAAAATTTTTCATTTAACGAGGTTTAGAATTGATCAATCATTAACGTCATGGTGTTAATTCTATCATTAATTTATCTAATCATGTGACTCATCACAAAATATTTTGCTTGGATGTAGACATGTCCTGACGAGAATCTCGACTCGAGATTCTCGGCCGAGAATGAGCAACTTCTCGACTCTTGATTCTCGACATTTTCACAAGATTCTCGAGTCGAGAACTTTTACATACAAATGTCATATTAACCATAAAGTAAAATTCTTCTCACCATCAGTTCCAACAAGAAGAAATGAAGCTTTTCATTCTTAAATAAGTGCCGATAACATGTTTTTTTTTTATTTTCTAGCTATTTTCTTTCATTGGCTCCATTGTCTACAACAAACATCATACTTATTCATACAAAACTTTATCATTTTTAAATTTTTTATTTGAAGAATAAATTTAGGGCAGATAAACTATTTTTGGCTGAACAAAAGTTTCTTATTTTAAGAATAGAAGCTCTTAAAGTCTGGGAGCTAATGTGCCAAAAAAGATTGATAAACGAAGTGGAGCAGTTAAAGAATATTTTGAGACCTTTAACTCAAATCAATGAGAAGTTGGGGTATAACTAAACATATTAACTGCAGGGTGATATTATGTTCATGACTTTATTTCAAGATTATAAGTGAAAAAATACGAAAATAGCTGATAATCTGTACTTCTTGTTAATAAAGAGATTGTTTCCGCTCTCAAAATAAAAGGAAAATTTTAAAGGACCCATTTTTACATTACAGTTCTAAAATATATGTTAAAAGGTTCATTTTCTTTTTTAACTCTATATTCTCGATCTCGACCGAGATTCTCGATTTTTCCATGTTCTCGACTCTTGATTCTCGATTTTTGAAAATTCGAGAAATAGGACATGTCTACTTGGATGCAACATGAATGGAATTAAAAGTCATTAGGGCTGATGTAGATCGATCTGCAGTGTGATGTTGTCTTAGCAAATTGGTTTTAATAAAAGAATATTAGAGATCACAGATCAAGATCGCCATTTAAAGGAACTGATTCAAGTCCATTTATATTAAAACTGTAATTTAAATTTTATTTTTGGGTTAAATTCTTATCAACCGTGTATTTTTTTTGATAAAGTTGCTTTGATTTTAATTTAAACTTAAAATACGTCAAGCAAGACATCATTTGCAAAGATAAGACAAAATTAGACATAATTTAAATTTATATATCATTATGATTATTTATTTTTATTTCTATAAATTTATCTTGTGATTACTCATAATACAAAACACGGTCGTGAAAAAAATATAATTAGCACGTTTTAATCACAATTTTGGTCGTGTGCGATGAGTGATCAAACAAAGAAAAGTAACATTGCTACAATTTTTTTTTCTTTAAATATATGATCTTTCAATTTAAACTTGCATGATTCAGATCAACGATTTCTATTGACTTAGTGATATAGAAGAAAAAAATAAATTGTATTTGTAAAGTCAATTAGTGTGAATATTTTGTTTTGTATACACTTTAAAATGAAAATAGCCCACGAAACTGATCTCTTTAATACAATTTTCATTTTTTCAAATTCCAGAAGATAAATTTGCTGAAATTCTTTTCCATATACGCCCGGGTGCGCCCTGTAAATGATCATTAAGTTAATTTTTTGCCAAGTCACATCAGGGCATTTTCGATTTAGAGTGTTTTGTTAACAATACATCGTATGTAAATATGTTTAACGTTAATAATAATAATAATTGTAATAATTTGGATGTGTTTACTTACAAAAAAAATAAAGGTTGAATAACAGATGTGTGAAAAAAGAACTGTTGATGACTATTATATTTTTTTGATCACTTGCGGAAAACGTGATCAAAAATAAGCGATATGTGAAAAAAATGTACTCAAATACTATTTTTTGACCTTTAAATATTCTAAATTTTGTTAAGTAATATTGTTTGAAAAGAAAAAAAATATTGGAGCTCTTTAAATTTTTATAATTTAACATGAAATCACACATAATAAGAGCATTGTAATACCTTTGAGTTCTTTATCCACATGAATAGCTCTGGAATGCGATTGTAATCAGCCATGGTATACCTTGATTTAAAAAAAAAGGTATAAATTCTAACTTCAAGTTTAAATTCAACAGAAAATAAACATCCATCTATCATCAAGGTATTATCATAAACATTTGTTATTCGATTGTTGATTGGTATGCCCCAGATATGTCTTATAGTTCTGCCCATTTCTGTTTTATTTTTGTTACAATTACAATTATAAAATAAAATGAAAAAAATATGTTTTTTTTTTCATAAATAAAAAAGAAAACAAAGGTACGTAGAAATGTACTTCAATAAAAAACTAAGAATAAATGGGCGTTATTGCAGAAATAATGGTGCACTTAGTCATGCAAGGTATCGTGCATATCATGGGTGTTGTCCTTTTTGAGTGTATTGCATTTTTTTTATTTTAAATTCAGTTTATTGCAACAGTTTTTTTTTCATTTCTATGCTAATTAAATTCCTTAGATTTAACTCATAAAGGACGAACATCGATAAAAAGTCACAGTTTTTTTCGGAAATTTAAAGGTTTCAAGGCTCACACTGTAAAAATGTTGAATTTTCCAAAAATTAAAGCTTTAAATGCAGAATTGATGCTTTTCTGGGTTCGGGTTATCATTTCAAGGCTTCTCTTGAAACAAGAATTTGATAAAGTTATTGAAATATAAAAAAAATCGGTCGATTCAAGTCAATTCAGTTAAATTTCACTTGAATACCATATATGTGTGTGTGTTTTTTTATGAAACAAAACACAAGTAAATTATCGAATGAAATTTGAATACTCAACTAAAAAAAATGTAAATTCATAAAATTATGCAATTTGAGCAATTTAGATAAAGTGAATTTAAATTGGTCATCAAATGTGTAATCAAATAAAATTTAAAAGTTGTAAACAAAATACTTGACCAACCTCAATAAGTATTCTATTAGAGTGTAAAATAATTTGCGATAATAAATTGTGCACGACAGCTTTTATTAATACATCAATGATAAGGTTTTATTAAGTTGTTTTTTTTTGTTGATTTGTGGGTTTGCGTATTTGAATGAAGTCGTAAAAAATATTTATTTTCTTTCTTTTGTGGCCTTGCAGTAACCTTGTCTCAAGGTTTCATTTGACGTGGATTCGCCTTGGATTTGAGTAGGAGAGTCAGTTAAGCTTCGTTGCTGTCGTGAAGCTAAATGCTTAATGAGCTGACCTATGAAGGCACTCAAGACGTATTTCGTTACATTAAGATTCAAATGAAGATTTTGATGTGAGTCAAATTAAAGCGAGATAGATCGATGGCATTGAATCAAATTTAAGGGCGTTTGAAGTATCAAGCTAATTAGGTAATCAGGTAAAAGTTTCACAGTTCATCTTCCCTTATAAGAGTTTTGACATTTCCGTATGTGTATCTATACAAAATGAGCTGTCAAATTTAACCTACTTACCCCTAAGTCCAAAGAATAGCATTAAATTTGACGTTTAAAAATTTCACAAAAGTTTCCGTATGTGTTTCTATAGAAAATAAACGTCAAGTGAAATGTCAAGTGCAATTCTATCATAAATGTAATGAAAATCTCTGTGAACCGCAAATAAAGCTTTCCATGACCTTGATTCATGCAATAATATCAATTTCTCTTATAAATGCATTAAACATTTAATCTACTAGAGTTTTTTTATATGATTATAATCGCATATTAGCTTCACTTTGAATTCCGATTTCATATAGAATTTCACTTCATTATCAGTAATTTTAATATTTTATGTATTTTTAGAACAGATATTTTTTTTTCTTTTAACAGGAAATGAATTGTGAATATGAATTTTTTTATTATAATTATTATCAATTAATTGCGCAGTAAATTAAATAGCATTAAAAACATAATAAAAAAAATTATAGTCCAATAAAATCAAATAAATAAATAAATCTGTAATTTTTCCTCATTGCAATAAAATTTCAAAAACTTGAAATAAAAAAATATGATTCAGGTTTTTTTTTTATCTTATCTGATATCAATTGATACAAAAAAGATTGAAAAAAATGAAAACAAATATTGATTGTGCTATTTTTATCTTTAAATTGATATGTTTAAACACAATTTGAATCAATTACATTGAAGAATATACTTGGCTGTTTGTTTTTCTGTTTCATATAAACAATTGACTTGTCTGTCTGGACTCACTGTCTATTGATCTCAATTATTTTATTATTATGATAATGATGATTGTTATATTTGTTTAATGGAATTTTGAGGCTAAAAATAGACAGATTTTGTAATAAGTTAAATTGGAGCATCGAACGTCAAGTGCTTGTCTTAGTGTCATGTTGATTTTGAAAGGAAATTAAGAGAAAATTTTTAATTGAATTTTGAGAGTTTGCATAATTTTCAATCCAGTTGTACTAAATCTCAAGTTTAACATTTTTTCGACGAATTGTGTCTTTTTCGGACTAAATCGTTATTATTCTGGCACGATTAGAGTGCGACTGCTCTCGGATGACAATATAAAAGCTAGGGTCCATCTTTAGGCTAAGGCGAAAGGTTTGGTATTTACACAATAAGACCCTTCGAGACTGTGGTGGAGCTTTACAGCCCCTTCCCTTCGCTACCTAAGTAGTTATGACCATTAAAAGAGTTTTCAATTTGATTTCATATCATATGGACATGACCATTCAATAAGCATTTTTTCTCATACAACGATGCTTCAATTAAGCAGTGAGTGATATTCACATACTTCATGTCCAACTACAATCTAATGATTGACACAAATAGATAAGATTAAGCAAATAAATCTGTTGACTGTCAAACACGCACACACACACACACAACCATTTATTGCCTGACAGTAAAACGATATAGATGAATTGAATCAATTGCATTATTATTTTCAATAAGTACTTTCAATATACAATAAATTTTGCTTATTTTCATTTAAAATTGAAGAAGGAAAAAAAACTCTAAATGAAATATATTATTAAATCAGAGCATCTGTGTTTATTTTGTTTATACAAAAATAAATAGAATTATCATCGTTTATTATTATTTTCTGTACACAAATTCAAACTACTCATATACGTGAAATCATAATAAAATTAAATGAATGCAGAATTTTTGCCGAAATCCATGGCATTTGAAGCTTATAATGAGTATTATTATTTAACGTAATATTTTAAATGAAATTGAGGTTTATTTTTGTGTAAATATTTAGAGTTAAATGAATTATTGCATTTTAATCAAATAAACTAATTTTACTTGCATTTGTTTTGTTTTTTCTTTTATTATTATTTAACGTCTTAACGAATCTCTTTAAATGATGAATTTTGATTTAATATTATGTATGAAGAGATAAATTTTGATTTTATTTCAAATATTTTGAATTTCATATAATTTATTAGTGTAAATTGGTTTTTAAAAACAATAAGATTTATGAATTGATATGAATTTTTAATGGTAACACATTTTTTTAAAAAAGTTACATTTAAATGTTACCTCATGAAATGGATGAAATGAAAATTAAGATCGATGAAAGTCATTTATGAAATTGATGATAAAAAAAGCACTTGTTGAAATTATGAAGGGGTTTTTCAAATCAATTTTGAAACATTTTTTACACCTTTTTTCAATGAAATTCGTCTTTTACTTCAAGAAAAAAAAATTAAACGTGATCGTGAACGATTTACACGAGCGCATTGCTTTTTGAGTTTTAATTTTCGGTTTTTGAATTTATATCGTTTTTGGATTTTATACGTTTTTTTCGGTCATTTTGGGTTAGGTGACATTTTTTCATGATTGACAACCTTTTTTGAATGAAAGGCGACGTTTTTTTAAAATGATTAGCGACAATTTTACAATGACTAGCGAGATTTTTTAATAATTGGCACCATTTTTTTAATGTTTGGTTACATTTTTCAATGATTGGCGACAATTTTTAAATGATAAATGGCTTTTTTTAAATGATTGATGACATTTTTTAAAAACTGGCAACATTTTTTAATAACTGGCGACATTTTTTAATGGTTGTTGACATTTTTCAATAATTGGCGACATTAACACAGACAGATGGACAGCAAAACCGTTCAAAATACCAGCATTTTCAAGAAATGCGCTAAAAATCATAACTTTAGTAATTTAGTCTCTGAAACAAATGATAAATAATTCATTTTAAAAAACCACATCTCTCAAAGAAAAAAATTTTCATTATTTCAACATTTTTTTAAAGTCTAATATATCAAAAAAAAAAATTATGTATATTTTACGCTACACATGTTTTTTTTTAAATGTTTATCTTATTCATATTACATTAAATATTTAAAAGTAAAGTAACGAAAAGTGGCAGAGGAAGAAAAAAATTATATATTACAATAAAGGGAGGAGATATGGATTGAATTATGACATCCATTGCTTTGCTTAAAAGTCTTTTGCTATACATCATAATTAATTAGTGTATTTCCTTGTACATATTTTAATGTAAAATTATTAATATAAATTTAACTTTCTGGAATCCAACGAGATAATACAACAAAAATTACCACACATAATCCAAATGCATGAATAATTAATTGGTCTTTCTTTAATTTTTTTGTTGCTCTCTCTCTCACAAAGTTTAATTTCAATTTATTTTATTTTATTTTATTTTAGAACAATGAACATATGGACAACAGAATTCTTTTAATTATACATATATTACATCAAAAAAATAAAATTGTCGTTTGTTGTTACAACACATTTCACGCTTATTAACAATAATTTTTAAATTTGATAAATTAAATATTTTCTTTGTAAATTTCATTTGATTTAATTGAGAATAATTATTAATTTAACTCAAAATTTATCTGATGATACAAAATTAGATTTTATCATACTATAATCATTATATCCATTAATTTTATTTAATATTTGTATTAATAAAAACTTCAAAATTACATCAATTTTTCGAAAAATTTAATCAATTTAAGGTTTAGATTAAATGTTGAATCATTCAATGATTTATTATTAGTTTTGATCATCATTACAAAATACTGGTTTCAATTAAAAATGTTTGTAATCAACGACGTAATGAAGCAGAAAATTGAGATTTTGTTTTTTTATTTTATGAAATGTTTATGTTGATAAATTATTTGAAAAACACCATATTGTAAATATTTTTCATGTTATCGTTCTAATTTTGTGTTACATGAAAATATTGAGTGTATTTGGAATTGAATTGGGTCACAATAATTTCAATAATAATAATTTAAAATAATTAATCTTTTGTAAGGCAAATGAAAAAGTTATATTCATTTTTGCACTCAACAAATTTGTACACTGTAAATTTAAAATATCCCGCAAAACAACTCCCAGTTTGACAGAAAGTGAATATGAGATTTTTTTGAAATTTTAATGAAGAGCGCCTTCGAACAGCAAAGAGCCTCCTTGCCTCTAAAATGATTCCATTCGACGCATTACAGTGTATGGTACTTAATTTCATATTATTATGAAAAAGTTCTAGAAATTACTTAAATATCGTTTATCTTTTGCTCGTATGATGTTTTTAGTGTATAATAACTTATATAACTAATTTCATATGTAAATGTGTGTGTTTTTATGTTAGTTTAATTTCAAACTTGATGATTTATAATAAATTTTAGTATATTTATACATTGTTTTGTAGATTATTTGACTTATAGTAATACAGCCTTTGTTTTGTTTAAATTAATATGTCAAGGAAAGTTTGTTTAGTTTTACTGCAAAATTTTATGACTTGATTATAAATGTAACATTTTCTCATCTGAAATTGAAACGCTCAGTGTATCAAGAAATGGTGTTATTGAAATCATGCTGAGTCTAGAATTTTTTTCCTTATACAACAAAAATGTTAAAGGCAACTCAATTCTTTTCGATAAAGAATTGAGTTGCCTTTGAATTGTCATTTTCAGTAAATTGTGACCAGCAATCGACGGAATGAAACATTAATTGGGTTCAGAATAAAAAAAAAATGGTCAAAACTGAGAGTTTACTTATTATTTACATTTTTCTTTTATTAATCCATTTCATATAATTTTCAATTGAATACTAGTTTAAAGTTCTTGTATTTTGATCACTAACCGGTTTAAATTTTCCTGTTCACTTTTGTACTCGAACAACATAAGTTTGAGGTGGTGGAGGTGGCTGAAATAAAAAGTTCGTTTACAAAAATTGCACTGATTTAAGATTCAAGTAAAACTTACTGGAGGTGCGCCACCTCCTCCGCTTTGTAATTGTACGATAATAGGTTGTGGTGGTGGTGGTG
Source organism: Culicoides sonorensis (assembly GCA_900002565.1). Taxonomy (NCBI): domain Eukaryota; kingdom Metazoa; phylum Arthropoda; class Insecta; order Diptera; family Ceratopogonidae; genus Culicoides; species Culicoides sonorensis. The sequence continues at coordinate 293,646 of LN483549.1, read as the reverse complement.
GTGGCTGAAATTAAAAAAAAATATTTATTATTAATATTAAAAATTCTGAATATCAACTTTTTAAAAGTACTTACAGGTGGTGCCCCGCCACCTCCAAGTTTATCAAGATCAATCACATTCACATTGACGACTTGTGGAGGAGGTCTGCAATAAATTTATCAATCAATATTGTGCAAAATTCACTTAATTCAGTTAAAATGATACTCACGGAGGAGGGGGACCACCACCGCCGCCGCCGCCTTGAATCACAATGACTTGCGGCTGAGGTGGAACTGGCTTAGGCTTTGGAGCTGCCAAAACAACACTTGTCAAAGCAAGAATCAATATAAAACTCTTCATTTTTCTTGAAAGAATGTTTGCAAAACAGATATCAATTTATAATGAAATACATTTTGTTTGCAAAAACCTCCTTTTATACTTTCTTGATGCCAATTTTTATTATTATTTTGTTTTTTTTTCTTTTTTTTTAATTCTAAAGTATGCATAAAAGAACATTTTACTGATAAATTTAGATTATTGTCTCAAATCAGATACAAGAAAAAAAAACTTGTCATCTTTTTTTTATGTTTCTTTATTTTAATACAACGCGAAATATTGATATCAAAAGTTATTTCAAAGCATTTTTTTAAAAAAAAGTTGTTTTTATTTATTACGAGAATGTTCTTAATTTATTTTCGCTCTCTAACGTCATTTTTTACTTTGGTATTTTTTTTTAGAATATTTAAATGAAATTTGAAGTTGTGTAACCGGAATTATGATGATGATGATTATGATTTTTTTTTTTTGAAAAGGAATCTGAACTATTTTTCTTGTTTGTTATTGTTTTTTAAAATAGAAATTCTTATAAAATTAGTTTTTTTGCTCATTTGAAACTGATTTTTTTGTTTATGTTTTTGTTTTGATTGAAAATTGAATTTGACTTGAAACTAGATTTGAATCCGAATTTAAATGAAAAACATTTTATCGAAGTTAAAGTCTGAAATTTGTTACATAATCAAGTAATAATAAAATAAAATTTAATAGTCGTTACATCAAAAACAATAAAAATAAAAAAAAACAACCAAAAATCACGAGATCATTGAACTGCTTTTAACCAGTTTCATAACTAATATTACGTATTTTTATTTTCAATGCTAATTTTTTTTTTTTGAGTTTGTAAAGTAATTCGAATAAATTATATTCTGAAGAAAAGGGAATAAAAAGAAAACATGGTAGGTAGATAAAAAGTTTATAATAAAATGAATTAGAATTTGCACCAAGTTCATTCAGACAAAAAATTTCATTGATTTTTGCACTGAAATCAAAAAAATTCTTTTAAAAATTCCATGTCAAATGAATGAGAAAGTGTTAAGAAAAGAAACGACTTTTTTTGGAAATTTATCGTCATTATTTTTTGTACTAATGTGTATCATGTAGAATGATGTAGAGAAGAATATTCTGAAGAAAGATATAAAAAAAGCAGAAATGATAATAAAAATCACCAAAACAACTGAATTTCAAAGGTATAAAAAGACGGGAAAGGATCCAGAATCAAGTTCAGTTAAATTGTGATTTTACACGTGAAAACATTGAACAAAAAAAAAATTCTTTCAAAAATGAAATTCCTAGTCGTTCTCTTTGCATTGGCTGCTGTAGCTACATGTAAACCACATCAACCTCAAGGCGGCCAACCACAAACATTCCAAGTACAAGTTCAACCAAGTCAACAACAAGCACAACCACAACCTGTAAGTTTTGATATTTCTAAAAATGAGTGTTAGAATATCAAAAATGAGATTTTTTTTTCATTTTAATAAAAAAAAAAAATAGCAAGTCATCAGAGTGATTACTCAACAAGCCCCAGCTCAAGCTCCACCACAACCACCACCACAGACTTTCCGCGTTGAACTTCAACCTCAACCAGTAGCACCACCAGTGAGTTTCATTGAACATTTTCAATTTAAACCAGATTCAGTTAAAATAATATTTTTTTATTTTAATTTTCAATTTCAATTTCACAGCCACAACCAGCCCAACAACAATCAGGAAGCCCTCTATTCTTGATCTTACCTAACTTGGGACAAGCAAAATCAGGTAACTATCATTATTTTTAGCAGTTTCAAGGTCATTTGAAATTAAATAAATTAATTGATTAAAGGAGCTTCAGCCCATTCTGGTGCCTGGTAAATTGGAATGTCGAATGGATATGATTGGACCCCCCTAAAATGCATTTGGAATGGATTCTGACATCTGACATAGCGATTAAATTGAAAGATTTAATAGGATTTTCTTGATTTAATAAATTCAGTGTAACTCGTTAATGGATAAATTTTTTTGAATAATAAAGTATTGATTTTTGATTTAAAATAAAATTTAATTAGATTATTTAATGACTTGTACCTTTAAAATTACATCAATTAAATAAGATTAAAGCAAATAATCTAAAATGTAATCTCAACATTTTTTTTTTTATTTTTAATTGAATAAATAAATTAAGTCAATTAGGCAAATGAAAATACACACAAAATTTTAATGCATAATTTCAATCAACATGACAAATCTATGATAAGAATTGAATTATTCGATTTAAATCTGTAATCTTAGTTCCGCAACACTAGTTACGTGTATCAGAAAGAAAATACAATTTAATTAAATTACAGAGATTAAACTTGTTTTGAACTGTTTTTGTGTCGGTTAAGATGAAACACATTTATTGCAATCATCATTCAGTGTCAGGTGAGGTATAATACTTAATTTAATACAATACAAAAATGGATTTTAAAATTGTTAGTTTTAAGTGTGAAGAGTGAAAAAAAGGTATGAACTGACTATAAAAGGGCTTCCTTGTATATTGTGATGGCTTAAGATGTGACGTTAAATGATTGCATCATCATATATTGATTGTTTTTGTTCACTTTTAGATACTTTGATTCCGGTGTCTTGTTACAATGAGCAAAAAATAATGTTTGTATGAGTAACGAATATCAAATATCACCTTTTTAATTGCATTATGTCAAAAGGTTTTATTTCAAAGTTACGACTACATAGTTGAAAGAATTTGCTTGCAAATAATTGAAACAAAAAGAAATTCAAAACAAAAGAAATTCATTTTTTTTTTATTACTGTAAGAAAAACGTAAGCGGATTACAATCACTTGCCAATAAACAAGGGAAAAAATGTTACAAAATACAATTTCTAAAGAAATATTTGCACATCACTATTGTTTTTATGTGAATGCAGCACTGAAACATTGCCAGACACACTGACGACGGCATCATCACACCCATGCTGATTCTATTTTTACTTTGAATTTTTTTTGTGTAGTTACAGAAACGCACTAAGCATCTTGATTTTTTGGTTGCATAATTACAGAAATTGTTCTTGGATATAAAAAATTTAATTCTGTCATTTCTAGTACAGTGATTACATATAAAAAATTTTATCTTAAATCTTAACAAAATCTTACATGTTTAAATTTATTCAAGCAAATAACAATGGAAAAAAACCAATGAAAAAAACTTGTTTAAAGTGAATCTAGGGATGAATTCAAGACAGGTTCTTTTTCTTTTGTAATAAGACGATGATCCTTAACAAAACAATATTAAACTTCTTCGATAAAATTCGTATTGACCTTAAAAGACCTTTTTTGAACATGTGTCTATGTAACATAATTTTGATTCTACGATGTTGCACAGACAATAAATAGCACCTGCAAAAATTGTAACAATAGAAGGAGAAGAAAAGATTTACTTTTCATGTTATTTAATATTTAAGTTATAATAAAAATAATAAGGGTTCCAATGAGAAAAAGAAAAAAAAATCAATTGTAAAGATTTATAATATTTCTTATTTTCTTTTTTGAACAATTGTAACTTTTTCTTTCTTTTTCGTATACCTGTCTTCTTTTTTGTGCTTGTAAATTTTACGTCAATGTAAAAATAGAAACAGGTTAGGTTTTGTTTGGCAAACATTTTGGTCATAATTTGTATTAATTTATGCAACATCTCGTACAAAGACTCATTTCACTTTTTGATGAAGCACGAAAATGTATCATTATCACCCTTTTTATAAACAAGAGCATGTTTTTGTATTACTTTTTATTTTAAATTTTAGATGATAAAAAAAATGAAATTATTAAAAACGTACATTGAATGACATTCAAAAGTGCATTTTCAGTGCTCGCTCTCCCGATTTTTTTCTCGGACTTTTTCATTGATTTTCTTCCAGGGGGTAGTCAGGTCGCGCCAAATCATTGGAGTGACGCATTCACGGAAGTGGCGTTTTGCGGCCAATTGTGGAACTAACAAATTCGAATGTAAATGGCGGGATGACGATTATAATATATATATCTGAAAAATATTTATTTATTTATATAGTTTGAATAATATATTTATATTATTATTGTTGAAAATAATTTTTTTTCCGAGAAATTCTTCAGAAATACGTTGAAAATGATCAAAAACAATTTTCGTACTGAAATTGAGAGGATTATCAAATCCTTCAAAATTCCAAAATAAATAATAAATAAATAATCATATTTAATAATTATAATCATAAATTATAATCATCAAATAAGTTATAATAATAATAATAATAAATTTTCGTACTTCATTGAAAATAATAATCTTGGCCATTTCAAATTTCAACGGTTTTTTAATTCAAATTTTTGTGGTTCACATTTCACGCTACTGGCGTATTTTCGTTTGTGTCACACCAATGGCCAAATTTATCCTACGGGTGCCAAATGCCGAATTCGTCAAACGCCAAATTCGCTAAATGCGCGAATTGAACCAAAAACTAAATTTGCCAAATTCGCCGAAAGCCAAATTTGCCAAGCGCAAAAGGCCCATTGCGCCAAAATGAATTGCGCTTAACTGATCAGAGTGGTTGAGAAACCAGTCTAAAAATTTGCAAATGATTAAAATTTGATCTTAAAATTTCCTCCAATCAAGACAGACGTTCAAATACGTCTCATAATCGCATAATTTAATCAAATCAAATTCAATTTTAAAAATTCACGTTAAAATTCAAACGATTTTATAGACTTAATTAATAATGAATAAGAGCAAAGTAATTTCAAGCATTAACATAATATTTTTAGATCATTTATCATATTTTTTTTATAATATTCAAAATCTGTAGGTTGAAACTACATTTTAAATTTAATGATTTTAAGTAAATTTTTGTGTGTGGTGTGGTTAAAACTAATTAATGTGAAGCAATTTTTCAATCATGTTAAGCAGAAGTGACCGATTTACATTTGAAAGTTGAAGAAGATTAAAAGGTTTAAATTGAAAGTAAGTGCCTTAAAATTAAAATTAATGAAGAAAAAAATGTGTAAAGAAAATGTCAACACTCAAATAAATTGTTATAACCGTTGAGTTTTGTCTTTCATCATTAAAAGTATAAATTGACGGTATCAGGTGTAAATAATAATTGAAACACCTTTACCACTTTCTTTCTTTGTGACAAGTGACCTCCCGCATATTCTTCCTTATTTGAGTTTTAACAATTCAGTAAAAGAAGATATGAATTTTAATGTAATTACAAGAAAAAAAACGTAGTCAAACAAAAAAGTGTTAAATTGTTTCCGTTCTTTTTATTTTAATTTTTACATACAAAGAATACAAATTAAAGTGTTGCACTTATAACAAAAATAATAACCAGAATTAAGAAAAGTAACAAAAAAAAAATTATAAATTGCTTGAGCACTTTGTTTGCTGATGAATAAAAAATATGCGAAAAATTATAACAGTGAACATGAATTGCTCTCATTTGCGTTTTTCAATGCCGCAATTTGGTTCTAAAAAATTTGGTTCCATTTTAGATGGCATTAAACTACAATTTACAAGGGATCCTATGGGCAAATGCTGCTCTGAACAAGAGAAGACTGTTGCACATCTGCTTTGTGTATGTCTTAAGCATGCCAGATTGCGTGGAATTACGCTAGGTGAGTACTTTCCCAGTATTGATTCCATCATAAAAGTGAAGGTGTCTGCCCTGCTGAGCTTTCTGAAAAGGTGTGGTAACTTTCCTGAACTGAACCAGGTCTAATGGACTTCTTTCTTTAGTTGTTTCTCTAGATTTGGTTCCTTCCTCATCAGATATGATGATAATGAGTTTACACAATGGACCCGTCTGAAGGTCTGAGTGCTGGTGCTCTTCTGTGCAGACCGCCCTCGAAATCTGATCTGATCTTTGAATTTCAATTTAACCAGAAATCAGATTGTGCTGACTGACTTCACTCGATTTACTGCAAAAGCGCATATTTTTCCATCAAAAAAGGCCAAACATGAGCGACACAAAGCGAAACCATATAAAACTGTACATTAACATGACAAACAGAATACATTTCAACAACATGTAAAAGAATTACATGTTCTGTATTTGTCTTATATTTGACATTGTCTATCACCTTCACTTCTCTTGTTCGTTTTGCTCTTTTTTCATTGCACATTTTGGTTACACATTCTGCTCAATCGGAATGATATTAAATATAATTTTACCAAAAAAAAATTGTATTTAACCTTATCTTGACTCGTTGAATGCTTTTTTTTTGTTTAAAAAAGAATAAATTTTATTGTTTTGTGTACTTTTTGCTTCAATGCTCCACTGATTTACAAATGTATTTTTAAGAAAAACAAAATTAAGTACATTGTATTGTTAATAAATATCCAAAATTTAAATGTATTTTGTTGCAACTTATTCAGATTATCATGTCTGCACTAATCGACTGACTGCATGACTGAAAATTAATCGAAATAACATCATCACACAGCAGAAAAAATAAAATAAAAGGGTATAAAATTGTTTTAAATTAAAATTATAATTTATTCATTATTACATTTTAACCCGGATACACAAAATTAAAATGAATAAATTTTACACAAAATGTAACTTAATTTGAATAACTCACTTTAACTTTAACAGTATTAAGTTTAGCGGTTTTTTCGGTGGAAAAATGAAAATTTAATTTTACTCATCTAATGGAAATTTTAATCACTTTTTTATTCTATTTTATGGTTTTAATCTAAGAACAGACACTACTAGCATTAGTGTCTGAGTAATTTCAAATGAAAATATTGTAACATCTAAACATACTTGAATACTAATCTGGGATAATGAAATGGGGATTAAAACTCAAATAAAAAGCTTTATGGACATTATTTATGCAAAAACATGTTATATGTATAAAAGTGTCTGTAAATATCTTTACATAAGTAAAATTTTAATTAACCTAAGAGCAGTTACAAGTAGCATATAAAGGAAAGTTATAAGTGCATATTCAATCTAAAAACCACAAGCTTCTTTATGACACCACCAAACGACCAAAGTAATGTAAAATATGGATGTTAAAGAGACTTCTTGTTACATTCATATATGAAGTGAGAAAAATTCTTCTACTGAATGTTGAAAAAATTAAGTAAACAAGTTAATTTTTCATATGAAATCTGGATTTTGTCATCAGTGCAATAAAGAAAAATTATGTATGCAGGATTAAATTAAATTAAATATTCATTAAGAGTGCATTTTCATGAAAATGTCATCATGCTGTCTGGCAAAAAATTACTCAGGTGCACGGTGAGCTGAATATCAGAGGGTCTAAATCAAACAAGCTCATAAGACATCGTAAGTTTAAAAGAAGCGATCTTCTCGAATCAAGCTCATGATCTATTTATTTATCTATCTCTCGTCTAATAATGACTACAGTCAGCTAACTTCAACCCTGAAAGATCCGCCCAGGAGCTTATTAGTGACTAAAATTATATAAATTTACTATGGAGGAAGTTGAAAGCTTCCCCAATCCGCGTTCTTTAAACAGTAAAGAAAAATTGCTTTTGAACTGACTCGAGTCTGGCATAGTCAACCTGATTGTCAGGCATCCATATTATGCTACCATTATTATTGATAGGAAGTATTGGAAGGAAAAGTGATGAAAACAAGGACTTCAGGGTGTAGACATCATCAAACACTTTACCAAATCTTTTGATCAATCCAAGAATTGATTTTGATCTACTGATGATGATATCAGTGTGCTGATTAAAAGAAAGCTTTGTGTCAAGCCAGACTCCGAGATCTCTAATTAAGCTTACTCGATTCACTAACAACCCAGATATTTCGTAGTTACGAATCGTGAAGTCTTTGGTCCTGCAGAAGCTTATCACACTATATTTGTCAACGTTCAGGACCATTGAGTTGGTTTTACACCACTTTGCAACAGCAGTAGCTGCGTTCTGAAGGGTTAGCGAATCCTCCGGAGATGTTATAGTTTTAAATATCTTCATGTCATCAGCATACAACAAAAAGTCGACGTCGTTCAAAAAAAGACATATGTCACCCTGAGGCATGCCTCAAATCATTGAAATCTGAATCATCAGAGAGGACATCATTAATTTTAACTTTTTGAGTTCGATTCGAAATTCATTTTCACAATTTTCAGTTGTTTTAAATGCCTTAAAATACAATTAAATAACTTTAATAATAAATTTAATGATAAAACTCAAAGAACAAAGAGAAACTTTTATGACAACATTATTCTTCGTCATCCTATTTATGGACTTCATTGTATGAATATGATAATCTTAAAATTTGAACTTTTGTCACGTTTTCATCAATAAATTTAAGTTTTTGTCTTATACTTCACAGGTTTTCACAGTGTATGATGTACATTAAAAAGAGACATTATTATGTACTTAATATGGTTGAACACCTTTTCAGAAAAAAACTGAGAGATAAATATCAATGCAAAAAAAGTGCTATTTTTAAAAGTAAACAGGGTAAATTGAATTTGGTAAGATGATGGCAGACCACGACTTGCATTAAATATTATTTTTTACTTGCATAATTTTTAATATTATATTTTTCTTTTTAAATAAAAAAGATGAGTAATGAAGAAAAATAAACAATAGTAAGTGAAATATTCAAAGGATATTGTTATGACGGTAATTATTATTATTATTATACTCAAATGTCAAAAGAAAAACCTTTACATTAAAAAGACTTGTAATTAATTGTAAAGTTATAAGGGCTCGAAAAAACAAAAAAAAAATATCTTTTAATGTCTAATGAAGTGCTTTTATACTCGCCGAGACACAAAATTATTATTATAATGAAGAAAAAAAGTTTCTTTTGATGATATTTTCTTTGTTATTATACTTTGTGTGTGTGTGTATGATAATTATCCATAAAGCATTAAAGTACATTAAAGAAGGAGAAAACGAGTCTCTTGTTCATTAAAGCAAGTGCTAATGAAATCAATATCGACTGAATTGTTAAGAATGATGTCATCTGAAACTTTTTTATTCCCCGATTATTGTTATTATCTTCTTTTTCATCATTTCATTACTTATTAATAACAGTTTAAAGAGAATAAAGCTCTTTTGTATATTTTCTTTATTTGTTTTGTATTATTCCAAAAATGAGCATTTCATTTGAAAATAATCACTTAAAAGCGTCACCTTAATTCTACAAATGTCTTTCAACAATAATAATTTTGATGGTTTTTTCTTTGAAAGTTGATTTTTTTTTCTTTTTAATCATGAATCTTTGAATATGTGTGTTTTAATCACGTACTCATTATCTTTCTATCTTTTATTCATTTTAATAACTAATTTTCGTTTTTTTTTTTTGTTATTTCTGTCTTTTTCTTTATTCTTTATTATTATAAGTGCCCTCTTATTATTAATTCATTGAAAAAAAACACACAAAAGACATTTTTAGACACTGTTGATTGATTTATCGCGTTTCTATTCAAAGGTTTTCCTTTGAATATTAATACAGGAGACACTAATTACTTAAATGAACTTCTTCAAGACTTTAGTATTTAATTGCGTTTTTTCTTATCCACTTGAAGGAGGCGTTGGTAAGCTTGTTGGAAATGTATTTCCTCCTATAGCTGGTGGCAAAGATGGTAATCCTCCTGTCACTGGTGGTGAAGTTGATGGTAAAGGTGATGGTGCAGATACAGGTGCTGACGCTTGTAAACTTGGCGCATCTTCAAAAGGCAAAGCTTTCAATCCAGGTGCTAATCCATCATCATCCGGGAATTTAATTGCATTTTGTGTCTGTCCAAACGATGCGAAAAAAATTATTACGATGAAATTGACACAAATCAAATGAATTGCGAAATTCATATTTGTGATGTTGAATCACATTAAACTGATCACCAATTGAGAGAATTTGACAGATTGATAACGAGTTTTATTACTATTTAATTTAATTATAAATGACGCAGTATTCTGGAAAATTCATACAAGGTTTTACCACTCGATTCATTCAAGTCGGACTATTTCAAATTATTTTTCACTTTTTGAATTGAAATTGAAGCCATTACACTTAAAAAACCTCAACCATAACTGGAAATTTTTTATGTTAATTTTTTTTTTCAAGTTAATGGCTCACAAAATCTGACAAAATTAGCTGTAAACGATGATAACGCAACTAATGTGGCACTTAACAATGTAAATATGGAAATTTCGATTATTAACTCATTTCTAGTTCTATTTGGATTTCGGAGGTTTAATACACATTTTTTTTTGTTCACATTCAACATTCAACCTGAAATTGTTTTATTAATCATTTTAATATTACTCAGCTATTTTTTTATTTTATTTTACAGAACTTTAAACAAATTAACATAAGTGCTTTTTTATTTTAATCTAAATTGTTATAAAACTATGCATAAAAAAAAATTGCTGTGATGAATATAAAAAGTTTTTATCACAATTTAATTTAAATAAGAAGAAAAAAACTGCTTTTAAAATAAAATTTTCGTTCATGTCTATTGCACACATTCTATTCTTCTATAGTAAAAAAAAGATAAAAGCAAACATATTATATTCTAGGTAATTTGCTGTTACGAGTATAACATATTTTTAAGAGATGGATTGAATTGTACCTTAAAAAAATTGAATTAAATGGTGAAAATGAGATTTTGGGGAGATTTTGTCTGTCCGTATGATGTTAATTTTTTCTATAAGTGGAGTGCACTGAAGCCTGCACTTCGACCTGTAAGATCTTTTGGTTAACCACAATAAAGGGAGATGCGAGGCCTTCCCTGAAGTAGCGAGTCCTCACTCTAGCCAATGCTTCACACTCACAGAGAATGAGCTTTGATGTTTCATCTTCTTCTAGGCAGAGCCTGCAGGTGTTTGAATCGCTCTTTCTAATCCTTTTAAGATGACTGCGCAAAAGGCAGTGTCCTATTAGAAAACTCGTCAGTTTTCTGATGTCTTTTTTATCCAATTGTAAGATCATTTCTGATTTTTTCTTTGAACAGTTCACAAACTCTTTGAACTGTAAAGATGCTGGTATACTTTGATGGTATAATTTCATCTGTTTTTCCATGCATTCCGAGATGAGTTTTTTGAAATAGCTCAGACTTACTCCGCAAAAAGGCTCAGGTTCCGTTAAAAAAGGTTCATTTTCGACTCAGGACCAAGTATTTTTAAATTATAACGTAATTTGAGCTGCTCATAAACAAAAACGCACTTACACAGATCGTTCATGGTTTGCATTTCCCTTTTTTTAAACATTTTTTTTAATGTTTTTTAAATATGATGACAATATCATTATTATTAGTAAAGGTATAACAACAGAAGCAACTTAATATAACTATTATTATATATGATTATATTTTACGTTTATTTACTTGAAAAATTGTTTGTGTGGAGAGTTGAGCGTAAAATTAGAAAATTACAGATATATTATAAAATAATAATTTTCATATTTCAAATTCAGCATTTTTAACATAAAAAAAGTATGCAATTTAAACAAGTTTAGCAAGTCACATCAATTATTATCATATTCTAGATTTAGGTGTGGGGACCTTTTTTCTGGAATGCAAAAATTTTAAAGTTAATGCAAATTCCCTTAAATCTCATGATAAAGAGACAAATTTTTTTATTTTAATTTTAATATCATTTCAATCATGGTACGCATACCTCTAATCTACGTATGTCAACTCCAATGTGAACTTTTTAATGTTTAAAATGAACTTGAATTATAGTATTGTGTTTAACATATTATTATAATTTATTTGTTATATGGGAATTATGTCACATTTCTATAATTTAATTTTGAAAGTCATGGGACATAATTTTGTTGTTTTTGTCTCAATCGATGGGCATTTCATGTTTAATTGTATGTAATTTTATCATAACTCCCATAATTTTAATGGAAACTTTTTGTCATGCAAATTTATGATTGACCCTGTGCCTGAAAGGTGATTTCACATGTAAAAACTTCTCATCTCCCAAAAAAAAAATTAAAATTAAGGGTAATTGAATTTTTTTTTCTGATTACGTTTAACTTAATTTTGCGAGTTACGGAAGCTGTTAATAGCATAATGAAGCAATTTATCAGTTTCAATGAAAAAGTTTTATTTATTCGATATTTGAAATTATGCAACAAATTGATAACAGAATTACAATAAAAAATGAGACAATTCCCTAAATTATTGCTTTCATTAAACCTTTCCACGAACATCAATTGAATATCATTATTAAGAGATTTTTCTTCTCTTTTTTTTTGTTTTGGTAATAAATTAGCGTATCAAGGTGACTTTTCTTTATATTAGTTTTTTTTGTACTTATGTAAATTTATATGATTTTTTTCCCCCTTATTATTTATTTTTATTATTACCTTTTTAAAATCAATTGTATTACACAGACAATTTCTCTTAGGATACCAAATTGGAAAAACAAAAAAAAGTAATTTCCTGCTTGAAATATTCCTTTTAATTTATTTCCAATTCAAGCTTTATTGGCTAAGTTGAATAAAGAAAATGAAGACGATTCCCTTATGAAATGAAATATTCTTATCATGAAACGCGATGAACGATTTAAAGTGCAAAGCCATGACAGGTAATGAGATATTTAAAGAGAAAAAATAGAATTTTTTCATTAATTATTTTATTAAATACGTTTACTTTGTGTTACACAGGACACGATTTCTCCCTATAAAAATTAAAAGCAATAAATTTCATGTAAAAAGACACAGATTGACATTTTTTTTCATTGTAACCTATCATAAAAAGCAGTGAATTTTATTAATTGATGAGTAAATAAATCATTAAAACATACTTAAATTTACTTTCTATTAAAAAGTTTTTGGAATTTTATTATTATTATTTATTACTCGTCAAAGTGTTCTATGATCATAAAAAAATATCTATAAAAAATTCTTGTGACTCAAACGACGAGACGACACAAATGTAACGTTATCATTATGTTGTCAGAAGCAAATAAAATTCTCATACATTTTAATTAAAAGTAAACTGTGTTTTTTTCTTCTTCTTCATCTTTCAATGTACAGAAATTTTTAAGATAACGAAAGATGGAAGGAAAAAAATTGTAAATTTAGTTGAAAATTAATTAAAAATTACTATAAATTGTGTGTGTTGTACATGCCCCTTAAATACAGCTATGTTATGTATACGGAAAAACATCAAAGAGATCAACTTTTATTAAACTAATTTATGTTTAATTGAATTATGTATGAAATTTGTTTGTTTTTTTATACATATTCTTCTTATTTGTTGCCTTTTGATGATCAATTAAGACAAATGTTATTGCTAATAATAAATAATAATAAAAAAAATTTTATGTCAGAGAAAATGATTTTTAATAATTAATAAAAAAAAATCTATTTAATGCGAGAGAACACGTGTCTACATCCAAATTTATGACCATACCATCGGATGAAGTGAATTTAACTAAGTAAAGTGAAAACTGGGATATCATTTTATTTTATTATAATTAAATTCATCCTGTATCATAACATCTCATTTCATGAATAATTTTGATTACATATTTTTTTTTGTACATTCGTGCTTGTGCGTCTACCTAAAAGCAGCAAAATGAATTTGTTATATTTTTTGACCTCAAAACAGAAAAAATTATTACAAACCTTTCATATTCTCTAGGCATTTTGATACAAAAAAATTTACTCACATATGATATGTTAAACAAAATTATGATATTACAAAAATGATGATGAAAAAAAAACAACTTCTAACTACTCTGAGTAAAAAAAATAGCAAAAAGGCATATTCATAACATGGAGTTTTATTAAAATGATGATGGTTGTTGTAATAAATATTTGAGGAATTGTAATACAAGGAAAAAAATGTACAGTAAAAATTCTAATCAAGGATACGAAATTTTCAAATATCTGTCTCTTGCTGAGAATAAATATTCTCAATAAGGACATCCTTTATATGTAAACAAAAAAATAAAATTGCTTCCGACTTTTAAACTTATCCGACAAATTAAAATAAAAATCGGAAAATTATGACATTTAAATACACATAAATTAAAAATATTTCAAATTTGAATTGTTTTTTGGTGCAGAGTAAAATATTTCTATAAAAAAAAATATAAAAATGTTTTCCTTGTATACAAATGAAAATTTTTGGATAACTGGCTGTGCTGGATCATGGAATGAGTTGTCTTCCTAGATAATCGTGATAATTCGAAAAATTGCTGATTTAGAGAGTAAGAAAACCCTTGATGAACTAACAGAAAGTAATATTATTGATGTTATTATGAAAAAAATTATGATATATCTTTGAGTTTAATTCAGAGAATGGAGATTTTAGAAATGAACCTTTTGAGTAGTTATCGCTGATTAGAATTTTTACTGTATTTTCATTTCAATTTTTCTCTAATAAGCCTGTAACATGTCATAATTTTTTATCAATAATATTAACATGACATGTTTCAATAACGAGTCCGATGTCTGATATCGAAAAATCCAAAAATATCTTGAGAGGATACAAGCAGTTGATAAGCTAAGAGACGACAGCTCATTTTTTTCAACATCAGTTGTTTCGAGTGATAGATAGATTGTCAAAAGGGTTTACCCACCTAAGCCAGAAACTCTTTCACTGTTGCTACAACTTCAATCCATAATTCTCATCTTGCTTAAGAGAATTTGAGATATACTCTTTAGATATGCATTGCAGTCTCCTCATGATCCCAACACAGGCGATAGTCCACAGTATTTCTCATACTAATTCGTGACTGTATACTCTTACATGTCCAGATAAAGATGCTGTAATCACTCGAATACCTTGTATTGACATCATGAGGTATTTTCCACCTCAAATAGGAAATTTCTTACCTCTATCAAGCAATATAAATGCACCAGGGCTTTTTTAACGCGAAAGAAATTAGTTATTTGATTAAACTTGGAATATAAATTTTATTTTATTAAATTTTTGGGTTTTTCGGTGTGATCACCTTGACGTTTGATTCACTACTGTCTTCTCGCTTTCAATCTCTTCACTCCCTTATCTCGTCACATTTCCATCCCCTTATTGCCAGCTCTTCTTACAACATGTTAATTAGCTCACTTGTTCTCTTCGGCATAATTCTTGGTATCAGTAACCTGGAGTGCTCTGCAATGTTAAGGTTGTCCCAGTAAAATATTGCCTTGTGAACCTGACAGCTCTTTTATTCAATATCAGTTGTTTTTTCAATAATTTTCTAAGCCAAGGCTAGAATTCTCGAATAATCTTCAGATTTCTTTCAAAATAGAGATCTTTTTGAATCCAATTCATTCAAGTACAGAATTAACATAAAATTATTGATATAACATTTAAATATTAAATTAAATCTGAGTCATCATGTCAAGTAACAATTCAAATATCAATGATCACAATCAACTGTTATCCATTTTTTTTTTGGTTAATCACAAATCACGTCGTGATAAAAAAAAACAATTTTTATATATTGAAATTTGATTTTAAAACCACACACATGTTTAATAATAATTTTTTTGTCCAGTTAAGCAATTTAAGCAACTCTGCATGATTTCCTGATGAATTTAAAAAAAATTAAATTAATAAATCCAAATCAGTGAGATAAGTGTTCAAAAGTTAACAGAAAAAAAAACTTAAATTAGAATTACTTTATTTGTATGATTTTTATTTTGACCAACTGTGCTTGGAATGACCTCTGTCAAACCCAGAACTCATGGTTAATATTCAATGTGGATTAATCATTATTCGATTTTTAATATCAAATTATCTAGATCACAAAAGTTTATACATTTAAATTCATAGAGCAAAAAAAAATTGTTATTGAAATTAGAATTAGATAAATGACTTAAACGTATTATATGCCAATCAATCTATCATCAATTGTAATAATACAAAAAAAACTAAATGTATAAAATATTTGTTATAATTTAGTTATCATGTTGTTATATTTAAAGTGGTCTCAATGTAATTTAAGTATAATTTTAATTTTAAGTGATGTAGTTTGATTTTATTGGTAACCAATAAAAAAAGTTATTTTACATTGACAGTCCACACCTGGGTCTTAAATTGAAGTGAATTATACAATTGAGATTTAAACAATTTTTAATTAAAACTTGAATCATTACTCACTTTTTTATATGCCCTTTAAGTTGTGAATTGACTTAAAGGAAAAGGAAATCAAATTACAAACTTCATGAAATGAATAAGGAGATTGATGTCACGTGTTTTGCAGTGGTAGAGTTAAATTTACAAAACATTTTCAATTTTCCACCTTTAAAGTTATTCCTTTCATTTTGAATTTGATACAATTAAATGTTATCATAGTCTTAAATTACAAAATGAATAACTCAAATGCAATTTAAATTACTTCTGTAAAATAAATAAAACAAAAATCATTATAGATGTGTGTGTGTGTTTGTGTTTGTCATTTTAAGTTTTCATTACAAATGAAGAATTTTGAAATTAAATATGTTGAATTGAGTTGTCTGGAATTTTCCACGACCTTCTCAGCAATTGCAAAAAAGCAAGTTTGTTAAAATCCAAAATCCAAGGTTGAATCAATAATCCACTTATTTAAAACTCTGATTCATTCCCAACTTGAATATTGAGCGACTCCAAAAATACGTAACAAGATTTTTTTCAGAAAATTTCATTACCTGTATCCAGACTAAGGAAAACCGTTGGAGATTTAAGGAATGGTGCCTCTGTGTCGCAGGCGCTTGGAAATTGATGGCCTTACAATCTATAAAATCCACCACGGAATCATCAAAACGGACATTGTAAATGATATCTCAGTGCGAAGTGACTCAACGAATGTTAGAAACATGGGTCGATTTGGAATCAAAACATTCACAATAAATTGCGCTTTTCACTCATTCATACCACGAACAACACGTTTGTATAACCGTCTATTTGGAAACATGAATCTGAAAATGAACTGAAAATGTTAAGAAAGGAAAGGAAGTCGTTGGAAATTTCAGAGTACCATCAAAATCTTGTCTTAAATATGGATGTAAATGACACAAAAAGACAAGAAATAAAGCAATTTAATATGTTGGTTGAAAATTCAAAATTAATTTAAGAATGTGGTGAGCAAAAGCAGAATTTATATTTGGTTTTAATTCTTTCTTTTTTTCCTTTTCTCCTTTTCAACAGTGACTGACATAAACTGATTATATCTCTGATTTTCTCAAGATTTTCTCATGTTTTCATCTTATATAAGATAGGTGGCAATTTATATTTTCATTTTCATACAGCTATTATTGTGATAATTCTTGGATAAGATGAAAATGAGAAATGTTTTATGTCAGTGTAATTTGTTATTTTACATTCAGTTCATTCAGTGAAACACTTAGCATGAAATGAAAAATGAATTTAAAGTTTAACTATTATCTTATTATTTTGGAGAGAACTCTCTTGATCTTTTCATTTAAGTCACACACATTTTTAGTGACTTTTCAACATTAGAAAAAAAACAACATTTTTGATTTAAAAGGATTTGTAAAATTGTACAATTCAATTCTTAACATTTGGAATTGAAAAGATTATTTTATTTCCTTCTTTTTCATAGGTTGCATGCATTTAGAATGTCTTTTCATTCGATGATGCTCACATGAAAAGAATTGTTAGATTTTAAAATTGAATTAAAAACTTTATCTTTGACTTTTCTCATAGTACCCTGAAATGAAAAAATGTGTGTTTTTAGCTCAAATTCCAAGTTCGAACAATTTTTATTTCAAGAACTCACTGTACATTTTTTTGCCACAGTGAATGTGTGTGTGTGTGTGTGTGTGTGTGTGTGTGTGTGTGTGTGTGTGTGTGTGTGTGTGTGTGTGTGTGTGTGTGTGTGTGTGTGTGTGTGTGTGTCAAATACATTTTATTTCATCTTATAAACGATTATGTGTTGCTCTTGCGAAGAATGCTTTTGAATCTTTAAATTGATGTGAATTATTTTCCAGTGAATTTGTAAAATGGATTTAATATGTCTTTTTTTACAGTCTGTTTAACTGTGGTCTTATGCATTAAATAATGTGATTCTTGATAAGAATATTTGTAAATTGTTCAGAAATGTCAACATAAATTCATCAAAGATGAACATACATGTGTGTGTGTGTGTTTAATTTGTTAAAATTAATTCGTTTTAAATTTCAAAGTAATTTGTGTTAAATGTCATACAAGCAACTTTTTTCATCTTAATTTTGATAGATTGAATTGTTATTATTTTCATTTTATCTGATAAGATTATCTTGTATTTTATTTTCAGTTAAATTTCCTCTTGAGACAAAAATAAAGGAAGAAAAATGGTAAATAAAATGAATGATCATAACAACCATTTTTTTCTCTCTCTTAGAATATGCGAAAGACACGTCTAATCCAATTAAGTACATTAAGTTTGTATTCTGAAAAAAATGGTGACATACACAGACACAAACACAAAAAAATACGAAAATAAAATACAGACATATAAAAAGCTGTTCAAAACAAATGGAGCTAACAAGTTTAAGTCGGGCATCATCATTTTTCCTCCACAAATATTAATGTTGATTGTGAGACACACTTTTTACTTGAAATAAACGATAAAATGATAATGATGAGTAAGAAAGAAATAAAATACAGATGAAGGAATTTAAAAATTAGATTTGAATGACAAAAACTGGTCATCCTTGTTATATGTGCATTTCATAAGAAAAAATGCACTTTCCTAGTCGGTTTGACAACTGTCACTTCGGCATTTCAGTTGTAAGGAGATCGAATTTCACACTGAAAACGCCCCGCTGTGCAAAGTGACTTGATCCGCAGATGGACATCTTTGATTGACGCTTACAGGGCAATTAATGAATGAAATTTTTATCGTGTTTCCAGTTAAATTGGAACAAAAATTCGAGTATGATGGGCACTTTTTTAGTCTTTGCATATTATGCGGGGTGGTCTGTGGGGCATTTTCAACTTAGATTGTAGAATAAAAGCTCACAATAAGCCATTGGGGCTTGGGTGAGTACACTTCACTGACAATCTATCCAAAGTGGACCCACGAAGACGACCTTAAACTGAATTGTTCGAGAGTGGGCTCAGAAAAAGGTTCCATGGCCATTTAAAATGATAAAAAAACATTGAAACCTTCATTATTTTGGGACTAGATTCGGAACATGTAAAAGTCCAAAGGTTTTTCAATGAATTTAGTCATTCAGGTCAAATTAAAATGCACTTTCTAAACCATTCAATGCTTTAACTTTCTAATTTTTCATTATCAGATGCACTCACTTGAAGATAAAAAATTAAATATATAAAAAAAATATTCGGTTGATTGTTGTAAATTTTGTAGATTTATCATTCTGATGTCTGTCTACATTATTTATCCTTCCATCTTATGTACAAAGACATAGAAAGAAATATAATTTCAAAAGGAAAAAAAAATAACATTTTATACGAAGTATTGTTGTGCAAATGAAATTTGAAATGACTGAAGAAAATTTCAACAAATAAGATTATTGTTAATTCATTTTTTTTGTGCGTCCTTGTCCTCGTTTTTTTATCCACCACCATCCTGTTTCATAACATTTTCCTTAAACAAGAAGAGACATAAATAGGATAGTGAGTGATATAAAAAAAATAAAATTGATGTCGTCTGTTCTCAAATACTTAGTATTTATCTTCTTTATTGTTATGTCATTTAACTGTGATAAATAAAAGGAAAAAAAATTACCAGGAAAAATAGGAAATAAATGTATTAAATTAAAAAACGCTTTTGTCAAATTGGCTGTTAATGTGCGAGATTTCTTTTCCTTGTAACATGGTTTTTTTCAACAATTTGTGAGGAGCATTGAAATACCTTCAATGAATTGCCCTTAATCCATATTTTTTTTGTTAACAGTACACCGAGTTAATTAGTAAAAAAAAAAGGAACAAAGCTCATTAAATGTAAAAAATTCCCTTATTTCTAATTAAAATGATGCATTTCCACCTACATGCCTCCATACCAAAAATAAGTTAAACATGTTTGTACAAAAAACAAGCTCATTACTGTAAAATGTGACACGTAACAGGGATTTTGAATTTTAATCATAATAATAGTAATCAAAATGTAAGAAGACATAATCGTGCTTACTTCGTGATAAAGCATAAATGAGCAAGAATGGAAAGCAAAAGGAAAAAATGAAAAAAAAAACATATAAAATGAAAAGTTTTTCAGTCTCCAACACATTTTGTTTTTGTTGTCTTAACTAAAAACAAAAAAAAAAAAATATGTAACATATTCATATTAAAATGTAATATAAAGGATATTAAACATGATGACGCTCGTCTTACATTAATCACTCTGCTTAATTCATATAAGGCAACAAAAAAATTTTACATGTTTTTAAATGAAAGGAGAAAAAGATGAAAACAAAAAAAAAAACAAGTAAATGATGCAACATTTTTCTTTGAATTGTGCAAAATAACAATGGAATTCGTTGTTGTATAGTTTTGTTCATGTTAGAACATTACACGATTATTTTTGATATTAACTTTGAATGAGTATAAAAAAATGTACACATATTACGTTGCTTTTCATGAGAGATGAAAAAGTTTTTGTGTAATTAACGTTAAAAACAAGAAGGAATTACTTTCAAAATGAATTTTACATTTTAAAGATAACTTTGGATTATTTTTGGGGATTCTTGCCTTCAAAACAAAAAATGGCTTATTATAATTATCATCAACATTATCATTTTAAACATACGTTGTAAATATTTATTGTATAAGTTTTTTTTTACCTTACACCTTACACTCACTACATATGAATGCAAGCAAGTATGCATGTTATAAGTTTGTATTCAAATAAATTTCTGGCTTAGCAACAGCAGCTTTGCAATGAAATGAAAATTTTCATATACGATGATGATGATGATGAAAATACACCTCATACCAGTGTGTGTTTTGATGGTGCTACTAGCAGAGTGGCACATTACCTCCCTTTAAATTCTCGTGTCATTGCCACCCTCAATGTTTTATAGTTGCATGTGTATATTATTTAAGTGAAAAACTCCAAGCAAGCAAGCATTATTATTATTATTATAAAAGGGCGATGGCATGATACTAGGTTAAGTGTGTAGCTGCTACTTGTTTGGTGTATGTTATAGAAAATTGCTACTCAAACTTGTATGAACATAGATTATAATTGTGCAGGTATTTAAGTTTTTTTTTTGTATTTTTTTAAAATAAAGTGCAAAGTGTACATTGAATTTCAGGGAAAATTCAATCAAAAAACCGGTTGGAACAAATTATTCAATGTAGTGTGCTCTTGATTACCTTTTTTGCCAGTAGGCATGAGTTGCTATTAAACTCAATTTTATTAAATCTGAATTTGCTAATTTTTTGAGTTGAAAGACGATGTTGATGCTCTGACGGCTTTCAAGGTCTGGAATATTATTTCTCGAATGAATAAAGGTCAAATATAAGTAATTTTTGAACAATTTTGATGAGAATTGAATTTCGCTTTACTTTCTTCTGGGCTTGTATTTCACTCACATTACATCAAATTGACTTCGATGCAATTGAAATTTCTTATATCAAGTATCATGTAACATAACGTCGATCATCTGATTGATGTTATATGAAAAGCTTACATTCACATGAAATGGTGACCAATTTTCACATTCAAGTGTCCATGCATCCTCATAAGACGATGTTTCATGGTATCATCTTAAGAGATAATCCAAGTAAATTTCATTCCAAAGAAATACATTTTCAAATAAATTACAAATTTGTTCTCGGAAGAACATGAATAAATAATATATAAAAAGTGACATACCTATTTTAATATAATTTTTGCATTTCATCGTGTCATTTCAAATACAACAGAAATGAAATAGGAAAATAAAAATAAAATAGTAGAACATCATAATATCAGTTTTCTAGTATACATGATACATTGAAAGTGGGTGCAAAATATCATACCGAATACAACTTGTTCAACAAATATTAAAATAAAAAAAAAATTCAAAAAAAATGAATCGTTTACCTGTCTGCCTATGTAATAAAATATTATACAATTTTATTTTCTAGCTCATGACATGAAATATCAAATCTATACTAGGAACGATAAAAAAAATATACATGCACTGTAAATTGAAAATCAGGTATACATTGCAAGTACCATACTCCGATTTTTCCGAAGATCGACTCCTGCAGGGTCCTGTTTTGGACTTACACTGTTTATATAGGAATAAGGAAAAAAATATAAAATAAATAAAAAAACTTGTATACATGTTTATAAAATAAAATGAAATGAAAAAATATTTCTAATAATATTCTAGTAAAAAAATGTATCTGTCTGTTGAGTAAAATTTTTCATACAAATTGCTTGTTTTCTGTTGTTAGAATGTATATAAATGTAAAAATATAAATATGTATGGAAAATGTAAATTCATTCACTTAAATTAGGGAAATATTTCAATGTTATGTTGTTAGTTTTCCTTATTTTTTTTCAATATTATCGTCATAATACATGACAAAATGTTTGAATTCGAATATTCTTGATTATTATTTTTTATTATGATGATAATTTAATGAAGTTGACAAATTTGATTAAAATTTCACTATGAACTTACATCAATTTTCAATTTCTATGAATAATTTTAGGTCCAGAATGTTATTTTTCGAGGAATTCATTCAAGTTCAACATTATTAAAGCATATCAGGTACTTTTGATGAAAAATCGGGACAAGTGAAATAAAAATCGGGATTTGAAAGCAAAAAGCGGGACAGTTAAAAACTATTCATTTTTTACTAGGCTGAAGTTATCAACGACCTCATCAACCACCTTCTCAGCCTTGAAGTGGAATTTTACGGAGCCCGAGAACTCTTTCCGTCATCTTCGCAGTGTCATCAACGACTTTTATCCTGATTTCCTATTTTGTTAACGTTTTTCAACTATAAATCACAAAATCAACTCTCATCACCCTCTGATGTGTTCAATCGATAAACGCAGATACAAGACGCTGTATTTTTTGATTCTCTATCGATCTGTATACTCATCAACAACATTTTTCTTGGAAAATTTTTCGGGTGATTCTAAAAACCGACCTCAATTTCACAAAAAGCTCTCTCAGCGCCCTCTGAAGTGTCCAATCGTAAACCCAAGATACAAGACGCTGTAACTTTTGATTCTTTATGGATAAATTATGGAAAATTTTTATGAAATTAAAGTCAGTTTTTGGATTTTCCTGATTATAATATTTTTTGATGTTAAAATTCGGGAAAAATGAAGGACAAATCGGGAATCGAGACATTGATTCAAAAATCGGGATGCCTAACATTATTAAAGTTTCATTCCGATTCTGGATCCAGTAAAAAAATCTTCAATTTTAAATATAAAATTATTGTATGAAATCCTTTTTTGTATGTACTTTTTTTAAGAAGATGAATGACTTTCGTTATTCATGTTGAAAGATTTATTAAATTTTGAATAAATAAAAAACCATTCTGTTATAGAAATTTATAAATACATTTTTAATAAAATGATAATAATAATAATAATGGCTTAAATGTATACCGTGTACTGGTTGTGAACTAACAACAAAAATCCATTTGAAAGCCAAGCAATTCAAAATGAAAAATGGATTTGCCGTCATTTATTTAAATGGATTTTAAATGATTTTTTGCCCATTAATGAAACGCTAGTGCAAAAAAAAAAATAATGAAAATCTGGCCAGTTTATTGCAAAACATCACTTTTTGACTAGGTTGCCTACTACACAATTCGAATGATAAATGATTTATTATAGTTTTTTACTTAAAACTTGTTTAAAAAATGTTTTCTTCTTATATAATTATTATTATTATTTTAAAAATAAACATAAAACTAACTGAACATTTTAACTTAAAAACATTCATTTTTTATCCCTCTTCAACTAATGCAAAATGTCTTGGTTCAGATAATTCATTAATTTTGTGACGACCGATTGTCTGACAAATTTAATGGCAAAAATTTAACCATAATGAAAACTAATAATAATAATTATATTGCCAAAAATAATTTATATGATAGTTCAATGTCAAATCGTGTCAGTAACCTTTATTTATTAATATTATTTAATAAAGAAAAATTTGGCTTGTAACTTTAAATGAGTACAAAAATAAAAAAAAATACATGTGTCACGAGCATATATTAACTTTCAAGTAATAATAATAATCAATTTTTCTGGCTTTTAACTCTTTGATTCCTGATTTCATTTCAATTTTTTCTTGTTCTGAACTGAATTCGAGGATTTTTTTCTCGATGATTACTGAAATTGGGTTTCAGGGGCCAAGTTGAGACATTTTTCGAGGCAAGAAGATTTCCGATGAGTCTTGGACGAGTTAACCCATTAACTCCTAGAAGTTCTCAATGTTTCTAGGAAAGGCTTGAACGAGTTAAATTTCATGCATATGTGTAAACAATGACTTTTGATGAAGTTTAACGAATCACAAAAACTTAAAGCGATTCATGGTAATTTCACACACTGTACATTATTATTTTTTTTTGCCAAATATTTTTAACATTAAATAATATGTTCTTGATGACTTGCTTGAATAATATCATCATCGTTATTAGTATGTAAATATCATGATTTTTGAGTGATTTAAAGCTCTCTTGTACTAAAATCGGTTTCACTTGAATTTTAAACGTAAATTTGTTGATTTCCACTAAAGTTCCAACGACATTTAATGAAAAAAATTAATAATATTTATTATAATTAAGTCAAGTCAAGTCATTAACATGTGTATTTTTTTTTTTTTTTTTTGGCAAATAATAGTCTAACAATAGTACACATGATTATATTTCATTTTTTAAATGAACAAGTAGATGAGTGAATACAAAAAAAATTAACCGGCCGGCATGTCAATCAATTATAATTGAACAAAACTCTTGACATTTTGAGATACAGTAATTTTTTTTGTTTTAAATGTTATTTTTTTTAAATTTTATTATTAAATTTCATGTATTGATGTACTTGTACGCGAAGTATGACGACAATGTGTTTTGGCATATCCCATTTATTTTTTTTGTTTTGATATGTGAGAGATCATTAGAGCTTGTATGAAATTAATTAAAATTGATGAAATGATATGTGAACATTTTGCTGGAAGCTATTTTAATATCATAGCAGCAGTGAGTGGATCTGGCAGTTAGTCAAATGTGATAATATGAAACATGATGTAAGTGAATTTGTTTGAGGTTCATTAAAATTCCGTTGATAGGTTTTTATTTTAACTGATTGAATATTTAATCAGGTTTTGTGTCTTTGTTGTGATCTCTTACGCATTTCTTTCAGATGATATCGATGATTAATTTGACAATTTATGTCAAGATTGTAGCATGAAATGAGTTGATCTTGGCTTCAATTCTTTCCACTAAACTGCTAACGATAATTTAAGAACATTTTTACAAAAACAAACTTCAAAACTGGTTCATCTAGTTAAATTTTGAAAATAAAAATAATATCAGGTTTATTTTTTCCATTTATTTATTTACAAATATTATTGCCTTGTCGACCTCAATCAGATTAAAAACCATTTTAAACGACTTCATCACATTGTAACCATTTAGAGGCGTTCAAATTACGCAATGAAAAAGAGATGATTTACTTAAAATATAATTTATTAAAACTACGACTTATTCTAAACGAGGCTACTTATAATTAGAGAGAACACATCTTCTCTAAGTGAAAGCTAATACTAAACTAAAAACTATAGTTATTCTTATAGACTACTTGTTATGGTGATGTATGTGTGTTAGTGTCATTATATGCAATATGGGACAGTTCACTCAGAACGGTCACAACATAACTGATTAAATTACTGTTATTAAATCCCAAAAATAGCCTTAAAATTAAAAATGATTATGATTCGTGTCAATTGACAGTCGACACATCATCACTTATGTAGGTGTTAAAAAGGTTTTCAACCTAAAACTGTTTCAAAGATGATACAAAATTATGATTTTTAACTGATTACGTGAAATCGTCTTGAATTGAATGCGAAACAGGTAGGAAATGATAATAAAAAAAATATTTGTATAATTCCACTGTCTAGTCGGACTTTACTGAATAATTATTCAAATTATAAGTTTAAAAATTGATTTGATATAACATTTATAATATAATTTAACGGTTCTTTGATCAGAAATTGCAATTTTCTGTTGAGCAAAATATGATTATGATTTGTTGAATTTTTGATTCAATTCAAGCATAAAATTATGTCACTATGTTTATTGCATTTTATGTGTAGGTCAGGCCAATTAAAGTTTTTGTAACATAAAATGATTGTGTCTCTTCGTTATGAGACAAGGAAATAAAATAAAAACATGATGAAAGAAAGAAATTTGATAAAAAAAAAATAAATGGAAAAAAATTTGAATAAAATTAATAATTTTGTAAAATTTGAATTCATTTGATATGTGATGGAAAGAAAAAATATTACATCAATGATGATATAACTTTCTGGATCATCATATTTTTATTGTTATTTGTCTTTTGTTGGAGTGTGACAGGTATTAAAAAGAAATTTTTGTCTCATGAATTTGAGTAAACCCCACTTTTTTTGATAATCAAATGTTATGTGTTATCAATTAATAAATCTCAGAGTATATAAATGCATTCGAGATATCGATCAGTATCTAGTTCCAATTTGACTGTTCATCGAATATTACAAAGAAATTTTTTTTCTCGTTTTAAATTAATTAAATTTTATTAGATCAGACAATAATGAAGGTACGAAGAATTAAAAATGAAATTTTCTGGATGAAAATTAATCATTTGTGTGATCTTTAGGTTTTCGTAGTGCTTTGCACGTTTGTTGTGGCAGCAACATGCATTCCAACATTTGGAGGAATGATGGATAAAAAAGGACCAAAAATTATTTTATTGCCAGCTCCTCCACCACCTCCTCCTCCACCACCACCACCAGCAGGTCCACCAGCACCACCTCCAACAATTATCGTTCTACCACCTGGATTAGGAGGAGGCGGCGGCGGAGCCCCACCACCACCACCACCACGTAAGTTTTATTGAAAGTTAAAAAAAAATCCAAAACAACGTATTCAAGAAAAACTCCTCTGGCCAAAATAATTTCAAAATTTTAATTGTGAGTCGTTAATTTTCACAAAGATGATTCACAAAGTTCTTGAAAACAAAATACTATTTCAGCATTTTTTTTAAATGATACCCATTTTAAAATCAATTTAGAACCTCCAATTATTGTGAAGCTCGTTGATGGAGGCGCAGGAGGCGGCGGTCCTCCACCACCTCGTAAGTCTACGATTATTGAAATTAAATGCTTCGATTGCTTAAAACTGCTTTACATTCAAGACAATCTGAAATAAATGATGATTGTTTCAATTTAATGTGATTGATTTGCTCTGCTTCAATTGCTCATCTAAGACTATGATAATTTCAAAATTTATAATTTTATTTTTTATTACAGCTCAACCAATCATTGTAAAACTCATTGATGGAGGCGCAGGAGCCGGCGGTCCACCACCACCACGTAAGTTCAAATTTTTTTTTTCAACTTAATAAATTACATATCAAAATTTAACAGAAAATTCAATATTTCGGTTACAATTTCTTTGAACAAAAATCAAAATTAACTTTCAAAAAAGAGAAATTTTTTATGTTAAATAATGAAGTAGTTCATTAATAGTAAAATATTAATTGTAGCACCACCAATTATTGTTAAAGTCCAAGAACAAGGAGGCGGTGGTCCTCCAATGGCTCGTAAGTCATGTTCAAGTACATTTTGCTTCCGCTTCTTGTTAGGGTTAAAATTTCTCCGGCTTTGATTTTTATTATTAAAAAAGCTTTATTTGTAATTGTAAAATTTTTGAATTAAAAGCGCAGCCAATCATTGTAAAAATAATTGAACAAGGAGGAGGCGGTCACCAAATGCCTCGTAAGATATTAAATGAAAAAATTTAAAAAGCGAAAATGAAATGCAAAATTTTACAGTCAAATGTCATAATGAAAAAAATGCAATTTGTATTCACTTTTAAGATTTGCTATTAATGCTCTTGCAATGATTTTGTGTTGAATTTGATTTTAATTAAAATTTTATTTTAATTTCAGCACAACCAATCATTGTTAAGGTCCAAGAACAAGGAGGCGGTGGTCATGGTCCAGCTCCAGCTCGTAAGTTACAATTTTTGTATTATCTAGCTTTTGCTTTTTAAATTTAAACGAAATTATGGAGATGTCACGGAATTTTTTGGTCTTTGCTCTCACTGCAATTATAAATTTCTTGGGAATCCCGTTTTAATTAAAGAAAAATCATGAATTTTAGCCCCACCAATAATCGTTAAATTACAAGAAGGAGGTCAAGGAGGCGGTCCAGCTCCAGCCCCAGCTCGTAAGTTTCGAGAAATTAATTTAGATCGCTTTACATGGCTTTAAATGACCCTCGCTTGCCCTTCGATTAGGTTCATTATGATAATTCGATAAAAGTTCGCGAATCGTTTAGTTTTTGCTTTATAATAATGTTTCACTTCTTTTCTTTCAGCACAACCAATTGTCGTTAAAGTTCAAGAACAAGGAGGTCAAGGAGGCGGTCATGGTCCAGCTCCAGGCCCAGCACCACAAGTCATTAAAGTTCTATTGCAAGAAGGTCCAGCAGGAGGTCAAGGACATGGCCCAGCTCCAGGTCCAGCTCGTAAGTGATCTTTTTCTTCTAAAATGCAAATTCAATGAATGTTTTGAGTGTTACAAAAGTGAACTTAAATTCATATTTTCAATTAGAACAAGAAGTCCGGGTCTTTGTTGATCAACATCAACAACATTCAGCTTCGGGTAATTTTTTGAAAAATACTTCATCCAATCGAAACTCACAAATATGACAGTTGAGCCGAATCCTTCATTTTTTCTTTAAATGAATCACAAAATTTTTTATATTTTTTTTTCAAAAAGGAAATTCACATCATCAACAGCAATTTACTTCAAGTAATTCACATACACAAAATTATGTCGTTCGTTTGACTCAACAACCACAAAATCAAAATACAGTGGCTCATAAAAGTTTCGCACCTGTTCAATCTGTTCCAAAACCAGTATATGGACACCCTCAAGTCAGTTCTTCTCATAATCATGTCTCGAATTTGCAAAATTTCGTTGTTCGACTTCAACCTCAGCAACAAAATCATAATTCAGCTCCGTCACAACATTATGTGCCACCTCATCCTTCACAAAAATCTAGTTACACAGCTCCTCACGCTGTTTCTTCAAATAACTTGCACTCAAATTCACAGAATTTTGTTGTTCGACTTCAACAACCTCAGCAACAAAGTCATAATGCTGTTCCATCTCAGAGCTATGGAGTACCTTTAGCTCCTCCTTTACATAATTACAATCCTTCACATCATTTTTAATGCCAAATATTTTATTACACCGGTAATTTCAAAAAATTATTGTTTTCTTAACTGGAATTGGTTAAATTTTCATGGCACTCCAATAATTGATGACTAATTGGAGAATTTTCTTACTTTCAAATTTTATTCAAATCTTATCCGTTACAAATGACAAAACTGGATAAAATTAATTTGTTTGTGTGTGTTTTTGTTTGGTGATGAGTCAAAATAAATTATTTTACTTTAAAATTACAATTAAATTAATAATTTTAATTTATTTCTCACTTTAGCTCAACCAATCGTCGTTAAAGTACAAGAACAAGCACCACAAGCTCCATCAGGAGGTGGCGGCTGGAATTAAGTCAGATCCATCATTTAATTAATAGAGAATTTAAATAAATAAAAAAAAATCATCAAAGACAAAAAAGTATCAAAGACCTACCAAGTAGATTGTTATTAAATCTTTAAATACACGTACAAATTGTTGTAAATAAAAATAGAAACAAATTGATAGAAAATATTATAATAGAAAATAAATAAATAAAAAAAAATATCAAACTCACTTATAAAAAATAAGTATTTTATTCAATTGAAAAAGAAACTCGACAAAGAAAAACAAAACCATAATTACTTTGAAAACTTTACACCATTAACATAAATTCAACATATAACATCGTTTCTTTACACTTTTTAGTGCATTTCGTAAGAAAAAAATGCACTATTAAAGACGGTTTGTCTGCCATCACTCTGTAAGTCTGATTCTGTTTTTTATCCATAATTCCGGAATAGTCCATCAGAGCAAGATCGGTTTTTTTATTAGATAGAGGAGGTCATCAGGATTTGCCAAAACTCATTAGTTTTGAGATTGGGCTCCGGAGCCTCCAAAGCCTGAAAACCCGTTAAAAACGGTTAAAAACTTTAAAAAATTGATAATTTGTTTTGTAGGTTGGAGAAGTTTACGAAAATGAACTTTAACTCATTGGCTCTGAGATTAGGCTCAAGGATTGGGCTCAGAGATTAGGCTTTAGAGCCTGAAAACGGTCAGAAGCCCAAAATTTTCGATTTTTTTCAAAGTTTTTCAATATGGCGGTTATTTTCAAAATGGTGTTTTTTCCATCATTTTGAAAATAAAGCCATTTTAATTTTTTTTTAAAACCGCAATTATTGAAATAGGACTCGTTTTGCAAAATGCACTTTTCTAAACCGCCCAGCAGTTAGAATTTCCCATTTATTATTTTAATACTTTTAATATGAAATTTTAAAGAAAAAAAAGAAATTGTATTACTCAAAACTTTTTTTTATCAATTTATCAGTATGACTTTAAATAAATGGCATGAACATAAGACCAGATGTGTCCTTAAATGTGATTGTGTTCTTATCTTAATATCCAAGGTAATAGCGTAACATCAAAAAGCATTCAAGAAACCGTTATCTTTATTACAAATGATATCAGCGTTAAAACAAAAAGAAAAAAATACTACACTTAACAATGATAAGAGGAAACGATTTTACCATGTAAAATATGTCGATTTCATGGATATTTATTTCAATAATTTCGCCATTGATGGCCCAATTTTTTTTTTATCTAAGCAAGTAATGGCTAAATAATGGCATGTAATAAAACTAAATGAGATGATAATTTTTTGAATTGAGAAATGGATTTTTGGGGATAGAGTTAATTTAATTTAAAAAATATTTTTTTTTAAATTTGTACACCATCATCATAAATCATTCAAATACGATTTTAGAGAGGAAAAAAATAACATCTTTTAATATCAGGACATGTGATTTAACAAAAAAAAATTATTAACATGTGTTTCTCATATTAACACGCATACATTTTTATTCCAAATATTTTTAACATACAAATTTTTTACTTGTACCGCATCGAAGAAAATAACTATTAATAACTTTTATGATGTCAAAAGAAATAAAATCAAACTGTCACCATTTTATGGTAATTCTAAGAGACAAAAAAAATCATACTTAGTTACATGCATACACACACATTAAAATGAAAAAAAAAATCCAGTGAAAAATAAAAGAAAAAAGATGAATTACACAACAATGTTGTTGTGAGTTGAAGAAAAATTTGTTTAAAATAAATTCATATTTTTTAATTATAGGTGAAATATTAATAAATTTTGACAAGTAACATACAAAGTAACCATTAAATTGTTGTAGAAAAACATGGAGGAAAACTAATTTTATGTTTAATTTATTGAACACACATGAATCAAATAAAATTACATATTTGATTGACATCTTGTATAATGATGACAACTTTTCTTCTTCTCTATTAATAAAATTGTGGATTATTTGAATTTTTATGATAAAATTTGATGATAAAAATTGGAACGGAAAAAAAACCTTGAGTGAACATATCAATTTCATCATTATGGGATTTTATTTTTTTATTACTTTGTACATTATTTTTAGCGTATTTTTCGTCGAATTGGAAAAAAAATGCGAGTTTGTGGGCAATTTATATCGTCTGTCTGTGTATAAACAGCCTTTATGAGAAACTTTTATGTGTTTGGTTAGAAAAACTGTTATATCTGTTATACAAAACCTTATAAAACGAGGCCAGTTCCAACGGAGAAAAGTTTTATGATTCTAATTTACTCAACTACCAAAGATTATCAAGTGTCAGAAAATTTTTGGTTTTATCTTTTCTACCTTTCAGGAATTTGTGGCAAGTTAAATGGGTGGATGGATTTCTGTACAGTTCTACGGTGGCGCTTGACAAATTTGGCGTTTGGCACATTTGGTGCTTGGAAAATTTGGCGTTTGGCGCATTTGGCGTTTGGTAAATTTGGCGCTTGGAAAATTTGGCGCTTGGAAAATTTGGCGTTATGCACTTTTGGCACTTGGCAAATTTGGCGCTTGGCACTTTTGGCGCTTGGCACTTTTGGCGCTTGGCAAATTTGACGTTTGGCCCATTTGGCACATTTGGTGCTTGGAAAGTTTGGCGCTTGGAAAATTTGGCGTTTGGCGCATTTGGCGTTTGATAAATTTGGCGCTTGGAAAATTTGGCGCTTGGAAAATTTGGCGTTTGGTAAATTTGGCGTTTGGTAAATTTGGCGCTTGGAAAATTTGGCGCTTGGAAAATTTGGCGCTTAAAAAATTAGCGCTTGGAAAATTTGGCATTTGGATTGTCAATTTGGTGCGACCTGACTACCCCCTGGTGGCGCGGTATCGCTAATTTGAGATACATTCGACATACAAATAAGAAATCACTTGCCTAAATCTGAACCTGCCATAGTTAAACCAAAAGACCTGAAAAAAACTAACAAAAACCTAATTGTCGTTGCATTTGAAAAGTCATTCGTTATTCGTAGTGACTGCCATTAATGAAAATGCGCTCGTTTTTATCCCTCACAATCAAGCTCTCAATGTTTTTTTAACTGTGGTTTATTTTACATACATGTACATTGTACATTACATACATCGACTTGAAGTTTATGACTTTTATGATCCCAGGAGAAGAGCTCTCATAAATATCATTTTTATGTTTATGTATGGTTCCATTGGTGATTTCCAATATAAAAAAAAAATAAATAAAATAAAATAAAAATCACATGAGAATGAAATTTAAGTTAAAGTTGTAAAAATTTAGTGGCACTAATAATAAAAAATATAAAAAAAGGGATTTTTTTTGGATTTTTCCAAAATAATTTCAAGAAATTTAACTCTGAATTTAAATATTTCCGCAAATTAACTCTGAAATGAGGCACGTGTCAATTTTTTTTTGATTTTTTTATCATATATGTACATTTTCTGCCCAATTTCTTGAAGTTTTCATTGAAATAAAAGTGCATCGTCCGTTTAAATTTGATTTTGATAAAAAAGACAACTAATAAATGCTCCTTTGAGTTAATTTTCAATGTAAAATTCTTTAATAAAAATTTATGATAATAAAACATGTAAATTGATATCCCTCGAAGTAGGAAAATTTGATATTATTTTTTAATTCAATTTTATTTTTATTACTTATTATTACAATAAACTAAAGATTTATTGATGTTTTTTTATTGAAGATATGAAATAAATATTCAAATAAATTCAAATCATAGAAAATTCAACATAATTTTTTGCGTAAGCACATTTTAGAAGATATTTCTACGAAATTGGAAGAATTTGGGTGAAAACGCACCCTTATAACACTTAAAATAAGAAGAAAATGACATAAAATTGCATGTTTTTTTTAAATATTTTTTACGATTGAACTGATGGCTGAAAAGATTTTATTGAGTAATAAAAATTATTATCACCAATGCAAAGAACTTTTATATTTTAATAATAAAAATCGTAATGTAAAATAAGTGTTAAATGGATCAAAAGTTCTTAATAATAACAAGGATGAAAATAACATGAAACGTTTATCTGATTTTACATTGCTGATTTGCAGAAAATGAAATTCATTTAAAAAAAAACGAAAAGAAATTGCGTGTTTGTGATAATAATAAATTTAGTACGATCGAGTTTTTTTTTTATTACTTTGATTTAATTTTTTTATGGGACATTTTATCATAAAACATTAAATTGACATGTTTTTTTCTTGTTTGATTTTTTTGAGTTTTTCCGTTCTTTGCTATGACGATGTCATAAGACCTTCGACAGTGAATTATTCGGTTGCAACAGGTGTTAGCTTCTCAACTTATTTTCATTGTTTAAATTGATATGATATTGATATATGGTTAAATATTTCATATATTTTTCATGTAATTATGGGTCTTCTCATTTTTTTTTCTTTGTAGTGGGTATCTATTAAGTCAATCATAGATGCATCGTACCAATTTACTTTGCCTTAGTATTTCATACAATCGATGTTATATTTAGTATAATAGATATGTGGCATATTGGGAGTGTTGAGTGATATGTGAAAGGACAACCGGAGACTAGGGTGGTCAGATATTTTAAAATTTTTAAGGATAGAGAAATTCAGTTTTATGTGCCTGCAATGCAACTTTAGAAGTGTGATCACTGCCTTAGGTTAGGCTTAAGTATCATAACAGATCTCAAAGCCCTTATTCGGCCAGGCGTGTCAAGAAAAATGAAAATTCGATGCGATGGCTCTGAATTATTGACCTTCTCAAGACAAGGAATTAAGTGGTGAATCGTAACTTGGGACTTTTCCTTTTGATTTACGAGGCAAGATCATGGAGGGGCCTAATTTGAATGATATTCCATATCATTGGGGTCTGATCCATTGTCTCATGCGAAAATTGTCTCTGTGTCACCTTCTAACCAACTTGACAGTCCTCCATTTTTTCCCCTTTTCATCATTTAACAATACGAATCCTTTTTACTTCAAATTTATGATACAAAATTGCAAATAATAAACTTCATACATTTTTAACATATCATATGTGGGTAAAAATATTGTTTAATGTTTTTATAAACAACCTGTAATTATCCTTTCATACTTGAATGGCTCACATATGCAATTCGTACATTATTTGTCAATTTTAACACTACACACATCATAATTTTGAATGATAGCACAACGACTAAGAAAAAAAAAGTCTCTCTTATTAAAGTGTATTTACATATAAATTACACATCAATTTTCTACAAAATAAAGGATACATAAAATAAAAAAGGGATACGTGTCAATTGTTTATTGTTACATTTTAAAATTCAAAATTTCATATAAATATTCAATAAAACAATCAATCTTCAACTAGTTACTTTTCTATTTTCCTATCAGTTAGTTGGTGTTATATAAAATTTTGTTCAACTGCAATTAAAATGAAAATTATGGCAAATAAATTGAAATGAATTTGAAAATAATTGAAAAGGAAATGATTTTTGAAATTTAATTAAAAACAAATTAAAAAGTTTTGCATTTGCTCTCATGTCTTAATTATAAATGCAATCATTATTATATTATTATTAAATGTAAATTAATATTTTAATTTGCAAAAAGTTCATCGCATGTTATCCCTTAAAAATATATTTATATAAAATAATAAGAGGATGAAGATATCAATTGATAAGTTACCTTTCCCAATCAATATCAGAATTTTAGGTATCGTATGTGGTTCATTACTATCATTTGGAATATTTGTTGGCTTTCTGGGATTTCCAAATTTATTGCATCATGTTATAAGAAAGGTAAAATAATGAAATGAAATTTAATCTTCGAATTTTTTTTCCATTAAATTTGTATTAGGGTGCCCAATTAAAGCCAAATACCATGATGCGTGATATGTTTGTTAAGGTTCCTTTTCCACTTACATTCAAAGTCTACATCTTCAATGTCACAAATCCGGATGAAGTACAAAAAGGTGGCAAGCCATATGTGGAACAGATCGGTCCATACATGTTTGAGTAAATTACAATTCGTTAAATTTCATTTGATAAGTCAAATTTTCATTTTAATTGATTCATTTAGTGAGTGGAAAGAAAAATGGGATATGATAGATGACGATGAAGCTGATACAGTTGAATATGATATGAAAAACTATTTTATTTATCGACCTGATTTGACGTTACCCTTAACAGGCAAGGAAATTGTTACAATTCCACATCCACTTTTGATGGGAGCGATGATTGCAACGAAACGTGACAAGGAACCTCTTCTGCCGATGGTCATTGAAGGTCTCGATATAATTTTGGGAAATCCGACAACTCCATTTCTAACTGGACCTGTAATGGACATTTTATTTTATGGAATTCCACTTGATTGTAGTAGTAATAATTTTGCTGTAGAAGCAATTTGTGCTGCTCTTGTTAATGACGGTGGTTTGCCAAGGATTAATGATACACATGTTGGATTTGCAATGTTTGGACCGGTTTGTTAAATTTTATTAACTGTAATAACATAAAATCTTAAAACTTCATATTGAATAGAAAAATGATACAACATTGGGTCGATTCAAAGCATTACGTGGTGTAAAGAATGTTCATGATATGGGACGAGTTGTTGAATATAATGGAGAACCAGAGATTGACACATGGGATGGTGATGTTTGTAATGAAATCAAGGGAACTGGTAAACTATTTTAATTGAATTTAAATCTATTTAACCATATTTGCATGTCATTTCAGATTCAACAATTTTTCCTCCATTCCTGACCAAGGAAGAAGGATTATGGGCATTTGCTCCTGATTTATGTCGGTCACTTGGAACTGAATACATCGGAAAATCAAAATACATGGGAATAAAATTGGATCATTTCTCAATTAAATTTCCTGATTTGAAGGTTAATCATACCTAAATTTATTTGAAACTTTCAATAATTGAAATTTTGATACACAGAAAAAAGAAAACGAGCATCTTCAATGTTATTGTCGTGATCCACCAGATGGTTGTCCGTAAGTACCTTCGATTAAATTTCAATGAAAAGAATGTCATTAATTTTAATTAATTTCAGTCCTGAAGGTGTAATAGAGTTGTATCAATGTGTCCAAGTCCCATTTACAGGTAAGGTGTTTTAAATTCTTCATTGTGTTTGACATGTGGATTTTAAGACACTTTTGTCAGCTTCGAAGCCTCAATTCTTGGATGGACATCCCAAATTAATACAAGATATCGGAGGACTGGCACCAAACAAAAAGGAACATGACATTTTCATTCATTACGATTTGGTAAGATCTCCATTTCAAATAACCATCTAAAAAATTTCTTCTTAATTGATAGGTGAAAACAGATGACAGCAGCTGCATTATCGGCCGCTAAGCGGTTACAATTCAATTTGGACATGGAACCTGTCGAAGAGTATCCGATTATGCAAGATATACCAAAAGTAATGTTTCCCTTATTTTGGGTCGAGGAAGGTATTGATTTGAATAAAACTTGGGTTAACATGTTCAAGATTCTTGTGAGGTGAATTTTCGACTATAAATGTAAAAAAATGTAATTGAAAGCCTTTAAATTGAATTTCAGAGTAAAAACGGGTAATAACGTGCTTCGTTGGCTGTGTGTTACATTGGGAGTCTTGGGTGGTGTTTTCACTGTTTTCATGATGATGCAAGAAGACCATTCAATCACAAAAGTTTCTCCAGTCAAAAAACCAGAGAAAGAAGAAGATCCTTCAATGACAAAAGAATCAGAAATGTACAAAGGAAGTGGCGAATTTCAGGAAAATGATACGAAAAATATTTGAATTACATTAAATTAAGACAAAAAAACTGTTGAATATGAAAGCATTTAAAATGTTAATGAATTGTTATTACTGTTAAAAAGTACACACACACACATAAATGTTTATATTTTAATATTTAATAAATAATCATTATCCTTTATTTAGTATCAAATTATTGGTTTTATTCAAGTTTTATTGTTAATGCAATTACTCAAATAGAAAAATTACACTTTGCATCTGCTACGATTCACATATAAACTTATATTGTTAAAAGTGAAAAAAAAAATTAGTTTGCATTGATTTGTCCAACACTCGACATTGCAACAATGAATCCGTTAAGTTATTTTAAAAGTGGTATCACGAAAAGCCAATTTCTGAAATCAATTTTAATTTTTGGTAGTGTTTTTGCATTTAGTTTGCTGTTCATGCTCGTGATTTTACCTTCAATTAATCATATAATACTTCGATATCAAGTTGTATTGAAGCCAGGACATAAATTGAGGAGGGAGCACAAAAATTTGTTATTCTCATCTAAATTTTACTTATGGAATATCACAAATCCGGATGAGATCAGTGACGGAGCTCGACCAAAGTTGCAGGAAATTGGTCCATATTTTTTTGAGTATGGAATTGCATTGAAATTAGATTTAAATTTACAATTTTACCAAATTTTAATTGAAATTTTAGTTTAAAAAAAGAGAAATTTAACGATGAGGACAGTGACGTTGATGACACTTTCACGTTTGATTTGTACAATACTTTTTATTTTCCTCCAGAATTTTCAAATGGATTAACTGGAGAAGAAATTATAACGACAATTAATCCAATTTTAGTTGTAAGATTCAAAAAAAAAATTAATTTGAATGAAAAAATTCAAAATTAAATCCTCTCATAGATGGGAGCAGTAAAATTTCACATTGAATCTCCTGA
The DNA here is from genome assembly GCA_900002565.1 of Culicoides sonorensis. Taxonomy (NCBI): domain Eukaryota; kingdom Metazoa; phylum Arthropoda; class Insecta; order Diptera; family Ceratopogonidae; genus Culicoides; species Culicoides sonorensis. Next base: position 255,024 of record LN483549.1, on the reverse strand, counting down.
TTTGATTCAATTTGTAAGGGCAGGATTAAATGATATTTTTCAGAATCCCTCGTCTATTTTCATCAACATTAAAGCAAAGGAGTTGTTGTATGATGGATTCAAAATTGATTGCAATCAAACAAGTTTTCCTGCTAAAACGGCGTGTAGCTTAACGACCAAAAACGAGCGAGTGCAAATAGTTGATGGGAATATAAAGAAATTGAAATTTTCACTTATATCTGGAGTGAGTTAAATTACTTTAATTTGAATTAAATTTTTCATTTCATCTTTAAATTTAAGTTTAATAACACAAAAAAAGCAAGATACACTGTGAAAAGAGGTCACAATTCAAACAAAGAATTAGGAAAAGTGATGGCAATAAATGGAGAATCAAAATTTGATGTTTTCGATGAATCACTTGATCAATGCAACATTTTTAATGGGACCGAATTGACATTATTTCCTCCTTTTCAAAAGAGAAATGACCTTATGTGGGCTGTAGCATTAGATGCATGTCGTTCAGTTTCATTTCGTTACAGGAAAAATGTGAAATTAAGAGGGCTGTCAACTGCATTTAAGGAAGTTAATTTTGATGATGAGGAGATTCCAGTTGAATGTAATCAAAATAAATATTCTGGATATGCACCGAGAGGCACTTTTGATGTGTATCCATGTACAGAATATTTTGTGATTGTGAGTCGCCCACATTTTCATGATGCAGATGAAAATCTTCTTAATTCAGTTGATGGGTTGAATCCAAATTCAGACAAACACTTTAATGGAATTCACTTTCATTTGGTAAAATTTATTTTTTTGTAATTTAAATCCTAAAAATTCTCAATTTTTTTTTTATTAAATACAGTTTTCAGGAATTCCCGTCGAATCACACGAACGCATTCAAGTCAATGTTAAAATTGTACCGATTCCTGATTTTCCCATATTCAAAAACTTGCAAGAACTTTATTTGCCATTTTTCTGGTATGATGAAATTTATAATATGGATCAACCAACTGTAAATCTTCTCACCCTATTGAAATAGTATGTCATTTTCTGAAAATTTTAATATTTTTTTAAATTTTAATCAAAATTCTCATTTCAGTTCAACCCTTTTGACAAACATTTTATGCTCCCTGGCAATGATCGGCTGTGCTTTGATTTTGAGTGGTCTCACTTTCTTATTTTTCACTAAGCGCATTTCAAGTTCAGCCGATTTAGGTCACAAACAATCACCGCATCGAGTCATCAATGAAGCCATTTCAGAAATTAACAACAATTCTCACAACTAGAAAATAATAAATCGATATTTTATTTTTTTTACATCTGTTGATTCACAAATTACAGTTATTTATGTTAAGCAGAAAAATATGTATTAATAAAATAAAATGCAATTGAAATAATATTTGAAAAAAAAATCCTTTTTTTATTGTGATTTATCATTATAGTAAAAGCAAAGCTTGAGAAAGCAGTGATTTCAATTAAAAAGAAGAAAAATTAAAATGAAAAAATTGAATTTCAAATCGAATATTGATTTTAAATATGCTGGAATAGTCTCCGGTGTTGTTTTGGTGTTCGGAATTATTATTTCTTTCATTCTCGTTCCATCAATCGTGAAATTGATGGTTAAAAAGGTATTAAATTTAATTTCCATTTAATTTTTTTTCCTTAAAATGATCGATTTAGATGTCAATTTTGACTCCTGGAAGTATGTCACGCAAACACCTTGAAAATGTTTCAATGCAAATGGAATTTTACATTTTCAATGTGACAAATCCGAATGAAGTTCGTGACGGTGACATCGCAAAATTGGAAGAAATCGGTCCCTATGTGTATGAGTAAGTGCCTGAAGCCAAAAAAATGAAATAATTTTCAAATTATTTCACATTTTAGTTATTACAAGCTTCAAATTAATCAAGTTGACGATGAGGAGGCTGATACCCAAACCTTTGATTTAAAGGAATTGTACTATTACAGACCTGATCTTACATTGCCGTTACTTGGAAATGAAACCATCTGTACTTTTAGTGCTTTGATAGGGGTGTGAAATTTAATTACATGACTTAAAATTTTATAAAAAAATATATTTTTTTTTAAATTTACTTTCAAAGGGTGGCTTAGTCAAAACAATCATAGAAACACCTGAATTAATAACCTTTGTTAAAACGGGAATTGACCTGATAAGTGGACAACCAGATACTCCATTTGTATGTTTCCCTGCATTAGAAGCAATTCATGAAGGATATTACATTAATTGTGATCAAACAGAATTTGCTGCAAAAGCCATTTGTGCTGCTCTGGCTGCCGAGGATTACATGAAAAAGATTAATGGAAGTGAAAAACATTTGAAATTAGCTGCATTGAACAGGGTAAATTCAAGGTCATTTCATATTATAGTTACAAATTTTATCTTTTTCCAGGCAAATGACTCAATTCAAGCAACTTACACAGTCCTTCGAGGTAGTAAAAACTTAAAAGATGTCGGAAAAATTATCGCAGTTAATGGCGAGCCAATGATGGATTACTATGATAATGAGAGTTGTAATGTAATAAACGGATCAACAGGTGAACCATTCAGACCACATCCAAAGAAAAGTGACGTATTCTGGTTTCATATTCATCCATTATGTAAATCCTTTCCCACGAAATTCAAGTCAACTAAGAGAATGCGAGGAATTAAATCAATGAAATTCGACATGGATTGGAATAATCCTCTCGTAAATTTTATGATTAAGTTAAAATTAATTGTCATTTAAATAAAAATCTTCTTCTTTCAGTTTGATCCTGAATGTAATTTAAACGAATTTGAACAAAATTCATATGCAGGTGCGATCAATTTACATGAATGTTATGAGGCGTTCTCGTTTGTAACTGCTCCACATAACTACCAGGCTGATCCATTTTTCTCACAAAATATCGAGGGATTGCATCCAAAGGAAAAACTACATGCAAATGTGCATTACATTGATAAGGTAGCATTAATTGGTGACCTTGACATAGTTTTGATTTTAATTTTATAGTTTTTTTCAATTGAACAGCTTACGGGAGCCAGAATTGAAAGCCATTTCAGATTCCAAGTGAATATTCAACTTCGTCCAATCAGCGAATATGCTCCGATGAGCAATATCAGAGAAATGATGTTCCCCTATAATTGGTATGATTACATTTACAAAGTCCCAAAAAGTATTGGAGCGAAAATTCAAGCACTTCAAATGTAAAATGTCATTTATTTAAGTTAAAATTTATGAATTCATGTTAATTTTATCATTGCAGTGGAAAAATGATCGGTAATTTCATTGGACGATTTGCGTTACTGATTGGAATTTTGGGATGTTTAGCTTCAATTGTAGGAATCGCACTTGGATTAGGCCCTGAAACACCAAAAATATTGAATGTCGTTCCAAACAGTGGAGTTTCCGAAGATCGGCCTAAAAGTGCTGCAACTTCAAGTTCATCAGAATAAAAAAAATTATTTCCTCAGAAAAATTGAAATATCGATTGATTTGAAATTATAAGTATCACAGATGTATTTTTCACAGATGTTTAATTTAACTGCACACTATTTTTATTATAATTTCTAGGACACAATGTAATCCTTTTATAGCTTTAATATGCTTGTTATAATTTAAATTTCAACAGTATTAATGTTGCAATCCAATAAAAAATACCCTTTCAATATGAAATCCTTTAACATTTTTAATAAAAAACAATTGAAAAATATTGATTTTAATCGATGGTTGGTTATTTCATTGATTTTAATGGCAATCGGATTACTTGTTGCATTATTAATTGGACCTGAAGTAACGCAGTGTGTTGTGAAATATGTGAGTCATGCAATTAAAAGGAAAAAATAACTGAAATATAAAAAAAAAAAATTTCTTAGATGTTCACTTTGATGCCTGGAAGCTATTTAAGGAATCAACAAAGAAAATTTAAAGTTGATTTTAGGGTCTATCTCTTTAACACGACAAATCCAGATGAAGTGATGCAAGGTGCTAAGCCAATAGTGAATGAATTGGGTCCATATGTTTTTACGTGAGAGCTTTTCTTGATTCTTTGAAATGAAATTAAATTTATGTATATTTTTTTTTAAATTCATTCAAAAAGTGGGACTAAAAGTAAAATCAATGTGATGGATAATGATGAAGAGGACACGGTAACGTATGACATTTTAAATGAAATTGAATACCGACCTGATCTTACATTGCCGTTAACTGGAGAAGAGATTCTGACTCTGCCACATCTCGTTACAGTGGTTTGTAATTTATTTTTATTCAACTTTTTATGAGATTTTTTCATTTAAATTTAACTTTCAAAGCCAGCAGCAATGAAAATAGCATCAGAAATGCCTGAAATGATGACATTCATTAAAGCGGGCTTAAATATCATTTTCAAAAATCCTGATACAGCATTTTTAAGTGCAAAAGTAAAAACCTTTTTGACTGATGGTTATGACATAATTTGTGATGAACAAGAATTTGCAGCGAAAGCCGTGTGTGCAAGTATGGCAAATTCGGAACATATCGAAAAAGTTAATGGCAATATGAAACATTTACGATATTCTTTTATACATCAATTTCATAATCAGACAACTGGAAATTATAAAGTGTTGCGTGGAATTGATAATGTGAAAGATGTCGGGAAAATTGTTAAATATAACGGGGAAGAAACATTGGATGTGTTTGATAATGAAAAATGTAATGAAATAAAGGGCACTGATCAATTTTATTTTAGACCATTCATGGAAAAAGATGATATTGAGTATTTTTATGAGTATACAGCTTGTCATTCATTTGATCTGCATTTTTCGCATATGGCGAATTTCAAAGGACACAAAAGTGCTCGCAAGACATTTATTTTAGATGATCCTAAATTGAATCCAGAGTGTGATTGTAACCCATTCACAGGATGCTTTCCTAAAGGCACTCTTGATTTAAGTGTTTGTACAGAAGCACCAATGATTGGATCTCAACCTCACTTTTATGAGGGTGATCCTGCACTTCTTCAAATGGTTGATGGACTTTCACCAGATAGAAATAAGCATTATCTTGGAATTGATTTTGACTTGGTTTGTTTAAATTTTCCTTTGAATTCAATTGAAAGATTAAGATTTTCCTTTTATTTTAGCTCACAGGTGTATCGATGCTTTTTAAACGACGTGTCCAATTAAATTTCCACGTAATGCCTGTCAAAGAGTTTCCCATTATGGCAAACTTTTCACATATGCCATATCCTATTTTTTGGATGGACGAAACTGTGACTGCAACGAAAAGTGAAGAAAAAATCATTTCAAGAATTCATTTGTAAGTCATTTACTTTAAATTTTCATTCATTGAAGTTCTTCAATTTAATTCCAGTTGGGACATTTTCTTGAAAGTAATTGGTTGGCTCTTCTTTTCCATTGGCCTTATCACCGCAGGCATCTGTTCCATCGGTATTCTATCAAAAAAAGTTCCTGTCACTCCAGTAACCAAAATCGAGAATACAGAAATGCCCAGTTTCGATGAAAACAACACAAGACCAGGCTCATTTTCAGAAACACCCGACTCCGGTTCAATAGTTGAACAAGAAAGAGATACAAATGATTTTGAAAATTATAACAGAGTTACATTGCAATCAGACGAAATCCCAACAAATACAATTGATGATGATGAAGATGAGGGTATCGATGATCGTTAAGACTCTCATTGAAAATTAAATTATTGAATATCATTGTTGATTAATTTTGTTTGCTTTATTTTCATTCAAAAAAAACGTGATCAGTGCAAATAAATACAATTTTTTTTTTTGAAATTTCATTGCATATGACATTAAAAAATGAAATGAAGTTTTTTTTTCTACAAGTCATTGTCGTTGCATTGAAAAGTGTATAATTGTCAAGGTAACAATTAAATAGCAAATAATACATTTATTTGCAAAATATTATGATTAAAACAATGAAAAAATTGGAAACCTATTAAAAAAATTAAATGAAATTTTTTATCAGTTGATAGGAAAACGTTCAATTTTACAGTTCACAGTCGTTATTTGTTTTTGGTTAATTTTTTTTTCTTAATTTGATCATGGAAATCATTTCAAAAACGAAATTTAACTATAAAGCTCTTATAATTGTATTCATTTGTCTTTTTATCATTGGAATCGTATTCGGATTCCTTGGATTTCCGATACTAATCGAGCATGTTGTTTCGAATAATGTCAAATTATTACCTGGCTCTGAAACGCGAGGGATGTACCTGAAAATTCCATTTCCGTTAACTTTCAATATATATTTGTTCAATGTCACAAATCCGGCCGATGTGTTGATAGGAAAAACTCCGATAGTGCAGGAGGTTGGTCCATATGTCTTTGAGTAAGATCAATTTTTTTTAAGATAAAAATTCAAAAAAAATATATTCAAACAATAAAAAATAGGGAATGGAAAGAAAAATATGACGTTAAAGATGATGAAATTCAAGACACATTATCCTTCAATTTACGAAACACGTTTATTTTTCGAGCTGATTTGACGCTACCGTTAACTGGTGATGAAATGATTACAATGCCCGATATGATTCTCATGGTAAAGGATTCCACATAAAATTTTCATTATAATTTAAATTTCATATTAATATCTATTAGGCAGGATCAATAGCAGCGTACAGAGATCGTCCCGAAATGATGAATTTAGTTGTATCTGGCATGGAAAGCATATTCGACAACCCCAAAACACCTTTCATGACAGCTCGTGCTTGGAATATAATTTATGACGGAGTTGCAATTAACTGTAATCACACAGAATTCGGGGCAAAAGTCATTTGTGCAGTACTCAAAAATGAATTAGCCGATAGAATTGAGAAAATTGATGAGAATCATTTGGCGATTTCATTATTGAAGATGGTAAAAACATAATTTTATTCACAAAATATCGTACTTAATATTAATTTTCATATTAAAAGCAAAACGGAACAGATTCCGGTCGGTTTACAGTGTATCGAGGTCGTCGCAACGTTCAAGATGTTGGCAAAATACTTGAATTCAATGAAGAGCGTCAATTGGACACTTATGACGAAGATGATTGTAATAAATTTAATGGGACTGATGGATTAATTTTCCCTCCATTTCTCAAGGATTCAGATGAGATCTGGGCATTTGAACATAATTTGTGTAGATCATTCGCCGTGAAATTTGAATCGAAATCCTCATATGAAGACATTCAAACTTCAAGATTTGCTTTGGATATTCCTGATGTCAAAGTATGAATTTCATGTTAAATGTCACGTAGATTTAATTATAATAATAAAAATTTAATAATAATTTAAATTTACAGCAAGACCCTCGACTATGGTGTTATTGCAGAAATGCTCCCGAGCAATGTCCTCCACAAGGAACAATAGATTTGTCAATGTGTACAAATGCTCCATTAATCGCATCAAGACCTCATTTTTACAATGCAGACCCAAAATTGTTGTATGAAGTGAAAGGATTGAATCCTGTCAAAGAAAAGCATGAAAGTGTGGTTGATTTTCATATGGTAAGTCAAAAATCTTGACCTTGAAATGATTTTTTTTATCAATTTATTTCAGTTAACAGGAACACCATTGAATGGCGCACGCAGATTACAAATCAATCTTGAAGTTGAACCCGTGCCCTCATATCCACTCCTCAAAAACCTGCCAAATGTCATTCTTCCAATGTTATGGCTCGAGGAACGAATTGAAATGAATAAAACATACGTTGATGAAATGAAAATTTTGATATTGTACGTTCAATTTCGCTTTTCAATATTAAAATGATTTAAAATTCTCTTTTTTTTCAGTTTCGAAAACTTAAATAACATCGTTCGATGGGTTTTTATAATTTTCGGTGCAATCGGAGTCGGAGTCTCCACATATCATTTCATGAATGGGCCTTCCAAAAAAATTGAAATGGAAAAAAGGGTAAATTTAGATACTTCATTAAAAAAAATGTGACGTGTACGATCATAAAAATTTAATCAATTTCAGTTATCTATGTGAACTGTTTTATTGACCGATGAACGAGAACCAATCATAAGCCTACAAATCATTTTATTTAAAGTAGTACATGGAAGTAAACTGTAATTACGATTAATATAAATAATTGATTATTAAATACAATAATTTTAAGAGAAAATTATTCATTTTCTGTGTTTTTCTTTTCAATTTGAGTTGCGATTTCATTTAAAAAAAAGGTAGGTGACGAAAACATTTGAGGCAATTTCACCAATTACCAATTGCATGTTCTTCATTTTAGCCGTTTTGCTATTAGTTGAACTCAAATTTGACCTACATTTGACCACATGCACTTAAATTTCTTGGTAAAAAAATCCTTGATGCCGTCAATTGCATAAAAAAATACATTTTTCTGCATTTTTTCCCACGATTATTACGATTGATTGACCTTGAGTGAAATTTTTCATTAAATTCATTGCTATAAATTTACATCAGCAGTTAATTGTAAACTTTTCTCGAAAGTAGAAGTAAAACTAATTAAGTTAGTGCGAATTTTTTGTGATTTATTTTTTGCCTTGTAAAAAAATGGATGGAATTGAAATTCCACGCTACAATTACAAAAAATATGTAAAAATTTTCGGTGCAATGCTCGCTGTGTCCATAATTTATGGATTTTTCTTATTTCCTGTTATAATGAAAACGACTACTAAAGCTCTGTTGAAATTGAAACCAGGTGCAAAGTTACGCGAAGAAATTTATTTGCCAATTCCGCTTGACATTTCATTTAAGGTCTATTTATGGAACATTACAAATCCAGATCAAGTCCAAAAGGGCTCTGATCCAGTGATGCAAGAAGTTGGACCATATGTGTTTTCGTAAGAAGTGAAATTGAATGAAACTTGAAATTACCGTTAACGCCGTTTAATTTCAGTGAACGCAAATTTAAATATGATGCAGAGGATGACGATGAGACGGATACTTTGGCATTCAATTTACGAAATACGTTTTATTTTGATGCGAAAGCGACTGCTCCGTTAACTGGCAATGAAATTATCGTTTTTCCACATATGGTTATAATGGTAAAATTTTATTAGAAGTAATTTCAAGATATAAATATTCATTTTATCAGGCTGGTCTTATTGTGACACAACGTGAACAAGCTCCCCTGTTACCGGTGGCCATCAAAGGCATTAATATAATTTTCAATAACCCTGATAATCCGTTTTGGATTGCGAAGGCTTATGATTTAATGTTTGACGGATATCCGATTAATTGTGATGTGGAGGAATTTGAAGCAGAAGCAATTTGTAGTGTATTAGAGGATGCTCTTGGCGAAACAGGAAAATACAATGACACACATTTAGGGTTTTCTTTCTTTAAAGCGGTTTGATTTCATTGAAAATGCATTTAATACAGAAATTTCAATTTAAATTCTTTTTTTTTAGGGTAATGGAACAAATGCAGGCCGTTTCAAGGTTTTTCGTGGAGTCAAAGATATTGCCGACGTGGGACGCATGGTTGAATTTAATGAAGAACCTGAATTGGATACGTACGATGGCGATGAATGTAATGAGCTAAAAGGAACTGATGGATTATTTTTCCCACCTTTCCTTAAAAAATCACAAAAAGTATGGGCATTTGCCTCACCAATTTGTCGCTCAATTGCAACTTGGTATGAGCAAAAAACTTCGTACAAAGGTGTTGCTTTATCAAAATTTGTAACTCATTTCAATGTAAATATAAATTTATAATGAGAATATTTTTCCATATTAACCATTTTAATTTCAGAGCACTCACGACTGTTATTGTCGTGATTCGGATCGAGATAATTGTCCGTAAGTTGAGGGCAATGCTCAAATAATTTGAAAAAAAATCAAAATTTTTTATTTTTAATTTTTTTTAGTCCTGATGGTACAATTGAATTATCGATGTGTCTCCAAGCACCTTTGATTGGATCAAAACCACATTTTTACGATGCAGACCCAGCACTTTTGGAACATGTGAAAGGACTTTCACCGGATAAGGAGAATCACGATACACATGCTGATTTTGATTTGGTATGAAATATTCGGTTTTTTTTTTCATTTGCAATTTATTTAATTTCAATTAAAAATAGTTCTCAGGAAGTCCCATGAATGCAGCACAGAGACTTCAATTTAATTTAGATATGGGTCCAGTTGAATCATTTCCACCCATGGAAAATCTACCACAAGTCATTGTGCCATTATTTTGGGTTGAAGAAGCAATAAGTTTGAATAGCACCTTTGTAAAGTTATTTAAATTCATTCATGGGTAATTGCATGCAATTTTTCATTTACACACAAAACTTTAATTTTAATTTTATTTTACTTTTAAAGGAACGTAAATTTCACTAAATTCGTTAAAATTTTCGGATTCATTTTTGGAATTGTTGGTTTACCCATCAGTGTATTTCTAATGTTGAATGGACCAGAGTATGTCGAAAATGATGTCAATGTTGTGAAAACTAGTAGCCATGAAGAGCAGCGAGCAAATGCAGAAAGTGACATTATTTTAGCTAAAAATATGCGGAATAATATTTTGCAAGGGATGCAAGTTGATGCGTCAAATAAAAATTTAGTTATGCAACAATCGAAATTGAATACCATTCAAAGTGGAAAGGAAAATTGAAGGGGTTTTAAACTAATAATAAAAAGAAACTGAAAATACGAAAAAAAATCAATTAAATTGTATGTTTTTTTAATGAAAGGTTATCGTTAAAAGCATTTCAAGGATATCATTGATGAAATTCTTGTGTTATGATAATTTTCAGTCATAATAAGTTCTTTGGAAGGGAATAACATTAAAATAAGTGTCGTAAATGTTTCCAACAAATTCAATTTAAACAAATTATCGGCCATTCAATGTCACTTTAGTGCAACAAAATTATCGCTCTTTCATTCGTTTGTCAATTTTTCTCACTTTCACACTTATTTCAAGTCACAATCATGCAAATCCCTGTCTTGGATTATCAAAAGTTTGCGAAATTCTCTGCAGGTGGTTTAATTTTTGGAGTAATTTATGGATTCCTTTTATTTCCAAATATTTTACGTTTTGTGATCAAATATCAAGTTCAATTGAGACCTGGTTCAAGGACACGTGAAAAACTTTATCTCCCGATTCCATTTGACATTGAATTTTCAATATTTGTGTGGAATTTAACAAATCCCGATGAAGTTCAAGCAGGAGGTGTACCAAAAATGCAAGAAATTGGACCTTATATTTTTCTGTAAGTAAAATCTTCTCTTGAATGAATTGTGATAAAAGTTTTCCTTGATTTTATTAAGAGAACGCAAATTAAAGTATGACGTTGAGGATTATGATGAAATGGACACTATGACATTTGATCAGAAAAATACATTTTATTTCCTGCCAAATAAGACTCTGCCTTTGACTGGAAAAGAAATAATTACCATCCCGCATCTTGTGATTCAAATGGGACTGCTTATGGTTCAACGTGATCAAGAGCCATTGTTACCGATTGTCGTTAAGGGTTTAAATGAGCTTTTTGATGATCCGAAAACGCCATTTCTAACTGAAACTGTGGCAGATTTGTTATTTGACGGGGTACCGATTGACTGTGACAAACAAGGATTTGAAGCGAAATCCATTTGTAGTGCACTCGAAGACACACTCGGAGAAAGCTCGATATTGAATGAAACGCATTTGGCAATTTCATTGTTTAGAGCGGTATTTAAAATTGAAATTAATAAAAATTGTAATTTTAAATATTTATTTTTATTTAAATTTCAGCAAAATGATACAAGTTCCGGTCGATTCACGGTTTATAGGGGCATGAAAAATATTTCGGATGTTGGAAGGATGGTCATGTTTAACGATGAACCGGAGTTAGATGTCTTTGATGGTGAAGAATGTAACGAATTGAGGGGAACTGATTCATTGTAAATATTTTATGCTTCAAATTAAATTAATACAATATATTTTGTTTGAATTTGATCAGATTTTATCCACCATTTCTTGAAAAGGACCAACTCATATGGGGATTCTCAGCTCAATTGTGTCGGTCCATAAAACTTTGGTATAAAAAGGATTCTTCTTACAGAGGAGTTGCTTTGAAACGATTTTCAACTATTTTTAATGTAATATTCAATTTTATTTTTAAAATAAGAGTTATTTTAATTTGCCTTGTAGAAAGATGATCCTGATTGTTTCTGTCGTGATCCTGATGAATGCTATCCATTTGGAACTATGGATTTGTCTTTGTGTTTACAGGCACCTCTCGTATGTGAGTCCAAAAAATTTACAACTTAACATAAATTTAGATGTTAATATATTTTTTTACATTTAATTTAAAGTATCGAAACCCCATTTCTTGGACGCAGACTCAATCATCCATGAAAAAGTCAAAGGAATGACGCCAAATGAAACAAATCACGACATAATCGTTGATTTTGAATTGGTACGACTTAAAATGAATTATTTTCAAGTATCTTACATCTTCATATTTTACAGTTCGCGGGAGCTCCATTGAATGCAAGATCAGCAGCCCAATTCAGTTTGGACATGACTTCAGTTGGAAGTTTTGAGCCAATGTCACAATTGCCAACAGTTTTCTTACCAATATTTTACGTCACTGAAAGTATTGCCCTTGGCAATCCATTTATTCTTCAATTCAAGGCATTACACATGTAATTAATTTCTTTTCATTTTAATTTCAATTTCTTTTTAAATGAGAATTTTTTCCAGTGCACAATATTTCAGTTCATTCATCAAATATATTTGTATCATATTCGGGTTCCTTGGAACTGGGGCATTTTCGTATTTGGCCATGAATCAAAATTCATCAGAAACACCAGTCGATGAAGAAGTGATTGTCGAAAGAGGAACAGATGGGTCAACGATGTATCCAGAGGAGACGAATGAAAGTGACTTCAATCCAATGGAAATTATAGGAAAAGCCGGAGCTGGAATTCGTGAAAAATTCGCATCCGCCCTTGGTTTCAGTGACAATGAAGAAGAAAAAAAATAAAATAAATTTTTCTTTTAAATCGTAAATCAATGATAAATGCGTTTACTTGTCCTTTGCATTATGATTTCCATTGAACAACTTAAATGGGTGCAAAACAGTTATTTGCCTTTTATTTTCCTTGAAGATTTAAATCCAGAGACATTATAAATTTCCTATGAAAACAACGAGTAATGACAATAAATTATTGTGTTGACACAAATAATGTTGAAATAAACAAAGTTTTCTTCGAGGTTTTATTCAATTTAAACTTTTTCTTCTGTTTTCCTTGATTCAGTGTCATTTAAAAATTTAAAGGAAAAATAACGTTGCATTTAAAATGACCGATTATTTTAAATATTCAAAATACTTTGCTGGAATGTTCATTTTCGGAATTCTTTATGGATTTTTTATTTTCCCAAAAGCTCTTAGGATGTCAATTACTCACCAATTACAACTCAAACCAGGATCGAAAACAAGAGAAGATCTTTATCTTCCAATCCCATTTGACATTGAATTCACTGTCACAATGTGGAATATCACAAATCCAGATGAAGTCCAAGAAGGTGCAATTCCAGTAATGAAAGAAGTTGGGCCATATCACTTCATGTACTGAAATTTCTCTTTAATTTTTGCTTGAAATTAATATTATTTTAAATAAAAGTGAACGCAAACTCAAATACAACGTGGAAGACGATGAAAATTCTGATACAATGAGTTTTGATGAAAGTAACACATTTTATTTCCTTCCCAACAAAACATTGCCGTTAACTGGAGATGAAATTATCACAATTCCACATATTGTTATCGCTGTAAGTCATTTAAAGTATAAGAAATTTTTTCATCATTTCATATTATACATAAAAAAAAATTAGATGGGTCTGATCAGTGTTCAAAGGAATCAAGCACCCTTTGTACCAATGGCAATTGAAGGTCTAACTGAGGTTTTTGATCATCCCACAAGACCATTTCTAGTGGAAACTGTAAAAAATATACTTTTTGATGGAATTCCTGTGAACTGTGATCGTGAAGCATTCCAAGCACAAGCTGTCTGTCAAGCACTCGAAGAAAATCTTGGTGAAACTTCAATTTTGAATGAAACTCATCTAGCATTATCATTATTTAGAGCAGTTCGTATTGAATTTAACTTTAAATTGAAAAAAAAAATTAATTAAATTTCATTTAAAATTCATTCCAGCAAAATGGATCAAGTAACGGTCGTTTTACGGTGTATCGTGGTATAAAAAATATCTCGGATGTGGGAAAGGTTGCATTTTATAATGGTGAAAGTGAAATGGATACGTTTGATGGTGACGAATGTAATGAAATTCGTGGGACAGATGGACTTTTTTATCCTCCTTTTTTGAAACAAGATGAGCCGATTTGGTCTTTTTCATCTGCAATTTGCCGATCACTTCCGGTTTACTATAAGGAAGATTCATCTTACAAGGGTGTTGCATTGAAACGATTCTCAACGACATTTGGTGTGAGTTTGTTTGACATTTAAATTTGATTTTTTTACAATAATTGCTATGAATTTCATAGAAAAATGATCCTGATTGCTTTTGTCGAGACATAGACGAATGTCATGCTTATGGAACACTTGACTTATCGATGTGTCTAGAAGCGCCTTTGATTTGTGAGTGTTAAATCACCTTAATATATGGAGAATTTCCTTGAATAACCATAAAAATTAGTATCAAAGCCCCATTTTTTAGATGCTGATCCAATTTTACTACAAAAAGTCAAGGGACTTGTGCCAAATGAAGACAAATACGACATAATAGCTGATTTTGAGTTGGTATGCCCCGATTTTCGCAAAATTCCATTTAAATATCAATCTAATTAAAATTCAACAGTTCGCAGGTGCACCACTTTATGGCCGATCAGGAGCTCAATTCAATCTTGATATGGAACCTGTAAGTGAATATCCTCCAATGGCCAATTTACCGACTGCATATCTGCCTATTTTTTGGGTGTCTGAAAGTTTTGGATTGAACAGCACTTTTGTCAATCAATTTAAGGCATTACATATGTGAGTTTCAACATAAATTACCTTTAATTGAAATTTAAATTGATTTTATTTTATTTTTAATCAAGTGCCCAACACGTCAGCAATGTAATCAAATATGTTTGCATTTTAGTTGGATTTTTGGGATACATTGTCAGTGCAATTCTAGGAATGCAATCGAAATCATCTGAAATTCCAATTGAAACGAAAATAGTTGTGGTCAAAGAACGAAATCGATCGAAAATGTATCCACTTGATAATTGAATGAAAATTTTAAGATGGTCGAGAAATCCTTTTTGCACAATGAAATTAAATCGATATAAAATGAACATTTCACAAATATTTTTTTAATTTACTTAACACTGAATGCAAAAAAAATTCCATTGAATGCTTGATAATATAATAATCGAGAAAAAAGGAAAATTTTAGGAGAATTTAATATGCTTTCATAAATATAAGGTTTTATTTACATATTTTCAGGTATCCTTTTATATGAAATCCAATAACAACAGTTTGGGAATCAAAAGCATGAAAAAAAAGGTTTCCTTTATTTTTGTAATGTCCAGAAAATATTAAGGGAAAAATGTAATCAAAATACACACATTTGCATTTTACCTTGATTTTTTTTTCTATCCTTTTTTTCTGTAATGGGAATACATCTGTTAATAAAATTTGGGATTTGAACCAGGACGTTTCGAACATAAAAGCCAAACAAAACACATTTTATTAATTAATTTTACATTTATGACTGTCCTGTTCAATCATTTGCACATACAAGTAATAATTTTTTTTTTGCTTGACATTAAAAATTTAATAAAATTGCATTTTTATTGCATCAATACGTCAATTACAGTCATAGCCCGTCATTCATACGTGAATGTCATGTTAAAAGTTAATACTATGCTACATTTCATTTAATATATACATTTTATTTTTTTTTTTGGGAACAAGAACAGCTGTAAATAACATAAATTTCATTTCATTTCAATGGAGAGAATGGAATAATAATAATAATATGTAATAAAAAAAAAAAAAATTGGTTTCGTTCCGGTACTTAATGAGTATGGAGTTTCACTAATAACAATAATTATAATTTGCAGTGAAACGGTCCCTTTGATCAAAAATAGGGAATTCTGATGATGGAATGTTACCAGTTTTATGTCTATGTGTGACAATACAATGTATAAAATGACAAAGGAAGTTTCAGTTGCATGCATTGAATTGGATTCTCTTTTTTTTTTAACAGAATATTGTGGCATGAAATTAATTAAAGAGAATAAAAATTGGAATTTGTATGTAATTATAAATGTAAAATTGGAGTTTTAATTGTTTTATGTGAATAAAAGGACATAAAATGATCAGGGATAAGGAAAATTTTGGAAGCTGTCATTCAAGGTTGACCGAGTATCCGAGTAAATCAATCACAGACCAAAAAATTCTTGCCTTCGCTGTCTAGAATTCAAGTTATTTCCAGAAAATTCATATTTCCATTTTCAAATGAATCGAAAACAGACATCATTGTGTTAGTAAATTCATAGAATATGCTCATACACTTGTAAACTTAAAATACTGTAAAAAAATATATGTTGAAAAAAAATGTTTGGTTATATGTGTGAATTGAATGTATGTTCGCCCCTCAAATAAAATATAAAATAAGGGATTACATAATACGAGTAACAGGATATATATTTTGAGCAGACTCGCTTCAAACTGTATTTATATGAAATTATGTACAAAAAAAAGAACTTTATATAACGCCTGAAGGTTATTTGTATCATAAATTACTTGAGACGTGTGTGTGTGTGTGTGTGCGTTTGATATGATTACAGGCAAAGGAGTCCTTGAAATGGTAATTTGAAGATCAGATGACATATAAGTGAGTGTTTGTGAATTCTTTTGGGATATCATTCGTGGTGTGTGTGTGTTGTGTGTGTGCATAGAAAATAAAAGAATGATGTCATAATAAAGTCCTTGAAGTTCAAAATTACTTATTAAGAATTTAGAGTGATTTTTATTTCAATATCATCATTTCATTGTCGTACCCTTCTGTTAAAATAATTTTCTCATTCATAATTGAAATCTAAATTGAAAATATTTAAATTAAAAAAAAATATAAAAACAAGCAACATACCAATTTTACACAATAAATTACTTGCTTGCACACAATTGTGCCACTTTTTTAAAACCGTCAAAATGAATTGTAATAAATTTCCATATCATAAAAATCTCCCCCAACTATTTTTTATTTTTCATTCAAAGTAATTATTCAATTTCACAATGCAACCACAGGGACTCAATGTACACATCTTCCTGGTGGTTCTGTTTTTAAAAATGCGCGTTCAAAAACCGCCATTCACTCTCTTGCAAACATAAAATATGTCACAGCTGTTGATTACTGCATAAATTGTATCTACACATACACACACACTAATTTAACATCATAAATTTTAATTTAGGCAAAGTACAAAAATAAAAGAATTGTAATAAAAATTTATATATAAATGAAAGAATAAATAAAAAAAAATATACACACTTAAATGAAATTGAATTACATTTTAAAAAATAAAAATTTAAATAAGTATTACATTTAAAATGATAATGTGATACAAAGTATACGGGTATGAGTATGCATACATTTTATAATTTTTGGTAGTTTAATTCTAGGACAGCTATAAAATGTTAAAATAAAAAAAAAATGACAGAGCTTGTGTGATTAAGTGAGTGGAAATAATTTTTTGTTTTTTTTTATGTAGAAATTAAAGGAGGTGGCAAATTCTTTCCGTTTACTCAAATTTCAATTCAAAGTTCTCGGTGTATATGAAAATGAAACAAAAATTTAACATACTTCATATTTTCACATCACTGGAACAGTCTCACATTGAACCTAATGATTGTGAGTGAATCGATTTTTTGTTTCAGGGGTAAATTTTCATTCTGATATTCATAGGCATGGGTTTTCTCGTAATGAGCGTCCACCAAGCTCCCCCATCAAATCATGTCTTTCAAAATTGATCGTTGGGCTATAGTCAAATTCAGATGTGATCAGATTTCTAGGGCGGTCTCAGAAAGGAACCAGCACTCAGACCTTCAGACGGGTTCTTTGTGTATACCCATTATTATCATATCTGATGAAGAAGGAATCAAATCTAAAGAATTAACTAATGTAATAAGAAGTCCACTAGACCTGTTTCAGTTCAGGAAAGAGACCTTCTCAGAAAGCTAAGTAGGACAGACACTTTCACTTTTATGATGGAATCAATACTAGGGAAGTACTCACTCAGCGTGATTCCACACAATCTGACATGCTTGGGACATACACAAAGCAGATGTGCAGCAGTCGGTGGGATAGTCTTCAATTGATCTTAAAGTATTGAGTTGGCAAATCGTTCAATTTTTGTTAGAAGAGCTTGTTGTCTTCGTTATTTCGATGGTAGAATATTACTGAGAACTGGTAGCCATTGTAATTCTGTTGGTTTTAAAACGCCAGTAATGATTCTCATTGAACGATTGTTTTGGACATCGATTTTATAGCAGTGAGAACTATTAAGCCAAACGGGACTGCAGTAATCGTAAGTCAAAGCTTTAATGGGGGCTTGCCTGTCGATACAGATGCAGATTTTGGCTCCAGCAATCTTTAGGGATCGGAGAGCATATAAACAAAGTAATATGGCGGCATTCTCTGCTTGAGTGACATATCCAAATATTTAGAGTCCGTGGTGTATTTCAAGTTTCAAGAAAATCAATTGAAAAAAAACTGAAATTGAACCACAAACGGCTCTCATATCAAATTCTAATCATCAAAGAAACCTCAAAGTCCCCAAACTGCATTGTTTTTACTTGATAATGAATCTCATATGAATCAACTTCTTATTTCCATGAAAAAAAATTCATTCTTAAATTAGAATTTTTTTTCAATTCCCAAAAAATAGTGTAGTGCATTAAAATAAAGTACTTAAAAATTCCCCCAATAACACCATAATAGTAATAATAAAAAGAAAAGAAAGAGGAAATAAACATATAGCAACACACACACACCATCGGCACATATTTTTAAAATTCATTCATTAATTTCATTTTAGTGCCCTACATATTATTTCAAGAATTCGTCTTTTTTTATTTATTTTCATGTTTTTAATAGTTTCGTTTCGGTTTTTATTACACTCATGAGAACATTTCCATTTATAAGTATATATACAAGTATATTTAAAAATGTCATGCAGCATAACCTTGTAACATTGAAATTCTTTTCACTTTTTATATTTATATGTAATTATTATATTCCTAGTAGTGCTCTCTATCTTTGAATATGACCCTTTTATTTTTTATTTAACATTAAATTTTTGTGTTGTTTCGTATCGAGAACTTACCAGTCAATCTATAACACATGTGTAAATGTTCACATCAAGTCATCAATTTAGTTAACATTTAAATTACAATGAATTTCCGATGAAATTTCGGTTCTATGATTTTGTATGGTGATTATTGATTGAATTTTTTTTGATGCGATTTGCAGTGTTCTGGAAAGAATTTTAAATTAATATTTTTTTCAATGTGCATTTATGTCATATTAAGAGAATTGAACAAAAAAAAAACATCTCAATCAAGTTGAAGTGGAGCTTCAATTCAAAATTTTATATGTAATAATACAAAAAATATGGGAATAAAATATTCACACCACTTAAATTCGTTGGAACACGTAAAGTAAATTCAATGTCGGGGTTAAATAAAAGACATTTCAACTGCACACGCACTCAAAACGTGCATCAAATAAAGCAAAGTTCTAAAATGTTGTAGAACGAATGAAAGGTAGAACAGTAAATAAGTGATGTGCATGGAATGTACAAAAAAAATAAATATAGGGGATCCGCTTTTATATTTTTTTTTGATACTCTTACATGTAAAATTTGATATACAACATTTTTATATTAAATGAAAAATTTTTTCGTTGTAATAAGACAATGATATCAAATGGAAAAAATGTAACAGTATCAGATTAAATTCCAAATATAATCGGATTTTCTTGTCAACAGGCGCTGACTGGGCAAAATATGAAGCTAAGCGCTGATGTATTTTGTAAAGTCAGGGTGTTAAAATGCTTTGTATTTTTAATTATAATTTGCTTTTCATACCAAATTATAATGGTTAAACCTTGAAAATTGAATGAAACACATAAGAGAAATCGTATTAAGGCGCCATTAGTCCCAAAAAAGTATTAATTCTAACCATTTCCCGTCTTTTTTTTACATTTCATTGAAACATTTTAGTATATTTTGACAATTTTAACGCCTTTTGTTAGATTTTAACCAATTTGAAGCCTTTCAAGTAAGCTAATCATTCATGTTATGTTATTTTTTTTTTTGTTATTTTAGTGACCCATGACAATATTTTTTGTTTGCATTCAATCAACATGATAAATTTTAGATTGTCTTTATTTGGCTTCTCTCTCGATTTTATTTTTTTTTTGGAACACAACAAACAAAATCAATCATCATGTTTAATGGATTCCACACCTAATTCAATATATAATTTTATTATGATGTATGTGCTCCGAAAAATGTAAACACACAGAGAGCTGTGTTAAAATTTTAGCAAATTCATCATTCTTCTTCTTATTTAATTGAAATTTGTATGATTATGGCAAAAAAAATACATAAAAATAAACATTGAATATGAATCTATGAATGAAATAATTTCAAGATTGACATTTGAATTGGAGATATCTGAAATTTATGTTTCCGGCTTTGATGTGCCTTGTAATGTGTGTGTGTGTGTCGGTTTTTGTATGTTCCATATTTTTGTGTATAAATCTTTCAACAAATATGGTAATTAAAGTAAAAAAAAACGTTATTAAATTGTTACACTAGATTAAGCAAATTGTGAATGAATGTAATCATAAAATATATGATATTTTAATTTTCTAATAAAACAGAACTGTGGAAAGATAAATGTGAGTCTTTGATTTTATAGCATCAAATCCATTTCTCTCTCTTACTTGAAATTGCTTTTTAAAGTCACATAACGACATTAACTCACTTTTCCTTTTAAAGACTTTTAAAAGTCTCATGAGGGAATGTAAAACCCAAGATTCATATAATAATCATCATTTGTGCCATATTTCACTTATATAAAGATATGTTTTCAATTTAAACATGCTCACACACGCACACACACATTTTCTAAAGTTTCAAAAGTAAGCACTTTGGTTGTCATGTCACTCACAAAGCCAATGAAACAAAATAGGATTTTTTTCTGTCGATGAGCGTAAAGTACATTTTAAAGACATCAAATTTAACATTAAAATTTATAATATTAGACAAATACACACACAGAACGAGAGTCACTGTGCAGGAAATGAACAAAAAGCATTGTTTTAACTGTCATTTAATGTCAAATTCAAGTCCCTTAAGCATTTGACATCATGTCAAAGACAAAATGAGGAAGTGTATTTACTTTGAGTGAACAGTATGAATACTTTTTCATCAAACACGCACATTTATATGTAAGGCAAAAGGAACATTAATTGGTATTAATTCATGCGTTCATACTTTCAATTTACTAAGTAGATTTTTACGACTGCCAAAAATTGTTTGTACAACACATCAAAAAGATTCTCAATGTTTTTTTAATATGATTTTATGCTTGAAATTATTCATTTTTACAATGTATTTCATTTTAAAAGTACAATGGACAAGTAAAAAACATTATCTCAAAATTTAATCAATCCATTTGGGACGATAATAGCTGAAGTAATCAAACGATAATAATAATAAAATAAAATTCAAATTGAATAAGTCAAAGTCGTGACATACCTTGATTTCTTATGTTTTTTTTTATGTATACACGATACAGTCATACTTTTAAAAAGTAATATTCACGCTGTTACACCAGGTTATTGTTGATACACTTTACCTTTATCTCACTTTATTTTTTCTTTAAATTTTAAAAGAAAAATAAAAAAAAACTTGAAATTATTACTCTCTCTCTACACACTGTTAGAGCATGACATATACAAAGTTCTTGTTTTATTTTCTTATATATTTTCATATAAAGGTACCATGTCTTTTTATTATTATACAAAAAAAATATATATAAAATATTATTATTATTATTTTTATTAAAGCCAACTACATAAAAACCGGTATTATGCATGATATGAGACGTGAAGTTTCTACTGATGTTTCTTGAATCAAAAAAAAACAGTAACTTTTTTTATGTATATTATTGTTAAAATGGGTATAGTTTAACTGCAAAATGATTTTAAGTTGTGAACAAAAAGAGAAGCAATAAATTTATTAAAGTTTTTACCTTAAAAATATACAACATAAACTTAAAGTCATGATTGCTGGGTGTGTTCAGTGATCATTTATCCTTTTGTTTCATGTTTTTTTTTTTATATGATATTCACTTGAAATGTTAAAATGTATTTTTAATTTACAATATAAAAAGTCATCCATTTTTATTGATACAATTCGGAAGCTGATTCGTTTTTAATACAATACAATAAAAAATACACATAAGAGAATTTAAAGGATCTAAGGATTTTTCTCAGAGCAAAGAAATTTGAGCAAAAAAAAAAAATTCAAATCAAATTATTCGTTAATTCAAACTTATTTCCTTATTTTCATTTGAATCCAATTCATTAAAATGACATTACATTAAAAACCTGATCATTCAAATGCAATTTATCAAAGAAAAATAAAGTAAAAAAATGAGAACGTGCATTGATTTTATCGCTTTTGGCATAATATCTGTTAAAAGACGTTCAATTTGCCTTAAAAATACAGTAAAATTGCATCTGAGTATTTTTTTAACCCTTTGATGTCCCTGCAACGAGGCGACTGGGGATTTTAAAAAATTGTGGTGTTCTAAAAATGTTTGTGAAAACAACGAGCTAGAAGGTCTGTTTTATATGAAACATACTCAGTGCCTTGTAGAATTGAAGCACAAGTTCAAAAAATCAATCGCTATCTTATTAAATTACAGGGATTAAAAAGTCCTTGGACAGGATGAAGGTTAATTTACATCAAATTTTTCTATACAAGAACTTAGATCTTATTTTTTGAAATTTGCCTTACTTACTTTAGGTCTTGTGCATCCTGAGGGAGTCCAGACTGTCCTCATGTTGAGCAAAGGCGATCTACAGAATGTCTAAATCTAGAACGTCGTATCTTAGCTCCACAGCCATCCACGCTTACCATACTGCCTAGATACGTAAATTTGTTGACTTGTTCTATTAAATTTCCATTGAGCATCAAAGAAGCTTGAGATTCTGAATTAATTCGCATTTCTTTAGTTTTGTTGACGTTAATCTTCATTCCAACCTGGTGTGGCCAAGTTAGATAGTTTCTCTTGAATGTCAGCTTGCCTATTAGACAGCTCATATTTATCATCGGCATAAACCAGGCACTCAAGTCGCTCTCGTGGTTTAGAGGGTCCCATATAATACCCCTTGGATTGGTGCCTTAAAGTTACCTTTAGAAATTTTTATTGGGTAATTTGATTCAAATTACATTAATTTCAGCCCTGGTGCACATTTGACCCATAGCACTTCAAAGAGTTAAAAATCCATTTTGCGTTAACGATCATCCCAGTTAAATTTACGAAATAAAAACAAGAAATTAATAAAATAATAATATTTATAAAATATGGGCAAACCCGATTTTGATAAATTGTTGTGAGTTGGCTGTCAAGCTTCAATGTGAACTTTAACTGTGTATATAAAAGTTGCATTTGCATTCCCTTAAATAAATATCTCTTGCAACATCAGCAGAAGCGAACAATAAAAAAAATCATAAAAACTAAATAAAATTCATGAAATTTAAAAAAAAACAGAAAAAAACAATAAAATTATTTCTCAAATGCAACATAATTGACTTAATAGACCAGGTACCGATCCCTCTTTTTTTCTCTCTATTTTAAAAAATGGTTAAATTTTAATAAACTGCCATCAACACAACAAACAAAACGAAAATCGTAAAATAAAATAACAGTAATAAAAGTAACTATCAATAAAAATGGTTAACAAAAAAATACTTTATATCATAAAATAAATGTAAATAATAAAAAAATATACACATCACAAAACTACTGCAAATGTTATTAAGACAAACATTGCTTGCATTTGATATTTTTTTTATTTAATTTATTTTATATTTTTAAGAAAAAAAAAACAGTTAAACTTGTTGAAATTTTATAGTTTCCATAATTCGCTTCATGCATATAAATATACAAATATCAAGTTACGCTACCAAACATTTTTTGAATTTGATTCTCATTTTATATGTTTATAAAAATGAACTAAAATTGATGATTTTTATTTTATACATTTTGTTAAAATTCGTGTTTTTATTTAACGACTTATCTAGGAAAAAAAATATAGTTTCAACTCATTTTATTTAAAGTTTGAGTTTTGTGTATGTTAAATAATGAGGTAAAATAAAATAAGTAGACATCGTTTATTTTATATGGTAATAATCGTATAAGCAATGGGATAGGTTTGATTTTATGACTTTTTGAATATACGTTTTAAGGTAAAATGCATTTATATACGAATATATTTTTTAGTGTTATTTCATTCTAACATGAGTCTGATATTTTGTTTCAATTTAATTTTGTTCAGGTATTGTGAAAATTAAGAGAGTGACTTTTGTGTCTGTATTATTCCGATGATAAATGTGAGCTGTCTCAAAGGCAAGCTGACATGCAAGAGAAACTATCAGACTTGTCCACGCAATCGGCTAGGGTTGGAATGAAGATCAATGTCAACAAGATTAAAGAAATGCGAATTAATTCATAATTTCAAGCTGCTTTGATGCTCGATGGAAATCCAATAAAACAAGTCAACGAATTCACGTATCTTGACTGTGTTGTGAGCGTGGATGGCATTGCGGCTAAAGGTGTGCAAACCAGGATAAGAAAAATCTAAGGGTGCCTTTACGATACTTAGCCGTATATATTGCTCTTCAGTCTATAGCAAACCGGTAAAACTTAACATCTTTAGATCGTGCGTACTTTCTGTCCTTCTGTATCATTGTGAGACCTGACTCGTTAGAGTGGACATTAAGAGAAGGCTTCTCATATTTGTCAACCGCTGTCTTAGACGAATTCTGCGTATCTTCTGGCCGAACAGAATTTCTAATGAGGAACTGCTGAGAAAAGCCGAGATGCAAAACGTAAATATGGAGATACGTAGAAGAAAATTTGATTATATTGGACATACCTTACGAAAAGACTCTTCAGAAGTATGCCACCAGGCCCTTGTAAACAACCCACAAGGTAGCCGTAGAAGAGGCCGACTAAGGAACACCTGAAAATTTTCAAGCCTGAGTCTGAAATCTGAAGGTTCATGTCCATTAAAAAGCGTGAAAGAGGGAGAAACAGACTATGAGAGCAAAAGAAAGCGGTTGAGAGAGACAGCGAGAGAGAGAGATAAATTCTTTGTGATTAAATCCATGATTCTTTCCTTCTATTGGATTTCATTTCAATTTATTATTATTTTATTTTTAGATACAAAAACCCCTTGTTATAAAGTAAATATTCAACCTTAAAGGCATGATCTTACAACTATGTTTACATTGAAAAATCACCATAAAGAAAAAGGAGAAAGAAGAAATTTTTGTTGGATTACATGAAAAGCTCAGATTATTGTTTACGTGCATTTTTATTCATTTTCTTCGTCTTCTGCTATTTTAAACAAAATATTTGCGTTAAATAAATTTTTGGATGTGGTTAAACCTTAAACGAATAAAGGAAAGGGCCTACAAACATGAATTTATCCATTTTATTAATAATAATAACAACGCAAAAAAAAATTAAATAAGTTCAAAAAAGTATGAATTGTGGGGAGAACCAAAAAAAACCACAATATTATGAATATAAATAAAACAATTGCAAAAGTATAAATTTTAATACGAAAGATACACAACAACGCATATAATCGATAAATATTATATGATTTATGGGTAATAAATCATTAACTCTGCTGTTTTGTGTGTATGTGTGTGCGTATCTTTTGTCCCAAACCAAACGTTTAAATTATTATTATAATATTTTTGAATAAAATAATAAATTTTCTGCTTTGTATAATTTTATTATTATAATTTTACATTTGAAACGAGTAACTCATTCTTAAAGTTCACGGTAATCACTTTTTAAATTCAAGCCATTATCTAAGCTGAAATTGAAAATGGATGACCACAAATTGAAATGAAAATTAAATCTAAAATTATATTTTGAAAGTCAAAAGAATCATCAACCATCTTTTGTAATTTAAATGAAAAAAAAATCATATTTTGTAAATAAACAAAAAAAAAACAAATCTTCACGTCGCGAAATAAAATGATATCTCATTATACTTGTTTATTTAAATTAAGTATGAGCACGAAAAGGTATTAAAAGATGTATGAAATTTAAGTACAAAGAACACATTTTTGGATAATAACAATTGTAAAACATGGGAAACCGTAATCATGGTATTTGATATGAAAGTGCATTTCAGTGGGAAGTTGCTGAGAAATTTTCTTTTGCATCTCCCTTTGAATTTTGGGTTAATTTCGCTTCTGAGATGGTTTTTTTTCTGTTGAACATTAAACTTTCAATTAATTTAGGGTTCGAAAAATTTTAAATTCCGCACAGACCTTAACCAGGCTTTAAACGCCTATAAAAATGAAAAGACTACTCGTTAATGGTCAAATTTTATAAATTTTACTTAAAATTTCAATTTTAAATCCTTAATTAATATACTTTCGATCAGACTGATGCCAAAATTGTCCCAATGGCACATTTTTCCATGAAATGCTCTTAAAAATTAAATTTAACAAACAAAAACCTTTTTTTTTGTTAATGTTGGTTTTTATTCGTCTCTGATTCAATTCAACATTCAGAAGAGGAAGTAATTACGTCAAAAAAAAAAAGTATGTTACATTACAAAATACACAGAAACACACAACAAAATATTAAATTCAGGCCCTTCACAATAATTTAGTTAACGCAACTTTTTTGTAAATATAATTGGTGATGACAAGGATTTTAGCTCATTTCAAAAAGTTACTCAAACAGAACTAGTTCATATTTCATAGGAAAATATTCAAAATAAATTAGTTATACTTGAAATTAGTAACTTCTCATAATTTATATTGAAGTAAGCGGTAACAATAATTTTGATGATGATGATGATGAACGTGATGTATTTACTTATTCATTTTTAACTTGATAATTCTTCTTCTTTTACTTTACATTACATAGACAAAAAAAAACTTAGAATATTGTTTGAGTTGTTATTATAATTTTTGTATATCGTGCTTTGTAATAATTTTCCTAGAAATTGATGTAATGTCAAGTATATTAACTTGTATAATTATCATCATATCACTTGAAAATATGTTTATGTGAATGATTTTGAGTATATGAAGTAACTGAATGAGGCACTTAATCAAGTTAATCCAAGTTTTGCTACAGCATTTACGTGTCTTGTCAGCAGTTTATCAAGAGATGTTTTTTTAAAACATTTTATAAAGATGATGATGATGAGGATAAAAGAAAAATAATAATTAAACAATAATGATGTTATACAGTAAACAGAATTTAAAAGTATATACAAATCTTTTTACATATTTCATTGAAATGAGTCACTTATCCCTTAAAAAAAATATATATAAAAGGTTACCGTAAAATAAAGAAGATTACAAACAACCCTCTTCCTGTCTTAATCCCTTGATTTACAAGAAAATGTCCTTAAAAGAAAGGAAACACTTTTGTCCAAGTATAATGATATGTTAATCTATACATGCACGATAATGGTCCATACATGGAAAAAGATACAGAAAAAAAATGAAATTATCCAAAAAATGACACAACTGGTCAAAATAGTTTTTGATCCTCTTCCATTTCCATGCCACATTTGTTCTTAATCTATGAATAAAACACTAAGTTTTTCCTTTTTAGTCTTTTTTTATGTATAATACAATATTTTGCTTCTTCTTCTTCTTCTAATACTTCTTTTAATCCATAACATTCTTATTCAATGAACGTGCAATCAAATTGTTTGGTGTCATCTGGCATCAATTTACTTGTGTCCCTTTTTTCATATACACACACTGCCCATCCATGGATAGTGTCCTGATAAGTAAATGAAATCTTTATAATGTATAATGAAGGAAAAACACACACACACACACACAAACAGAATAAATAAATAAAATCCAAGAATTGCAACATTACATTTTTTTCTTGTTCATTTTCAGAGGAAAATCAAGCTGCAACCTACACAAATATGGTGATAATAAAAAGCAATCAAGGAATTCCATTTCAGAGAAAATTTGAGGGAAGGAAAGATTTCATTTTATATATGTATGAAAGGAAAATTAAACAAAAAAAAAAGTAAAATAAAATAAAATACGGTTGTTATAACTTCTGTTTTGGGTGTGTCTCGATGTAAAAGTAAAAGATGAAGTGTTGTTTTAATTTTCTTTTTTTTTATATAAATGAATTTTTATATCTGTAGCTTTGTAAACACAAGTGTTGTGATGATAAATTGACAAAACTTTAATTAAAGATGAAGATTTTTGTTTTTATTATTTTCTTCTAAAAATAATTCATTAAAAGTGTTTTTTTTTTCTTGTTATGATTGAAAGCTTTTTTAATTGAAATTCACTTGATTTGAAACATTTTATTTTTATTCAACTCAATTGTTCACCTTGCGCCCCATAGGCTTTATTGGTCTGGAGTTGTAGAAAAGGGAACATTTAGATGACTGGGAGTCTATTATTTCGTCAGCTAACTTTTATATTTTGTTTGAGGAGTGCAGAGAGGGTCTTAATTGCGTTAAAATTCCTGGTCCCAAGAATTTCGTGTATTGGAGTGCCCTTGCAGATGTTCATTTGCGCTAAATGCTGTGTTAAGTTTCCTCTTATAATAAGTGAACATTGCCAGATTGTCTCATAGTTCTATCTCCAATTACATAGAGCTGAAGTTACAATTTCAATCCGTTTAAGATGATCATTTGTGTGCATATGGTTTGTGATGAGACGATTTTCAGTCACAATGATCTCTCTACTGTATTCTCTTCTGTGGAACCACGCTTTCGAACTTACCTGAGGAAAATCGAATTAGCATGAGGCATTACACGAAAAATTTTTAAGTATGGAACGGAAATCCTTTATGACAGGGTATTCGGAAGTTTTGTCAGTTGAGTCTAAACCTTCACGCGCTAAAATATCCGCTTTCTCATTACCATCAAGGCCGCAATGAGATGGAACCCAGGCGAAAGATACTTTGACTCCCCTATCTTCAAGTCTTGACATTTCACCTTTAATCGCCTGAAATGGGAAAAACTTGAAAAATTAAAATGGTTATGCAATTTTTCAACACACATTAAATGAAAACTCATTTTCGTAAGTGTAATTTTTCACAAAAGCTTTTGTTCAAAAAAAAAATATATATAAAATAATAAAAAAAAAACTTTTTTTGCACATTAAGCAAAATAAAAATAATAATAATATCGTACATTACATTCACATGTCATCTTGATAATGGTATTGATTTAAATTCAATTTAACTAATGAGTTTATCCATCTATCAAATACACTTTTGCTACTATGAGTTACCGTTGTATTTCATTTTACCATATAAAGTACAAACTCATTGTATTTTATATATTTTATTTTATTATATTTTTTTTTTGAATCTGATAAATTATTTTGTTATTTTCCTCTCGAATCATAGTAACATGTAGCAAAAAAGAGTCATTAGAGTCATATATCAGGTTACTGTTTGTAATTTATCACAGTTTTTCTTTCTCCTTCTAACTTTACTTTTCATATTTTTCAAGTGAAAATATGTATTGTATATTGAAAGATATTGTAAAAACTTACTCAAATATAAATATATTTTGCAAATTACTGTTTGTGTGTGTGTGTGTGTGTATTTAACAATAATAATATTGATAATGATATAAAAATACACATCTAAATGAGAAAAGTTTTTCTCCCCCATCAACAATATCACCACCACCACCACCATCATCATCATGATCAATGCTTTTATTATTATTCTTTTTATTTTATTATTGTTGCTCTTCCAATGGTATGCTAAAAATATTATTTTTTTCTTTGATTTAATGTGATTAAATTTCTGAGATCATGAAAAATGAAATGAGAAAAGTCAAGTCATAAAATTTTCAAGTAAATTTACATTATAAAAGGTGCTATAAAGAAATTATCTTATATAATTTTAATTAAATATAAAAGGAACATGAGTAATAAAACCCGGTTAAAAGACATCCCTGTTCCTTTTAATTGAAATGAACAAAAGTGGAAAACAGTCACTCCCATTAAATTCCTATTCAAGTAACTCACCAACAAACTATATAAATGTGTAATAAAAAAAAATATATGTTGAATAGCATCAAACAGATAAGAGATGAACGTAAACACAAACATTTAATCAAACATTTTATAACATTAAATTGAACATAAAAATAATACATAATTTTACATCATTTTCACTCAACTCAATGAGGAGATAACCATGCACGCACTTGCTATAAAATTATTTTATTAATAATTTAAATGCTCATATACAATATAAATGATGGTGTTATTAAAAAAAAGAGTTCATTTTTTATTATTTTATTTTCTATTATTAGTATAATGGGAGTTTTAAGTCCCCATTTATGACAATATCGAATGAGATATGTCATGAAATGGGTGGTGGAAAACCATGAAAATTATATGATTGAGATGATTTTTATACATAGCTAATGTTTGCATGATAAGAGAGTGACATGAAATGATGATAAAAAAATTATGTCTTTTTTACTATTCAATAGTAATTTGTAGTAATTTCATCTGTGGTTTACTACAAGAAATGGATTAGGTTTAGGATTATGAGCTTAATTGAAAGCCAATTGAATGAATAAAAAAATCAAAATTTATTTTTAAAAATCTGTATTTTGAAAAAGCCGCAATTTTGATTTTTTTTGAAAATCCGCCATATTGATTTTTTCTCCAAAACTCTACCATTTTGAGTTTTTTGAAAAAAGTTATTAATTTTGAAAAGCCAATTTGAAAAAATCAGCCATTGTGAAGGCTCTAGTGCTAAATTTTTGAACCCTCCTCCATCCAACAAAACAAATAAACAATTTTTTAAAGTTCTTGACCGTTTTTTAACGGTTTTTAGGCTCTTGAGCCCAAATCCTGAGCCCAATCTTTAATATAATGATTTATAAATATGTCTTATGAGCTCTCTTATCTGACAAAAAAGGCCTGAACTCGCTTTAATGGACCATTCCAGAGTTTTAGTTAGCGGTCAGTGACAGAGTGCTAGAGTGACGGCGGACAAACCGTCTATAAAAGTGCATTTTTTTCATAGGTCAAATAGGGCTTTCTAATATGAGCGTATAAATAATATCGGAAACTATGATTTCCATACTCGGCCCCATTCATATGGACCTGACCCATACGAAATGCATTAAAAAGAACCTTAAGCGGATTTTCTTCTTCGAAAATTCAGCATTAAAGCGAAAAATGGAGCAACACGTGTCCAAGATCCGACTCTTGCACTGATACTTGAAACACAGTGTTTTCGGTTATTGACGTCAGATAATTCCATGAATTTTATTTGTTCACGTTCCATCCACAATCATTGATTAGTAGAATTGCATCAGATAAACCAATTTAATCAGAATCAATTTTATTTAGCTCCTAAATGCCGTTAGCACAAATCAATACATAACAAAAAACTTTATATACATGTATGTGAAGTAGTCATTGGTCTCCATTTATATACACAAATAAATTCAGTTATAATTGAATTTTAATTTGAATCTAATTTCGTAATTATTCTATGATAAAATTACAAGACCTATTCATGGTTGACTGAATCAAATCTTGCTGTAACACACCTTAAATTGAACTGTATTTTAAATGAAACAAAATCATAGTAAAAATTAGGTTTTTAAAATCATGTTATATGTGTGTAAAATGCTTTTGGGCATCAATTCAGACCACATGAAATGAAATTATTTCAAATTTTAATTGAAACAAAGGAAAAAAAATATTTAACCAGCTACTTAAAAATGAAATTTACAATAATTGATCACAATTGTTCATGTTATGCAGAGAGATAATTAATTGTTGCAGCACGTTTCTGACATTAAACATTGTTATTGCATCACAATATTATTTAACTTTAATCAATTTTATTTTTATTTTATTACATAGATATAATTTTGAAACATTGAGATAAAGACTGATGCATTTTCATATCTTGCCATTCAATCAACCATCATCAGCTGTAATATACATTGAATGTGATGCACTTATAAGGTAAAGTCATGAAGATGCAATAAAATGGCGATAATGTTCAAGAAGAGAAAACGTGCCTAGTAATAATTTACTTGCATCTTGGTACTTGACTCTCTGTTGCATTTTACATTTTTTTATGCAAGTTTGAGTCAATGCATTTTTTTTCAGGATTCAATGAAAAAACAAAATGCTGAAATTACAATTTTTTTGTTAATCATAATAGAAATAAAAAAAAATTACTTTTTTTTCATTTAAACTTAACCTTGAAATTCAATCCAATATCAAAACCCTTGTATTCACGTGGGACCATGAACATTATTCAATTTCATGTTTTAACAAAAAAAAAATTAACAATAATGTTTGTATGTGTGTGTGTGTGTGTGTGTGTGTCTGTGCGTGTGTATGATAAGCGAGAAACAGGGAATGATGAAGGGTGTTTTTTATTATTATTATTACTATTTTTTTTTGACAATGGACTCGGTGTTGCATTCACGTTAAATTATTATTTTTATTATTGTTCCTCATTTCATTTCAACAGAAAAAAAATATTATTTTATATAAGCTGCAGTTTCAATTTATTTGATTTGATGATGATGATAAAATGTTGAGATAAAAAAAAAGAATCGAGAACAATAGAATTGGAATGCACGTTGATTGTAGACAAACTAAAGCACACGTCTAATTGTTTGATGAATTTGTACGATTATTTCTATCATATAAGGGGACTTGTTTTAGTTAGAATTCATGTTTTTGGTTCCATTTTTGTTCAACTCAATGTCGAGTGAAGAGTAAAATAAAAATAACAATAAATAGACATCCCTTTTATATGTTCCTCTAAAAAATTTGTTTGTAACTTGTTATTAAAAAAAAATAATGTGTGCATATTGCACAGTATGGGGTTTCTAGAAAAAATTTCCATCGTACACATGTACACAAAAAAATTTAACTTCAAGAGCAAGGGCATAATTTTTCATTAACATTTCATTCCATTCGATTCCATATTGTTCGTCTGTTGTTCCAGTCTGTAATTAATTTGATTAGAATCATTATACAATGAGAAAAAAAAAGTAAAAAAAAAGTTAAAGTCTTAAAATACAATTTCTTACAGTTAACACCCTTTCACTCAAAAGAATAAAAATAATTTAAATGTGTATTTCCGTCGAGTAAAAGTTTAAGGCACACCTATTTTTAGCGAATTTCTCAAAAATGACGGTATTGTAGGCGGTCATGCTGTCCGCTTGTGCCATGCATTTAAAAAATGTGACCAATCATTGAAAAAATGTCACCAATCATTGAAAAAATTTAGCCAATCATTGAAAAAAATTAGCCAATCATTGAAAAAATGTCGCCAATCATTGAAAAAATGTGGCCAATCATTGAAAAAATGTAGCCAATCATTGAAAAAATTTCACGAATACTTAAAAAATGTCGCCCATCATTGAAAAAATGCCGCCAATCATTGAAAAATGTCGACAATCATTACAAAAATGTGGCCAATCTTTGAAAAAATGTAGCCAATCATTGATAAAATGTAGCCAGTCATTGAAAAAATGTGGCCAATCATTGATAAAATGTAGCCAATCATTGAAAAATGTCGCCAATCATTGAAAAATGTCGACAATCATTACAAAAATGTGGCCAATCATTGAAAAAATGTAGCCAATCATTGAAAAATGCCGCCAATCATTGAAAAAATGTCGCCAATCATTTCGGTCGGACATTGTTGATAAAATTGGCGAATTTTATGCATAGAAATGCGCTCTTGTATATCGTTCACGATTCCGTTTTACTTTTTTTTTTGCATGAAATACTTTGTTGTACTTTATCGCGTTTATCCTTAAATTCATCAAATGGATGAAAAATGTTGAAATGACACCATATTTTCCCAAACACGTTTAAAATTACACCAGAATTCCCTAACTGAATGTTTGTCATTTTATATTTCTATTTGTCTGACAAATTATGACTGAGATGAGACGCCAATTCTGATGATATAGCAAATATGTGTACAATGAATGTATGTGTGATGCCTTGAGGGCCATTTCTTGTTAAAACATCACTCCTTTTATTATTAAATGTATTTGACTTGGATATATGTATTTTGTGAAAATGCATGATGACAGATTACAGAAATCTTGGTGAAAATGAGTTTTTTTTTTATATAAAAATAGGTGTCAAAATATGACTGAATCATCATATTGAGCAAATATTTTATTATACATTTACATACAAAAATCATCATAATGTAGCTTAAATTGATGTTTTTAACCGAAAAAGTACATCAAACATGTTTTTCAAGTTTTTTTTTTACTCTTGTTTCAACTTTAATGATGCTGTTTTTCATAAATAAAGTAGACTTATATACTTTTTGCAATTTCTTTTTCTTTTTCATGTCAAATATAAATTTAATATAAACTTTTAAATTGCGTTTCTCGAGTTTTTTTTCTCTCCATTTTCTTCGAAGCTCATAATAAAATAATGTTAATAATAAATTTTTTGACAGGAATTTTTCATTCTAACTGTATCTATTTATATAAAATAAAAAGTTTATTGCACAAGTTACACAAGTTGCTTATTATAGAGAGAGAAAAAAAACAATAATTTTATCTGAAAAAGTAAAATAATAAAATAAAATAAAACGAATCGATTTGTTTTCAGCTTCCGGGCTTTTTTTTCTTCTACAATGCACACACAATAAGAGTTAACACAAACTATCATTTATTCAACGATATAATTGACATTATTTCAATAGTTGCTATTATTTTACACAAAAATATCACGATATCGCAATAAAATAAATTCAAATAATAATTTTAAGTTGATCAGCTGCTTATACAATTATCGTATCTTAGCTAACTTGAGACTTTGTTTCATTTTTTACTATGATTATTTTTTTTCTGTTAATTTCAAATAAATTTATGTGTCCCGAGTTGTTGTTTTTGTTAAGAGCTACATGTTAAATGTTATAAAATTATATATGCTTAAAAGATGTTGTAAGGAGAGGAAAAAAAAACCTGAAACAACAAACCAGATATAACGATTAAGGTAGGGCATAAAAAAATGTATCGTGTTTCTAATTTGCTCTAAGAAGATTGTCTAATAAATTAGAATCGATTCGATATCCGTTCATTATATTCACTGAAACATGTGAATTATAGGGTGGGTGATACAACTTTGTTGAACCATGAACAATTCTGCAAAGAAAATGAAAGAATATTATTAGAAAAAAAAAATAATATTTTACGCTTAAATTAAAAGAAGAAGTAGAATGACATGAAAGAAGTATTTTTCTTAGCCTGCATCTTTTACTTTTATATTCTTATACTTTTTTTTTCATGTCTCAAATGATTATTATTATTGTATTTACTTCGTACACTTTGCCAACAAAGTCATTTTTTTTTGTATATAAAGACAAGTAATATTGGCTCGTATTTCTTCTTTTTTTCCTCTTGCTGTAAGATGCTTTTCTTGCATTTTTTTTATTGCTTTTTATTTGAGTGCATTCTAATATTTCTCGTTTTATTGCTTTTCTTTAACATTTAAACGTAGACACACATCTCAATGAAATAAATTAAATAATAATAATAATATTACAAGAAAACGAATAAGAAGCAGCAAAGAAATTCGAGACACACATAAATGAACATATGATCTCTTCAGCTGATGTCTTTTGGCTTATGTAATGGCATGACATTCAAAAAAAATAAATAAATAAAATGAAAAAGAACTTGTTAAATATTATGTGTACATGAGACTATTTCTTACAAAAATAAAAAAAAAATTAAAAGAACTTGAAGTAGAAGAGACGAGAAGATGAAAAAGAAAAGAAATAAGAAGAAATAAAATAAAAATAATACACATGTCTGCACATGATGGGTAGGAAGACTCACACATATGATACGGGTATCGAAGATATAAATATTATTTTTTTTATTATTTCTTGTATATAATATATGAAATTGAAGTGAAGAAAAAAAACATATGTTGAACAAATACACTAAAAACCGGCACATATGATTTTAATTTACATCATTAATTAAACAGATGATGATATGTGTGTTTGTGTGTTGTTTATTTCTTTAACTGCTTCTGTTAATTTATTTTCTTTTATTTCTTGTTATTATTATTTTCTTAATTTTTTTTGTGAGATGTAAAATAATGACTTTAAATTCACTTTAGTATTTTTGATTAACATCTCAAGGTCAAATTTTAACATCAAATTACAAACGAAATGAAATTGTAGCAGAGTAAAATCGCTTCACTTGTGAGAGAAACTGTTTTTGGTTAAATTTGTTTCTGTTTTGGTGCTTTAAAGGTTTTGAATACAAAATTTAATAAAATTTGTTTTGTGCCTGTTATTGATTTTAATGGATTTTGACATGAAGGAGACGAATGTGACGTAAAAGTGACATTTCTGTACAAAAGTTTCAAAAAAGTGGTCTGAATTCGTAGAAAAATATTATTCTCGACCATAAAAATATTGAGAAATGTACATCAGACTCGCAATTCAACTCCCAAATGACAGATCCACCTACAACCAACGGTATCAATGCAAATCTAAGAGAATACGCAAGCCTTCTAATGAATATATTGCATAAATTTAGGATTTAAGGTGAATATCAGATCTTTTTAAATAAGAAATTAAATGGGTACGCAATTGAAAGTTTGACAATCTCTATTTACGTACAGAATTTTTGAAGTTTCCGTATGTGTATCTATACAAAATTGGCTGTCAAGGTTTATCTGCTTACCCAGTTACTCTGCAAAGTTTATTGACTAAGGTTTGACACTTTTACGATAGTTAAACCTTCTACCAGAAATTCAGCCAGCTTAAGCTAAGATTCCGGTTCTTTTCTTTCCAGAACCTTACTAAATGTGACCATCTTGGTCCAATATGATATGAGAACGATTGAAATTCATCGTAACATTCCCATGTCCTTCAAATAACAATAACATTGATTTTACTTTATCATATAAGTAAATGAATTAGTATTCAAACAACATTCAATCTATTATCTTCTCATATTGAAAAAATAAACAAAACAAAACAAATAATATCGAAAACAGACAACATATTGCATTTCAATTGTTTCTCAACATTTATTATAATACAGTTTTACAAACACGACACATTATTTATGAGCTTCGTTCACAGTCTAATCTTAATATCAACATATTCGTGACAACGTAATTTGGTCAAATAATTGTTAAGTGATACTATTTTAGAATAAATAAATTATCAAAGTAAAGTAATTCTCACACGGAAAGTGACTA
The DNA here is from genome assembly GCA_900002565.1 of Culicoides sonorensis. NCBI lineage: Eukaryota > Metazoa > Arthropoda > Insecta > Diptera > Ceratopogonidae > Culicoides > Culicoides sonorensis. The sequence goes on along the minus strand of LN483549.1, from coordinate 217,530 downwards.
AAAATATTGTAATAGCACAAAAATCGATCAAATTTAATCTATTGAATAAAAAAATTGTGTATCATTTCCTTGAACATGATCATCATCATCATGATTATTTTCAAACAATAAACTTATTAATCTTAAATAGTCCCGTTCTCGTTCTCATTCCAATTTCAATTCAATCTGGAAAGTCATTTTTCAATCCATTTATAACACATCACTATTTCTTTACAATAATAATATTATTTTTTTTTTATTATTATTATTATCATAACACTCTTACAAATGAATATTTTTTAAAAAATAATATATTTATATATAATATAAAATAATATACCTGTTTACCTGAATAAAATTGCTATGTTTATAAATGTGTATTATAAGAAAAGTAAAATATTATTGCTTGATACCCTGAAGCAAGATTGAAAATTAATTTATTTTATGTTGTTTTGATTTTTATGATTACCTTTATTATTATTATTGTTATTTTTTTTTCTTCTTACCTCTTCTTAACATTTGTTTTTTAAATGAAATTTCTTCATATTCTTCACCTTCTCCCGTTCTCTCAAAAGCATCTCCATAAGCAACGTATAATTTTCCTGTTTTTTTTTAATGGAGAGATATCTTAAAAGTAATATTGTTATTTTTATTTTATTTATACATTGAAAGCAAAGGCAAAAGGAAAGTAATACATGCAATGTACAATATGAAATAGAAGAAGACGGAAACATGATTTGAATTGTTATTTTTATTAATAATAATAATAATAATATAATGTTTGTTATTGTATTTGATACTGAAACGACAACATTTTGATTAGGATTAAAGTATTTTTTTTTGTATATTAATATTTATTTTAGAATCTAATTTTTATTTTCATTATTATTATTACTTTAAATTGAGTAAAAATATTTTTTTTTATTAAATTGGAGAAATATAAAAAAAAAATACCAAATTAGGATCAGTTGATATTTAAGAGCAAAATATTAAAGGATAATTTGAGTTATATTTTCTTATTCTTATTGAAAATATTTTTCAATGATAACAAATCAAACTTAAATTCAATCAAAGTAGAGGAACTTTACGAGATTTTATTAAATAAAAGCTCATTATATAGTAGATAGCACAGTTTAAAATCAGATATTTTTTGTATTTATGTGAAAAATTTTTTAACTCACCGATTAATCGATTTTCTGCAAAGCAAAAAAAAATATATTGAAGACTTATTCGAAAAAGGGGAACAAATTAAAATGAAGCTTTCACCAAAGCAGATGGTCAATAAGGTGCAGCAGAACCAAGAATTTGAACCTCATGAATGGCTTTTGGCAAGCCAGGTTATAGGTTTAATTGCCCGCCATTACTTTGTGCGAAAATAAAAAAAAACGAGCCCTCAAAGAAGAAGAGGGGTTTCTTCAAATGGCCGATATTTAGTTAAAATCCACTATTTTTTAGTTTTGTTTGCGCAAATCATCTAATTTTAATCTATATTTTCGGAAAATTATACCCTCAAATCGATTAAAATTTTCTAGTGGAAACTGAATTCAATATCTTGGGAAAATTACTCTTAAATCACATTCAGGAAACAATCAGTAAAAAAATTTATTCAACTCACAAACAGACTTATTTTCAAAATTCATTTCACATCACTTCCTTATTTTGTATGAAATACGTTTTATACGAAATAATACGCTTTAAAAGACGGTTTTGTGATATGCCCATTTGACATATTGGTCCGATAAGATTAATATTCAGGGTGATCTCCACTGAAGAGAACCAGCACTCAGACCTACAGATGAATTCATTGTGCATACCCTTTATCATCATATCTGATGACGAAGGAGGAGAGTCAACTAAAGAAAATGTCAACTAGACCTGGCTCAGGTCAGTAAAGTGACCACACCTTCTCAGCTAAGCTAAGCAAGACAGGCACCTTCACTTTTATGATGGAATCAATACTGGGGAAGTACTCACCCAGCGTAATACCACGCAATCTGGCATGCTTGGAACATACACAAAGTAGATGTGCGGCAGTCTCCTCTTGTTCTAAGCAGATCTCTAGAGCCAGTATGACTGAGATAATAGTCTAGAGTACAATGGTCAGATAATAACATACCAACTACAACTCTGAGCTCAGGTCGAAATTCATATAAGGGAAGTCTGTTTTTTAATTGAACTCAAAGTCAAAAAGTTGTCAGAAACGATCAAATTTTAGTCTAAGTAATTTTAAAATTACCTTAATATCCCTTGAAAATAACATGGTTTTTCCAAGCATTTCTCCGAAGTTCTCAGAAATTCAAATTCAGATCAGTCAAATGCACTTCTCAAAATCATTAATTTTTTTACGATTTCTTGTTTTTTATGTAACAATTCACTGAAATTTTTGTATAATTTCCAGTATTAGCATTTTGTTTTCATATCATTGATAGAAAAAAAAAACTTTTCTGTTTCCATAAAATTACATTTTTTGTTATCAAATTTATTATTTTCCTTTTATGCATACTGTTTTTTTTTTATTAATAACGCCTGTTGTCATATTTTCTTCTTTATCAAAAAAAAACCTAGAATACAAAAAATTACAAAACGAAAATAAAATAAAAATTTTCCTTTAAGTTTACGACACCATGTCGAAAACAAACAAAAAAATTAATTTTACTTTAATCATCACAAATTGTTATTATTTGACAATTTATATTCTTGTGCTTTTTTTTTCTTCTGTTCCAAGAAATTTAATTGAATGTATAAATTTGAATGTAATTTTTTTTTTATTTTATTTTGTTTTCAGTATCAACAGGAAAATCTTCATGCTTGTATTGTTTCCTTGTTAATATGAAATTGTTATAAAAAAAGTTTTTCTGGAATTAAATTCATAAAAAAAACAAGGAAGACACAGATTTGGATACAATGAAATTGAAATTGGATTTATGTTCTATCAAATTAAGGGAATATACATTGAATATGGAAGAAAAAATACATGATTCTATTAAAACTTTAAATATTTTTCATGTATTTTATGTTTTTATTTTTCAATTATCCCTGTCAGCTTTGAGCTATTTTGCAGTTTGACCAGATAATAACAAGAAATCGTATTGTGCTGAGGGCTCATAGTAAAAAATTCTTGTATATGAGCCTTGTTGACATTTTGTTTTAATTGAGTCTGGACCCTCAAGAAAGTTTGAAACACAAAATTTATTTGAATACACTAAATAAAGTCAAATTTCTCAAGGCAATACATTCAAATTAAAGTTTGACATTAATTTTATGTTTCTAAGAAGTGAGTACAAAAAAATTCTTATTGAAATGACTGAGGCTGAATTTAATTGACATGATTCATGAGGTCTGATTTGGAATTTTGATCAATGTGACCTGATCATCAAATTCATCATAATTTAGGCTAAGAGTAATTGCTGAGATGCACCTGACCTAAAATCCACAGACAATACATTTTATTTTTTGCAATATTGCTTTTTCACCTTTCAACAATATTGTTTTGTTATAAATGAAAAAAAAAATATGAAAACAAACAAAAGCAACTAAAGAACATTGTTATTTTGAATTGAATTGAATAGAAGCAAAAATTTGTTAGATGTTTGTACAATAAATTGTCAGGTTTGTTTTTTTTTTGGTTTCTATTATTTTGACATTTTGTGTTGCTTTGGATGAAAAAACTTATTTTTTTGTATCATACTTTTAATGCTCAATCACTGTAATCTTTAATTTGATTTGTGATGCTGATCAGATTTGACCTCAACCATTTTTTATTTCTATTATTCCAGCAGAAATTTTTAAATGATCTAGAATTAAAATGGAAAATAAATCATTAAAATATGAATAAGTTCATTAACGATGCTATTGAATAGGTAGCTAATCATCACCATTCATGCTTTATAATGATATAGTTAAAAGTGGTACACACACACACATTGAACTTTCTTTTGACAAACATCAGCAGCAGCAATAGTAGTTATTAAACGTCAATAGAGAAGAAATAAAAGAGGTAACAATGAAAATAAATGATATACCAACTAAATTTGTTGATATCACGTAAATTAAACAGAAATTGTTAATTGTGTGATTTTCAATGGTGCTTGTTATTTGTCGTCGATACGTCTTTTATAATAAAATATAAGAAGAATCATTAAAAGAGGTCGTTTCAAGTTATTTTTTGTTGATTCAGAGAGTTCAATGATCAAAGCTCTCGATGAAATTTCACTCGGGGGTCACCACAGACTTAGAAATGCAGCTTTGTATACCTTAAAAAATAAAACCGTACTTTTTACGCTTTTTAAGCGTAATTTTTACACTTTATTAGCGTAAAAAGTACGTTTTTATTTCTCAGAGGGTAGCAGCGGCATACGGCCAACCTTTACATTCTCAGGAGAAACAGGGAACTAGGTGCCTCACTGCTCTTGGATTGAGAGCATAGTTTATTAGTAGCTTTGCAGTTCGATATCACACTCTCATACGGAATTAGCACAAAAATCACAGAATCGAATGTATCTTGTGCTTTTAAACGGCCTAGAAAAAAAAACAGAAATGAATAAAACGAGATAAAGATAATCAGGAAGGTGTACATCATTTAGATTTATGTGGTTCATTCTTTTTAAAGTGGTATGGTCTCTATTTCGTATTTCTATAAAAATTGCCTTTCTATAGGATCTATCACATAATTGCTATGTTTTAATATATATCATCTTTGATAAGATTAAACCGATGAACAAACAAATCGCATTGGGACTTAAAATTGTTGTTGTTGTACTTTTTTTTTCTCTCCATATAATGTCACAAACTTTTAACAGACACACGTTAAATTAAATTGAAATTGCATTGTTCCCATACCATGTGATCTTGTTGTGAGAAAGATAACACATTTACCTTGCATGTGTCGTAGGATCGATGTTAGAATGTAATAAAATGGATACCTGTCTTATATTTTTCATATAAAAACAGACACAATTTGAACTAAAATAGACAGGTTTTACATCCCCAAAGGTAAAGTTTTTTTTTTGTTTGAAAAAAAAACTGATTCAATTATTCAAGCATATCTAATGAAATGGATTCTCATTTTCTCTCTTCAACTTTATTATCTAAATCTATCTATTTTACGAGAAATATCCGAGAAGACAAACGATAAACAGTCATATAAGCTGTAGGACATGTATTTTAGCACGTTTCACCTGTCGTTCATTTACTCTAGATTTTGCTTCGACATCAATCTATTTTTAAATGTATCTTTGTCGTACATAAATGCATTTTAATTAAATGATCTATTTTGTTTTTATAGAGTTTTTTTTTCGGTGTACTTGAGTACTTTGAAATGTCTTCTTAAACAAGATATAAATTTAACATTTTCCAAAAATTTTACATTTTAAGAGATAAAACTTTTTTATGATAGATATATATTTTCATGTTTATTATATGATATAATTTTGAGACAGAAATTTGTATAAAATGTTTGTTCATCATTTAGAAACAAAAAATAAACACAAATACATTGAAAATTGATGGTATACTGTGGATGTATATGGAGAGCTACAAAGTAAATATTGAGATGGAAATTTTCATCTTTTATAAGTACTATGAGAATAAATTGCCATAAGGATTTCCTTAATGTTATTGCTTTTTAAATGTTGTGAGATTGGCTTTTTTTTCTTCTCTTTTCAAGATGTTTTCTTATGCCCTGTTTTGGTTCTATCATCATCAACAACAAACAATTTTCTAATATCTTTTACTATATTTTGTGTGTGTGTGTGTGTATAAACATACAAAAAGATAATGGTCTTTTAATATTATGAAAGTAATTTCAATTCTAAATTTGGAGAAATGGAGATTTTCACATTAATGTGAGATAGGAGAGAAAATTGAGGAATAAAATTAAAATAAACAATAATTAAGATATTATTTAAATAAACAAAAAGCTTATTAAAATTTGTCTTCTTTCTGGAAAAGTTGCTGGTAACTTAAAGAAGCATGGCAAAAAATTTTAAAAGTCATTGAAGATTTTGATAAGAGGTCATGTGATAGTGTCATAATAGGTTTAAGGCAGGGGTGGATTAAAAATTACCAAAAGCCATGGCATTTTGTATGATTTTCTTTAAAATTTACGCTGAACTTAACTTTTACAAGACGATCGACTGCGGCCTTTCTAGCATTTGCCAGATTGCATGTGTGGCCAATCCACCACTGGTTTAAGCCACTGAAATTTAATGGATAGATACCACGAGCTGTTTTTCAAAAGGCCTCATTCGCCTTAGACTGCTCATGTACACTCTAAATTGAAAACGCCCCGCAGACCACCCCGCATAATATGCATAGACTAAAAGAGCGCCTATAATACTAGAATTCTTATTCCAAATTAACTGGAAATGCGATAAAAATTTCATTTATTAAATGTCCTGTAATTGTCAATCAAAGATCTCCGTTTGCGGACCAAGTCAATTTGTACTGCGACGCGTTTTCAGCTTTTAGTGTACGGGTAGGCTCATCTTAGTAATCAAAGTATGTCCTATTATCTGAGTAAAAAAATACCATCACTTACCATGTTTTGTCTATAAATAAAAAAATTCAACATCATGGTTCCAAGAAAATATGGATTTAAATTTCAATTTAACATGATAAAAAAATATTAAATTATATAGTGGCGATTAGGGTGAACTTCAAAGAAATAACTGACAATTTTTTTCTCTCACTGTTACAATTTAAAATTCCCTTTAAATTTCCTTTTAAATTTTTTTTTCAAACACAGTATGAATCAAACTGTCATTTAATTTAACACACATTAAAATTTCATTTTTTTCGTCTAAATGTCTGCCACTGATATTATGATTGATGATTTACAATAAAAAAAAAATATAAAATTAACTATTTAAAATTATATGTAACGGGTGTGATACATTTGTTGTAACGAAGACATATTAACACGTTATTTTTTTTCATATATCTTTTCTATTTTTCATCTTCGTTTTTTGTTAACATAAAGGGTTCTTCTTTGAGAAATTTGGTATGAGAATTGAAGAAAGGCGTGGGTTATTTACACATCATGTGCCTCATAATCGGTATATGGTTAAAGATTAATGTGTGAAGATATATAAAGTTGAATATCGATCCAGTGACTGAGAATTTGGAATATTATTAAATTTTAGTAGATAAATATTAATATTTGCTTGGGATAAGCATCAGCTGTATTGTGTTCAACACATATTGACAATTCTTGTGTAAACAAAATATCCTTTTGAGAAGATGAATTCATACATTTCATAATACAAGATAATCAAATATGAAACAAGAGGTTAGTTAAATATATGAAGAAAATTTCATCATCATCATTCTCAAATATTTCATTTTATTTGATTAAATATGAGTGTAATTTTTGTGTTGAAAACGTCTCGTCCTCGGCTTTTTTCTAGTAAAACTCATTGTAATCGCAAGAAAATCGTTTTATCTGGAGAGCTTTTTCGATTTACATTGATACGACGAATTTACATACATAAATTAACGTAAACCCCTTAAGAATTCGGAAATTAGGACATTTCAACACAGTCCTGTTAACGCACTACAATTCATTTTATGTGCTTACAGTGCATAGAGAAACTTATTTCAATACAAATTATAACAAATTTCGAATAAAATATGATGAAAAAATCAAATAAAATTAATTTAATTGAACAAAAGTGACTAAATGAAGGCCATATAAAATTACTACTGTACTTTGCTGGTATTAGAGAGCAGTAACCTACAAACTTGTAAGACAATTACTTTACTCAACTAGTATTAAACGTGTTTCAAATCAGTTCATGTAGTTACAATTATATTTTTTTTACAGTCATTACTTCTCTCACCATGTCCATATTTGACATTAACTTGTCAAAGTAATTAACTATAATCATGATTATTATTATTATTTTTTTTATTATTATTATTACAATTACATAACCTTTAATTTTCTCATTAAAATTAAATTGAATCAAAGTGTGTGTGTATTAAGCGGCTTCATAAAAAGAAGAAAAAAAATAAAATCAACTTGTTTCTATGCTGGAAATCTGTAAATGAGTGAAAAAAAAGATAGTTTGCAATGCAACAATTATCATTGTAATGCTGGTTGTTGATTTCACTGTAACACTTTTTTATGATCTCCCAAAGTTAATATGAAAATCATTTCAATTCATGTGGAAATTGAGATTTCCTTATATTGAAATTCCATGATTTTTTTGTGGATGTTTTTTTTGTCATATTAATAAATTATTAACAGGTGTATTATTTCTCATGCTTTGAATTCCATGCAAGAGCAAATTTCTAAACAAACATCCTTTTAAGATGCATCAATGCAGAAAAAAATATGCAGGTCAAATACAAAAAAAAACGAAGAATGAAATGTTAAATCTTTGCATGTGACATTTTGAATGCACTAATTATGTAACTTTTATGCATGCATATGAAAATGAGATGACGAATCAAGTAAAACCATAAAAAAAAGAAAGATCATTAAAGAATTGTATTGAATATCATATGACATGTGTGTTATGTGATGTGCAAAGAATTGTAAAAGAATGAGATGAGTTTGAGAATGTCAAAGATAGGACAAAGAAGTCATTAACTGTGATATATTTTTGTTTTTATTTATACTAAAAATAAAATAATAAATATTAAAAATTCGGGGAAAATTTATCATGAACTATTCATTTAAGTGCATTAACTCATTACCTCTTCTAAAATATAGAGTTTTGAACAAAAAGTTCTTCTATGACTTATTCTTTAGGTTAAAATGAAAACTTTCCTTTTCAGTGAAAATTTTAAGTTTCATATAAAAATTTTACAGGAGAGCCAAAAAAAATACGTGTAAGTGCTACACCAACCTACACAGAAACCTTGTACGAGAGAGAAAAAACGCGACTTTCCTTAAAAGTTTCGCTCATTTTTTTCTAGTTTAAGGTTAAAATTCAAAAACGATTCAACCGTTTGCTATAAAATATCTTGAATTAAAAGTCTTAAAAAAAATTTACAATGAAATTTTTGATTTGAACGAGAAAAGTGACCTCAAAGTAGGTGCTGCGTAAACGCATCAGTGGTGGTTAATGGGTTAATTGAAATTTTATCCTTTTTGTATGATTTTTTAGGAAATTTTCAGCTTTTGCATGGTTCAATACCATTCAGCCCTGGATTTTGTGGACATGTCGGTCCTAAAAGCACATTTTATTTTAAAATACACTTGAAAATTTGTGTAAAGAGGAAAGATCAGATGATGATGATGATGAGACTCCTTTTTTTAAAAATTTTCTTATTTTTATTATTATTCTTTCTTTTTTTTTTAAATTAAATGTACCAGCACATATCTCTTTCACTGTACGACGCTACGATTCATCATCATCATCATTATATACTTGTTTTGTCTTGGAAACGATTATTATTTTATTTTTATATAAAAGTTAAATTAATAATAATAAAAATAATGATGGTACTCTGCTGGATATGGAATATGATATATGAAATACATATTTATTTACACGCATCTTTTCATTTCTTCTTATTATTATTTTCTCAATTCATGCAATTATAATGATGGAAATTTTCCTTTTAAATAAAATGTCTTGGTATGAAAACAATATTTTTAGTGCATTTCGTAGGAAAAAATGCACTATTACAGACGGTTTGTCCGCCGTTACTCCATAGGTTTGTAAATCTGTAAGTCTGTTCCGAGCATCATTCCGGAATGGTCCATCGGATCGAAACTCATTAGTTTGAGATTGGGCTCCAGAGTCTCAAAACCATGAAAAACCGTTAAAAACGATTAGAAATTTAAAAAATTGATGATTTGTTTTGTTGTATAGAGAAATTTACTAAAATGAACTTTAACTCAATGCTCTGAGATTAGGCTCAGGACTAGGGCTCAGGGATTGGACTAAGGGATTAGGCGCCAGAGCCTTAAAACGGTCAAAAGCTTAACAAGTCTGATTTTTTCAATTTTTTTTTATTTTAAAATGGCGGAGTTTTCAAAATGTCGAACTTTTTGAAAAATTTACAAAATGGCAAAATTTTCAAAATAAAACTTAATTGTATTCAATGAAACGAGTCCCATTGAAATGCACTTTTCTAAATCGCCCAGTGGTTAGAATTTCTCATTTCTCTAACTTATTAGCAATGAAAATCTCTGCTGAAAGAAATATAAAGGCGAATCACAGTCCACTGTTTCTTAGATTTTGAATGGTAATTACACATGAATTTTAGTACTTATTGTCAAAGTTTTTCAAATTTTCCAGAAAATTTTCATTGAAAACGAAAATTTCATTAACGAATCACAAATCGAATTCACGACCTCAAAAAAAATGGCACTTTAACTTACCAAAACATCAACCATAGTAAATTTTACCTCAAACTGTGTCTAAAATAACATATTCAAAATCCATTTTTAGAGATTTATCGAGAAGATTTACTAGATACATGTAGAGTGAGAGTAGAAAAAAAATAAAATAATAATAAAAATACAAGAGAAAGGTAAATACATATGCATGAATGGCTTCAACCATAGATGATATTTTATTTGAACAATGAACAATGTCACAAACATAAGTTTTACGCAATAAATCTATCAATAAAAGATGTAACAAAACAGAATAAATTGCTACTGTGGTAAAAACATATATTACGCGATATATCTCATTCGTTGAATTAACAACAAAAAAAAAGCCCTTCACATATCCTGTAATTGTGTACATTGAACTATAAAGAGAGAGATGCGGCAAGAAAATAACAATGTCACAACCGATGATATATTCCTCTGTGTATTATTTACTCTTTTTAACTTTCAAAAAATCGGTAGTGTTGTTGTTGTTGTTATTACAAATAATAATATACGTTATTTATTCCAGAATAGAAAAAAAAAATTATATGTTGACGATGAAATATATATTGCTTGTTACATTTCCAGGCGATTCAATGTATTTGATTTGATTGATAAAAAAAAATATAATAATATGAAATATATTAAATTGTATAGATTCATTTCAAATTATTATTACACATTCCTGTTTATTTTTTGCCTTACACTACTCGTTTCGTTAATTTTTGTTTGTTATTGTTGATAAACATAGACCAAAAAATTCACAGAGGATCCCTATGATGGGATCAGGAAACATACAATTCAAGCTAATCTATAATTTATGTCCTATCTCTATGTGTATGTGTGATATTTTTTTTCACAAAAAAGTGACAACACAATCAGAGAGAGAGAGCAGAAGATGAAAAATAAAATAAATTTTATTCCCATACATTTATTCTCCAGCTCATCAGCCCATCAAATGAAATGAATGTATGTATATGTGGTTTTAATACCCTGTTTGATTGCCTGTTCATGTGTCTTTTTTTTTGCTTTAAATCTAATAAATAAAATTTTTGTGACAAATATAAAGTACAAAATATGCCAAGAACATGTGTTGAACATTCGTTTTTAAAAATTCTATTTCTAATGGAACAAATAAAAAATAAAAAAAAGCGAAAGAATTAATGTGTGACCGCAAAACGAACTGTGATGTGCGCAATTAAAATTGATTAATATGTTTGTTTATAATCATTTTCGGGAATGTTCAAAAACATTTTACAAGGGACAGTATTTGGAAATTGGATTTTTTTTGTTATGTTTTCGTTGTAGGGTGATCATGAATTGCATTGAACAGTTTCATCGATTTGTTGATGTTTGATGAAAAAAGAGGACATCCAATTCCAAAATTTTACATGAAACACATGTAATAGATTTCGTAATGTGTCATATAATTTTGATGATGACCTCAAAAAAAAGAGAAGAAGATGATGTTGACTTCAGCAAAATTCCTTAACTATGAGAAAAACTTCGTCTTAAAGTATCATGTAATAAAATGAAAATTATAACTGACACAATGTATGAGGAGATACTTTTATTTTATTTTATTATTATATTATTATTATTATTATTTTTTTTGGGTGATAAAAACAAGAAAAAGTATCATTAAATTATGTTTTACAACTCATAATGTCAACAATTTTGTCTTTTTATGTGACAGCTTTAACAAACATCATATACATAGATGTGGATAGAAAAAAAATAATAAGAACCATGCCTAATTGATGAAGACTTTTATTATATCGGCACATATAATGTCAGATAGATAAACATTTACAATGAGATTCTTTATAAATATATATACTTCGTATTAAATGTCTTCTTAATTCAAATATAATTAGATACACATACTCAAAACTGATATGTGTGTGAATAGGAAGAAGAAGAAGAAAAAAAATTGTCATGAAGTCAGATGTCAAAATCATTCATGCAGTAATGTGTTTTTTGATGGGTAATTGATGTTGTTGTGCTTAATATTATTATTTTGTCTTCAAATATTTATTACTATTTTTTTTTGTTTGTTTTTCAATACATATTTACGCGTTAATGTTTATTGAAAATTGTAATATGGAATGATAATGCATGCAATAAATTAGGAGATGAAAAGAAGAAATTAGAGTTGAAATTTTATGGGAGAAAGCAAGTTCCCATGAATGAAATGAAAAAAGGATTCTGATGTTCATGGCAATGAAATATTTTAAAGAGCTTTGACCCACTGCTCAAACGATTAGTGAGCTAATGAAACCAATGGCTCAGAATTATCAAAATAATCACTTGATTATTTTCATACACTCTAAGTTGAAAACGCCCTGCATTACAAATTGATTTGGTCCGCAGACGGAGATCTTTGATTGACGCTGGCAGGATGTTTGATGCAGTGCCCTCACAGATGTTCATTCCACTTTTAATAAGTGAGCATTGCCAAATGGTGTGATCGATTGTCTCATAATCCTGTCCGCAATCACATAGAGCTGAAGTTACGATTTCAATCCGATTAAGATGATCATTTGTGCGCATATGGTTCGTGATGAGACGATTTCCAGTCACAATGATCTCTCTACTGTATTCTCTTCTGTGGTATCGTGCTGGGGGTTGAAATCCCTTAAGAAGGGAGTCCGAAATTCCGGTCAGTTGAGTCAGTACCTTCACGTGCTAAAATATCCGCTTTCTTATTGTCATTTAGCCCGTAATGAGATGGAACCCAGGAGAAAGATACTTTGACTACCCTATCTTTGAGTCTTGACAATTCATCTTTAATAGTGTGAGTGATTGGGTGACATTTTAAGTTCGCGAAGTGATTGGATACTAGAGTAGCTGTCTGAAAAAAAAATTTCAGTCTGACTTTAGTACGGTTTAATCTGATCGGTTGCCTAGAAAGGCCGGAATCAGGTTCCTTAATGAAAAGTCGAGGGTTTTTTAAAGGATAACAATTACCTGAATACTTCCTTAGTCTTACTGTGACCTGGCACACAAAAAACGTATAACCTCGTTCAAATACGAAAGATCTTGAAGCCCAGAACCAATCTGAATTCAATTTTTATGAAAGTAATAGCTTTGATTGCAGCTTGACTGTCGATACAGATCAACATTTCAGTTTTTCTTTCTCAATTCACCTCAGATACAGATTTCAACTCAAAAACACTTGTAATGTCGATTAAAAAAGGAATTTCATACCCAATATCGTAACTCACGAAATCTCTTATCTTAACTGCAACCATTTAAAAGAGAATAAAAAGTTACACAATTGGCATTCTTTCAATAAAGTTTTTGCTTTATGACTTAGAAAAAGTTGACTGCATTCTCTCTCTCAATTTCAAACAAAAAATAAATATGATATTTGGTATACAAATCCTTAGTCTTTTAAGTTTTAGCAAAGATTAGTCTAGTAAAGTAGTAAAAAAAAGTACAAATAAAAAAAATTGTCTTTAAACTTTTTTAAGCTATATTTAGTTTGATAAAAGTCTGAGAATTGTAAAGTAAATAAAAAGTTTACCAGTTTTCTTCATTTCACTTGGATTATAGTTTTTTTTTTCTTAGTATTATTTGTCATAGAAACAAAAACAGTTTTAAATGAAAAAAGAAGAAAATTACAGTCATAAAAAAATAAATCAGATTTATTTGCAATACGAGTCCAAATCGCATTATTCGATGAAAACTTTATTATTCAAAATTTTTGTATGTTTAACGTTAAAATACAGTAAAAAAAATATTGGTATTATTGTCTCAATGGACAGATTAAAAGTTCAAATATCATGTTGATTACACTTTAACTTGAAAATTTATTTAAACTTAAATCTAGTTTGTGTAATATATGGTTTGGAAATTTCCTTTAAACAAATTTTCACCCGTCAAAAAGCATAAACATTAAAAATTTAATAACGCGTCAAAAATATACATAAAAAAAAACATTGAAAGCCAGAGAAAACATCAACTTCAATAATAATAATAACAATATTCAAATTGAAAGCAAAAGATTTATTAAATCTCATATCAAGAAACATGTAAACGTTTTAAATTATTAACACACGGCTGTCGTAGATAATCATCGAGATATCTTTCACACACGCGTATACAGAAAATGAATTTTATGGAGAAACTTGATTAAATTCAAAAAATAAATACAAATGAACATGTATCTATCACATTTTATAGAGTTTTATTTAAAAATAACGCAACACACACAGATCATACTTTCATGAGTTATAAATTTCCTATCAGTATCACAAACAATATCTGACACGAAATATAATTTACACGCAAAGAGCATGATGATGACTTTTTAATATAAAAAGCCAATTAAAACCTGTATTTATAAAGTAGTAGCATGACATGAATTAGATATTAATGTATGATAAAAGTGGAGAAAAAAAAAGTTATTATAAGTTAAAAAGCGTGTAAGTAACGTGTAGTACAGTAGTTCATAAATGTAACAGATTTTCTTTGTTTTTATGTGTCACACACACACACACACACACTTTTATGATTAAAAATGTTTAAAAATAATCATCTTTTATTCTTCAAACAGGTTTCCATTTGATTGAATCTTTGATAACTTGACTAATGCATTCCAGGAACTAATGCAATGTTAAATGTACAAACGATTAGATGATTAATTGGATTAATATGGAGGTGTTAAGTCGATTAGATTAATACTTGACACGTCTTTTGAAAGGTAATACTACGAAGAGTAGGAGAAATTAATTTAAATTGTAAATTGTTTTTATTTTAATTGAAAAAAAAAATATAAAAATTAAATAAAACATAAGGATTAAATTTAAAAAAAAAAATCATTCTAGAAAACTGGTTTTCTTTCATCTTCTTAAAAGAATATTCCTGTTTTGTAAATTTAACACGTGATTGCAGTTAAATGAGAGAACAAAAATAAAATTTAACTGATATTGCGTCATGATTTTCAAAAGAATCAGGCTTAAAACCGATTAAAGTTCTAATTTTATACCACTGATTATCATATTTCTTTCTTTTGCAACATTTAATGTTTTTTGTCACATTTCGCGATTTTTTCAAAATTAATTTCAAATACTTTGATGGGAAAATACGTTTTTGTGGATGAAAATTTTCTCTAATTAAACTTTGATGAGATGAAAATGGAAGAATGTAAAATTAAAGTCAGATTTTCATAAAATGCGCTTAAATTGACTGATTGAAATTTACTTCTTTTAATTTTTTTAATTTGTTTTTGTTTATTTTTATTCAATTTTATTTAGATGAACACCTGCTTATTCCCATTTTTATAAGTTTTATGTAATCAAATCCACGTTTTTTTAAGAAGAAATTTAACTTTGCCTAATGATAAATTGGTTCAAAGACTGAAACCAAGCCCAATTCTAAGAGGGAAACGGGTTTTATTGCTAACTATTATTCGTTACTTTTTGCAATTTTTTTTAAGGTTTAAAAGTACTTTTAGCAGAACAATTTCATTTTATTTTTTGATATAAAAACGAAAGTTTTCTGATTTTACATAATCAGTTTGAATTCTGTTCCGGTTGTGATCAGTGCTTGTCTTTGAATTCTCAATAAAATATAATAAAATATAAACCATGAAATTCTTGATTGTCGCTGCTTTGATTGCTTGTGCAAATGCACATGGTCAACCTGCTCCACAACCTGGAAATTCCGGAAATGTTTTATTTAGAATTGTAGAAGGTGCAACTGGAGGTGGTGACTTACCACTTTATCCACCATTGGCACCACCACCTGCTACTCAAACACAAACTTTGACTTTGAGACGTGTCAATGGAGGTGGAGCAACTGCTCCTGTGTAAGATATTTATCATTTTATGATTTTTGGGTATCAATTTAATTTTTTTTTTGAAAATAGACCTCAACCTCAACCCCAACCACAAGGACAAATATTTCAATTGAGACAAGTTGAACAACCAACTCCAGTGTAAGATTTTTTTTAAATATACAATTAACATCATAAGCCTTACAGACAAAACTTTTCATTTAAAGCGCTCCAACTCCACAAATTTACACTTTGAGAGTCGTTGGAGGAAACACTGCTCCAGTGTAAGAAAAAAAAATTTTTTTAACATCATTTCAATGTATTTAGATGAAAATTATTATTATTATTTAGCGCTCCTCCAGTTCCACAAACCCAAACATTCACACTTAGAGCAGTGGGAGGTGGATCAACTGGTGGCTCATATTCTGCACATGGTTCAACCGGAGGAGAAGGAGCACAATATTTTAGTCAAGTTTTCAAATTAATTGAACGACAATACTAAAAATACTGAAATATTTTGAGAAAATAAATTTGATTGAATCAGAAACTTGATTTATTACTTTTTTGCATTTAAAAAACTGTTATTTTTTATCTATAACATTTAATTTTTCACTGAATACCTAAATTAAGAAAAAGATAATAATGAAACAGGTATGAAATTTAAATTTAGAACTGATGGCGAGTCAAACGTATTTTAATTTTAACCTGTTTTTTGTTGCTCTTAAGAAATGATTTATATATTTTGATTTCTTTCATTAATGTTTGATATCATTAAATTATGAATTTTAAATTATATTAAAATTTTATGTTCATAATGTTCTTAGTAGATTTTGATAATTCAAGGATTACTAAAAAAAATAGTGCACCAAACCTGTTTCTGTTAATAAAAAAAGTCGATGTCATTATTTTTTTGATCTTCTTTTACAAAAAAAATTTGCAAAAAAGAAGAACCAGAAATAAAATTTCCTGATTTTTATGTTCTTAAATGTTGAAAAGAACCAAATATGTATGGTAAGTATTTATTTTTTGCAAAATATTTTCAAATATAAATACAGAATTAGAAAAAAAGTTGGATCAGTGTTATTTGAGATTCAGTTGTGATAACAATCATTTATTAAATAAAAATCAAAATGAAATTCTTCATCGTTCTTGCATTGATTGGCGCAGTTTGTGCTGCTCCACACGCTCCTGCTCCATCACAAGGTGGCGGTCAAAATATTTTAGTTAGACTCGTCGAAACTGCCCCACCAGCTCCACCTGCTCCAACGTAAGTATGAGGTTATTATCTTTGAGTGCATCAGCATTTCAATGTTTTTCAATTTTAGACCACAAATCGTTAGATTAGAGCCCGTTCCTGCACCAGCTCCAGAACCAGCGTAAGTATATGATTGTTGATCTTTGATAGATTGCAATATAATTTTAATTTAAAATTATATTTTAGACCTCCACAGCTCTTCAGATTAGAGCCCGTTCCTCAACCAGCTCCACAACCAGCGTAAGTATTTATATTAATTTTTTAATGGACAATGAAAATTTATGCAAATTTTAAATTATAGTCCAGAACCACAAGTAATTACACTCAGACGTGTTGAACAACCAGCACCGTAAGTTTAAATTTGAATTTAGACGAGAATATTTGTTCGTTAATGCAGTCTTTTTATCTTTTAGAGCTCCAGAACCACAAATTTTCACACTTCAACCAGTTCAAGGAAATCAAGGAGGACACGCTGAACAAGGAGGCCAAGGACAAACACAAACTATCACTTTAAGACGAGTTGAACAACAAGCCACATCTGGAGGGTAATCAAAATTTTTAAGAATTAATTCTTTGATAATATTTTAAACATTTTCTCCGTTATAATACAGATGGTAATAAGGCACAACTAAAGCGATTTTTTGATTGAGGAAGAAAACCGTTACAATTTTTCTATCTTAAATAATTTGAAATTGAAATTAAAAGACTATGGCATATGAATGACTTGAAAAAAATTTGTTCAATAAATGTGAAGTAAAAATTTAAATGGTTTTTTATTAATTTAATATTAATATACACTCTTCCGTTCCAATTTTTTTTTATCTAAATAAACTTATATTTAAATTTCTTCTTAATATTTAAATTTATTAATTTATACACAATTGCATACTTGATGAGGTTGCTAAATGTTATTTTTATTTTCAAAAATTCACCTAATAATAAATAAACAGGTATCACATTAAATTTAAAAATAGATTCAATTCCGTTATAACCCATTTCTTACTAAGATTTCATATGTTTCCTTTGATTTTTCAATAATTAAGGTTCAGCGCCGTAGAGAAAAATAGTATAAAAGCTTGCTAAATTTTAGTTCAATTAAGACCTTTTAGAATGATTTTACATGATTTCAATAATAAGCTAATGCTCGTGTTTAGGACGAAATCAACAATAAATTTCTATATTGGTATTAATAATCCAAGGATGAATAATAAATCTTAGTCTTCAAAAAGTTATGCAGATTATTTTTAAAATTTATTAAATTCAAAAATTAGCTTCCTGCAATTCTTGAAAGAAGAAAAAAAAAATTAGATTTAAATTTTTATTTTCAAATATAAATACAGCTAAAGAAAAAAAATTGTTAAGTTATTTTTGTGATTTGATCGTGATAACAAATATAAATAAAAAAAATGAAACTCTTCATTGTTCTTTGTTTGGTTGGCACAGTTTATTCAGAAGGGCGGGGAATAGATCTTGGAAAAATAGGTACTTTACAAAAGGTTCCAGCGGATGTGGAAGAACCACCACGTGAATTGCAAGTATAAACTGATTATGTTATTATATGGAAAATAAAAACCATTTATTTTCAGAAATGAACCACAGTAAGTTACGAGCGTTTATGTTGCAAAGTTTTTAAACATTAATTTGAATTTCTGTTAAAGAATACCAGAATTTTCGCCAGGAGCTCCAGCAGGGCAAGGTGGCGGTCCACTAGCTCCAACTGTCTCAGCGTAAGTATAAGGCAATTGATAAACGATCAATTATTTCAGAAATGCAATTTATGTCAATTTTAGACTACAACTTGTTAGATTCAAGCTTGTTCCTCCACCAGCACCAGAGTAAGTATAAGTCTATTGATTTTTAATCAATTGCAACATACTTTCATTTTAAAATTGTAAGACCTCCACAGGTCTTTAGATTAGTACCCGTTCCTCAACCATCTCCACAACCAACGTAAGCATTTATATTAAGTTTTTTCATAGGCAATCAAATTTACTTAATTTTTCTATTTATAGTCCAACTCCACAACTACAAGTAATTACACTTAGACGTGTTGAACAACCACCAACGTAAGTTGATGTTTTGAATAGATCCAAGAATTTAAATACTTAAAATTATTGTCTTATCGTATAGAGCTCCAGCACCAGCACCACAAATTTTCAGACTTATACCAGTTCAAGGAAATCAAGGAGGACATGGAGGACAAAGACAAACACAAACCATAACTTTGAGACTTGTTGAACAACCAGCTCCGTAAGTTGTTACATTTAAGTCCATAGGAATATGTTTGTGTATCTAAAATAATGTTTTATATTATAATAACTGTAGCACACCACAACCAGTTTATGGAGTACCAGCATGAAATCCACAATTTATACCTCATCGACTTGTGGAAAACAGCGTCCCGTAAGATTTCAAAAGAAATTTCATGTAAAAATGTATATTTTTGGATAGTTTTGAATAAAGTTTAAAAAAACTAAATAAAAAATTGAAATTACCAAAAAATGTAATAAATAAAACATTATTATGATGAGAAGTCATGTTTTATCTTTTTTAAAAGTATATTGTGTTTTGCTCCCATTTAATACCATGTGCAATTTCATTCTGTTTAACATATTCCACACTCAAAAACAAAACAAATAATAATGTGTTAAAAACCAATATTAATATCCTTAGACCGAGGAAAGTCAGTTTTTGGTATAAAGTTGCATTTCTTGAGAGTCCCTGACGGGGTACGGGTGTATATATATTTGAGTTTGTATATTTGTTAAGAAAAATTTTATTTATTTTAACGCATTAATTTTACTTGTTTTGAACTTAACAGAACTTAAGCACCTTTATTGTATTTGGCTGTTTTGCCATTAAATGATTTTTTATTGTTTTTGTACATTTCACATTAAGAAGTCTTTTATACTTTGGAGACTTAATCGAATAATTTTCAAATAAGTGCCACTTAAAATTTACTGTAAAGTTGAACCTTAAAGGCCTAAAAACGACATGGGCTGCACAAATTTTGACTCAGCCAATTTATTATTTTTATTTATATAAAAAGGATAATTTACATACATGAGCCTAAATGCTTATAGTTACAGATCCTGGTCATGCGTGCAAAATCAAATATGTAAATTGTTGGTATAAAAAATGTAAAATTGTTTAAAAATAGGGTACTCGTCGCCCATCCTGAACAACATAGCACCAAAAAACAAAAAGAAATTGCAAACACTTCAAAACAAAAAGCTTCGAATGTGTCTCAATAAACCATGGAACTTCAGTACCACAGAACTTCACAACGAAGCAGGTATGGAAATGGTGGAAGACTTTCTGCATCGCCTGGCAACCAAATTTGAGTCAACACTCGACTCTACTTAGTAGGTGAGTCAAATTAATATTTAATTGAATTTTTTGGGGCGCTGGTCTGTATTCCGTTTTATAACGTATCTTTTCATTTATAACAACCTGGACCACTAAAACAAAATGCCACAATGGCCGTTGCCCCACCACAATCAAATCAAAGGAAGGACTCATCAACCAGGAGAACGTGCTGTGATAATATTTAATTTTAAGTCTAGTTATAAGTAATTTTCCTTTTTCGTTACAATTCGTATGTCCATCGTATAATTTAATTATTTATATTGAATTGAAATTCCTGTATTAGTTTATTATTTTGTTTCAAGAGCTGTAGTGACATAAGTTAGATCACTCATTTATGTCTTTTGTTCAAAAAAAATTATTTTCGAAAATAAATATTGTATTGTATTGTACAGGGTACTCGCATTTATTGTTTTAATAAGCACATAATTGTAGGATGTGAGGTGTCAATCAATTTTTTTAAATTTTTGGGTTATATTTTATGCATGCAAGAAATTTTATACAAATAAGTTTAAATCAGAGTTTATCGGAGTACGGGTCACTTCTTTCATTTTTTGTAAACTTTTAAAGTTTTCGTTTATTTAGGAATAAAAATATACATATTATATCGAGAAATTTGAAGCATTTTGAATATAGTTCTATATATATTTATAAAGCATAAGCAATTAAAAAATGGTTCTTTATATTAACTGTCCATGATATCTTAATAACAAATAATTGTTGGCATAAGACTTTCGATCAAATAACTGAAAGAAAAATTCAGATTTAAGTAAAAGAAAAAATATAAATTTAATACGTACATTGTTCCCTTCATTAAATCGGTTCCAGTTTGAAAGTAAACTCCTGTCCGCATTAATTTTTTCCAGTTTGATTGTTTGCATCTTCATTAATATTTTCACATTGATTTTCATTGTGTTTTGTGGTTGGTGCAAGTTCTTTAAGGAAACACAATTGATTATACTCAGCAGGATCTTCTTCTGAAACCCGTATTTTAGTATAATGCTCTTCATCTTTTGATGCTTTGGTACAAGCAAATTCAGTTTGAAAAAAATTTTTTGATACAAAATTTAAATGGTCGTAGTCAGAAGAATTCGTTTCTGGAATATCTATTTTAGCATACCGTGTCGCGTCTTTCGTTGATGTATCATCACTACCCTCATTTTCAGAAAGGTTTTCGTAATAATCATCATCGTGTTTTCCAGAAAATGTTTCAACTGTTTCGATTTGCGGTATAACAAATACTCCAAGATCATCGTACATTTCATCACTATTTTGCTCTTCTCCGTCAACATAACCATAATCACCATAATAATAATTTTCTTCTTCATTCATTTTTCTGAGTTTTATAATATAGACACCACTTAAACAAAGTATGAAAACAGCAACTCCCACTCCTGAACTGAGGGCTATGATTGTTGATTTAGAATATCCACCTGTGTTACTATTCTTTTGTTGAAGATTCTTGCTGTGTAAAATTTTCCATTCCTCTTGAGACTCAACGCATCTTCCATCAAGATCAATTTTAGCGATTTTAAGCATTGATTTTTGTTTGCTGCATGAAAAATTATTGTTTTTTAGTGTGAGTCTAGTTAAATTTCTAGAAAGCAATTCCACCAAGTCAATATCAGTGAATTGATTGTCATTCAAGTAAATCTCTTTCAGCTTGTTATTTGAATCAAATAGTGTCGTGGGAAGATAACTCAAATTATTGTTGCTTAAATTAATTAATTCTAAATTTGTATTATTACTGAACAGATGGACATCGATTTCTTTTAATTGGTTATTGTTAAGCCAGATTTCACGTAATTCCACGTTTGCTTTAAAAAATGTTGAAGGAAGACTTGTAAAATTGTTGTAACCCAAATAAACTTTTGTTATTTTTGTATTTTGTTTCAACAAATCACGAGAGACTCCTTCTAATTGATTATTATTTAAAAAAACTTCATCCAATTTTACATTTGACTTGAATAGCGTTGAAGGAAGGTCCACTAAATTATTAAACTGCAGGTCAATTGTTTTTAAATTTGTATTATTGCGGAACAAACCACTGTCCAATTTCTTCAATTGATTTTTACTTAAATAAACTTCAATCAATTCCACATTTGACTCAAATAATGTTGAAGGAAGACTGGTTAAATTGTTGTTACTCAAACGAACTTTTGTTATTTTTGTATTTTGTTTTACCAAATCACGAGAAACTCCTTCTAATTGATTATTATTTAAAAAAACTTTATCCAATTTTACATTTGACTTGAATAGTGTTGAAGGAAGGTCCACTAAATTATTAAACTGCAGGTCAATTGTTTTTAAATTTGTATTATTGCGGAACAAACCACTGTCCAATTTCTTCAATTGATTTTTACTTAAATAAACTTCAATCAATTCCACAGTTGACTCAAATAATCTTGAAGGGATATTTGACAAATTATTGTATGCAAGATTAACTGTTGTCAATTTTTTATTTTTTTTAAATAAGCTTTCATGCACTTCCTGTAACTGATTATCGTTTAAAAAAACCACACTCAGTTCCACATTCGACTCAAATAGTGTTGAAGGGAGGACAAATAATTGATTGAAACTTAAACCAATTTTCGTCAACTTTTTATTGTTGTTAAACACGTTTTTATTCAATTCCTTTAACTGATTTTCACTTAAATAAACTTCAATCAATTCCAAATTTGACTCAAATAATGTTGAAGGAATATTTTCCAAGTTATTTTTATTCAATTCAACTTTTTTTAATTTTTTATTCGTTTTGAAAAGATCGCCACTTAGATTCTGCAACAGGTTATCGTTTAACCAAACTCCAGTTAATTCTACATTAGATTCAAATAATTTTGAAGGAAGATTTGTCAAGTTATTGCTATTTAAAAGAACAGTTGCTAGTTTTTTATTGTTTTTGAAGAAACCGTTATGAATCTCTCTTAACTGATTGTTCATTAAAAAAACTTTATTTACTTCTTCATTTGATTCAAATAATTTAGCCGGGAAAAAAGATAAATTGTTGCCTGTTACGCTTATCGCAGTTAGTTCTGAATTGTGCTTGAAAATATCTTCAGGAATTTCCTTCAGCTGATTGTTACCAAGTAGAACTTTTTTTAAATGTACATTAGACTGAAACAGCGAAGAAGGAAGATTCGTCACAGTATTATTTTGGATTTTTAGTACTTCAAGCTCCTTACAATTTTTAAAAGCATTTTCCTCAATCATTGTAAGACCAGAAGAATTAATATAAAAATTTTTAACAAATGGCAAAGAATCACAAAACTTCGATGTCAAAACGCCTATAATTGATTTTTCAATTTCTACAGCAACAATAGTACTCACGTTTTTGGGTGCCACTAAAGTGAAATTTTTATCTGGTGATGTCAAATTCAAATCTTGAAGTAAGCATGTTGAGTTATCATTGGGTTTTGAAATGCAGGTGTAAGTTTTGGGAGGAGGTTCCACAGTTAGAATCGTTGAGTTTTCATTCCTGGCAGCATTGATCGTAGTCAAATTTTGTTGTGGCTCTGATGTCAATTTGTTTACAGATGATGTCGAATTCAAGTTTTGATGTAAGCATGTCGAATTTTCACTGGCTCCAGATGTACAATTATTGGGATTATTTTGGCCCAAAATCACTTTTTTTAAACAAAGAAAATATAAAACTTTTATTATCACTTTATAGCACTTTGCCATATTTAATGTCTAATGGCTAAATTTAAACTAACTTAACTGAAACGAAACACGCGTCTAGTTTTTAAAAATTTAATCTTTCTAGAACTTGCACCGGAACTTATTTCCTTGATAAATGCTGTGAATCACTGATTTGGCCCTGTCTTAGACTTAATTTTTACCTGATAATACTTTTTCTGCTTCCGCTTGAACCTTATCATGTAAGATTTGTTATTGAAAGTCAGTCAAAGT
The DNA here is from genome assembly GCA_900002565.1 of Culicoides sonorensis. Taxonomy (NCBI): domain Eukaryota; kingdom Metazoa; phylum Arthropoda; class Insecta; order Diptera; family Ceratopogonidae; genus Culicoides; species Culicoides sonorensis. The sequence goes on along the minus strand of LN483549.1, from coordinate 192,906 downwards.
CACATTTTCTTATTTTGAAGGTTATTTAAAAAGATCATTTTTTTTAATATTGAAAGTCACATCTCTGGTTTTAGCATGAAACTTTATTGATTCCTTTTGTGTAACATTTCAGTCCTTTTCTAAACATTATTAAATTCCTTTCAAATTGTAATCAAAGTAATTTATATTTGAAAAGTTTTCCATAACCACACATTTCCTCTGCATGCTTGTATTGAGTTTGAACACATTCATTTCTTTTATAATGCTAATAATAAAAGAGACGTCATGATTCAATGAAAATATCAAAGTTACATATGTTTTATGTTAAAAGAAGAGATATTTTAAATGCTTTTGTTTGGTTTAATATGCTGGGTTTCCTTCAATTTTCTCTTTTGTTATTATTCCCCATATATAAAGGCGTATTGATTTGTTTCTTATCTTATCTTCTCAATATTTTTGTTGTAATGCTTGAGGGAAAATTACATATTCGATGAAAATGAATGTAAAAGATAAAATATTATACAAATTAAAAGTAACACATCAAACCAATCAATTTGGATACGACACATACAAATATACGTGCAAACATAGGACATTTCCTTTTGTATAAGATTAATTTATCCAATATCTTATATGGTTTGAATACAAACCTTATCATAGTTCAGTCTCTCAATAAACCAAAAATCTTCGAATATGTTAATGATGATAATAAAAAAAGGAAACCCTATCATTTCATATCATCTTACCATATAATTGTATAAAAGAAACAAGGATATATTTTCATCTTTATACACCATGTTGCCTATAATAGTCAAAAGAAAGATTGATACATATTGAGATTTAATGGTCCTTGGCGTATCATATTATTTAGTTGTCATCAAGAGAATAATAATAAAAGAGGATCGTATACACATGAATTTTATCACATATCCAATGCCTAATTAAATTTATTGATATGATATGTGAAGGACCTCTTTACGATATCAAGTCATAAACATACATGAATAAAAGAACCAATTTTTCGATTGAAAGGAACTTTGTTGTTACTTTTATGATGTGGATTAGAAAGCAAATTTGTATGGAGACCGAAATAATAAAGGATTCTATGTTACAAATTTACCTTACATGAAGGTATCTGGGAGATGATGCTTGATAATAATTGGACTACGAAATAAAAGTGTTTGATTAATTTATTTATATTTGAAAAACGTGTCTGATCGTTTATAGGAAATTGTCATATGCCATCATTTTTGAACCAAAAACTCATTGTTTGTATTTTTTGTTTGGAATTTGATATGATGATAACCTTCAAGGCTCCATGTAAAAGGTTAATTCAATAAAAATGATTAAATTAAGTTCTCCCTGTTAGCTATAAATAAATCAAATTCATTTTCTCTTCTTTTTCCTCGTCATCTTAATCTACATGTATTCAAAGGAGTTTGGACCAAAATACGAAGACATGGAAATGTTGGTTTTACATACACGCAAACTCACAGATACACAGAAACTATCATAAGATAATGTCCTTGATAACAATCAAAATGTACCAAAATGTACGAAATATATGAAAATGAAAAACTGGGCGTTAAATGAAAAAAACAGAAAAAGTAAATATAATTATTGAGGTTTCCTTATCTTTTTTTTTACTTTACTTACATAAGATATTTTTTGGGATTATGATAAATTTTTGATCAATTAATTTCAAATTATTAACTTTAAGAGAAAATTTAGCACTCAGATTTTCATTTTTAAATGTTCTCTCATCATATAATAATAAATTTAATTTTTATTTTTAAGCATGTCCTGCTGCATCAAATTGCTTTTATATTTTATGTCATTTTTAATTAAAATCGATTCACTTTTACACTTTTGCAATGTAAAAATCCATCTATATTTGAATTCAAATATCATGAAAAATTGGCAAATTTTATACTCCCATTGTGTGATTTTAGTAACAAACAGATACACACACATGCACCATTAAATTTTAAATTGACCATAATTATCTCAAATGCCAATCCCATGACAAGGTTCATGTATCATTTTGCGATATGTATTGAACTGATACATGTTTGTATTCACAATGTATGTCACAATTTTCACAATAGAGACAAAAATTAATTTTTGGCATTCATTTATTCAATTTGTTCAATTGTAATTTTTTTTTTTTTTTTAATTTCGATTTTTTTGCAGTACACAGATAATGTCCGATTTTCATGTACATTTATAATAAAAATAATAAAATAAAATGAATATTGGGAGATGATTATTCGAATGACTGAACATCATTTTTGAAGTTGGTTGCTATGTGATGTCAGGGATGTAGTAGTGACAAATGATGCTGCAATCTAATTAATTTTATTTTCACTGTAATTGTGTCCCACCACTTTTGATTATACACAAATTCCACAAAAATTTTACTTAATTAAATAGGACATGATTTTCGTATATTTTTAGAGAGAGTGCCTTGAAACCATTTGTCTGCTTACATTTTGTGACAGCATCGTATTTCAATCCGATGTTTCATTAATTATAGTAAATTTTGGTTTCAATGTGAAACTGGAAAATTGATCATCGTCCTACAGCACAAAAAAAAGTTATTGATTTTCATATCAAAATCTAAATGAAATCACTTACTTTGAATCAACCACACAATGATAAAATACAAATCGGATCAACGTAATTTTCTAAGTCAATCGTCTCCGGTGTTGTTGTTTCAACGTCTTCCTGGACATTATCTTGACTCACATTTTCATCCAAATCCTTAATGATCCACTTGTAAATCGAATTAATTGATCCAGAAACTGCACAAATGGGATTTGATGCACTTTGTTCGATAAAATTTACAATGAAAATCATCAAAAATATTTCAAAAACTATCACTTTCATTTCGACATCTGTTTCTTTGAATATCAATTCGATGAATCAAAACATCGACAATTTTTTTTTTCATTTTTATCAAAAATATTTACATGATTATGATTTTTATTTAACAAAAACAAACTTAAGGTGGCCATAATTCAAGTGTTTAACTGATTAATTTCTGAAAAAGTCAAAATATTGGACAGATTACAGTTAAAATTTTACGTAACTTAATGAATTTTAACATAAATATTTGGAGAAACTCGTTATACAAGTTTGATTTGTTTAATTTTTTTTTATTTGTGGTGTCATCCACAAAATTTCAGGTATTTCGATTTCATTTAGAGACAATACAAAGACAATAAATGAGGAAAAAATTAAATTAACGTCAAATTGCTCATAAAAAAAATAGGAAAATGATCAAAATACAATACAATCAAAAGCAATCTACATCAGTGAGTTAATTAAAAATAAAACTCATTTTTACGTTTATTTTATTTCCCCAACAAAAAATAAAATTTGATAATTAATTGAAATAAATAAATATATTTATAGGTGGCAATAAACGACGAAACAATAACAAGATTGATTGAAAACAATGTGGAGTTCCTTTTGTTATTGTGCTATAAAAAGGTATAAAATATTATTATCATTGTATAAATCAAAACTTTTACATTTTATTTTCCACTTATCATCTATATTTATCAATTTTCATCAATTTCCGTGATTGTACGCGACTCATGTAAAGTGGGCGAGCTGATATTCGTAAAATAACAAAAATAAAAATTATATATTATTATATTTAATGTCCTTTCTTCCTTTTTTTTGATTGAATCCACTTAAGATTATTAAAAAAAAAATATTCTATAACTTTTGATGTAAACAAAGGACATACAAAAAAATGGGTGACACGCCTGGATGATTTCAATTTTTCCTTTCTGTGTTTTTTTTTTTTACACAGTTTGATGTTATTAATATTGCTTAACTGTCTTTCACGAGTGAACACAATAAAAAATAAAATGAAAAGAATTTAATCAAAATTGTCACATTCTGTGTGCAATTTCACACCTCGAATTTTATATTTTACGATACAGAATTATGTAAATTTTTTAAGGTTTTTTTTTAATAGAAAAAAAAGGGAAATCTGCATGAATACTTTAAGCAATTATTACATGGAAAAAGTTCTTGCTTTATTTTTATAAATATTTATTATTATTATTATTTTAGTCAATATACTGCTTTTTAGTGAATTTCGTAAGAAAAAATGCACTATTACACACGGTTTGTCCGTCGTCACTCTGATACTCTGTCACTGAACGCTATCCATAATTCCGTGATGGTCCATTGGAGCGAGGTCGGTTTTTTTCTGAATATAAAAAATATTCAAATGACAGTGTCTGGTAGAATTTTAGCACGATTCAACTAAAAACTTTAACAGCTGAAAATTTCTTCTATAAAGTTAGAGGAACTCAAAAGTCCCTGTATAGGATGAGGTTTAAAAACAGTTAAAAATTTTAAAAAATTGATGATTGCTCTTGTTGGATGGACGAGGTTATTAAAATGAACTTTAACTCATTAGCTTCAAAATTAGACTCAGGTATTGGGCTCTATGATTTGGGTTCAGGAATTAGGCTTCAGAGCCTGAAAACGGTCAAAAGCCTAAAATTTCTAATATTTTCAAATTTTTTTTAAAAGTGGCGTAATTTTTCAATTTATTTAAAATGGGGGGTTTTTTCAAAGACTTCATTTCAAAAATTTTAAAAATGGCAAAATTTTTTTTAAAAAATACACCATTTTGAAAAATTTCTTACAAAAACTAAATCCCAAAAACGAGTCCCATCGAAATGCACTTTTCTAAACCGCTCAGTGGTAAGAATTTCTATTTTTTAGTTAATGCTTACAGCAAAAAAATGCAAAAGTTTATTATTTATTTATTTCCAGTTCCCAAACTTTTTCATTAGTCAATTTATATTTGTGTAACATTCAGTTCAGAAAGTAAATAAATACCATAATTTTTTTGTAAATTGTTTTATTTTTGAGAAATAATTTAAATTTATATTTTTACAACAATATAAAAATAAAGCAATACAATAGAAGTAGAATAATAAATAAAGCTTTTTGAACGTTGAATTTATTTTAAGAGAGTTTGATTTTTTTTTCAAGTGAATTGCATTGTAAGAGGACTTTCAGCGAAGAGAAGATTTGTTTTCAATTTCAGAAAAAAGCCTGAAATAATAAAATATAAAGGAAAATTGCCTTAATCGACGAACTTGCGTCATGCCACCTTACACTGTTCAATGAAGGTGCTCATGGTGATGACACAAATCAAAATTGAACATGATTTTTGTTCAAATTAAGGCTTAAAAGGGGTTTCAAGGCAAATTCATACAAATTTTATCATATTTTAAGTGTGAGCTAGGGAGACATACTCTCATTCAAATAAATTTGCATTCATTCTTGCAAAAATAGGCACATCCAGTCAATTTCAACTTTTCAACTCAATTTCAAATAACAGAGAGAAGCCAACACACACAATTGTTATTATTATTATTATTTTTATTATAAAATAAATATGAATTCATTTATTTTATTTTCTATACATTTGATTATATGACTGTGTGAGTGTTTATGCAAAAGCACAATTTATTTCTCATTTTTACATAGTTAAGCATACTCTTGTGTATGAAATGAATAATGTTAGTATTTTATTTTTAGTAAAATAAAATTTTATTCTCTTCAATCAACAGAAAACAACATTGTGCTTCTTTCTTTTTTTGTTCACAGTTGTTATTGTTGTAGTTTGAAAGTAAGCAGCCATTCGAAAGTCCATTTAACTTTTTCATTTGATCATGACTATGAGACTTGTGTTCCCATTTTGATATATTTATATGATATTCTCAAGTCTCGACAGAGAAAGATGACTTTGTTGGTTTTCATGCATATACCATGCTACCATGATTTCCTGTGCCAATGCTACACGTTAGAAGAAAATTATTCAAAAATATATTTTCTATCACAAAAAGGCAAAGCTAAATTTCGCATTCTATGGATTCAAATGGGTGTGAGAAGTAGAAAATAAAAAGTAAAATAATTCAAAACAAAATTTAAAACTCCTCTAAACATTTGGTAAACACACATTCAAAGTTTCAGGATAATAGACAAATGTTACCACAGTGACTCGCACAAAAATATTGTATATTAATGGAAAAATATCACGTCATTTAGGGCTGTTTTTGTACTTTTATGATTATTTTTATTATTCGTTTTATTTTTTTTTTTTTAAATAAATACACATCACAGCATATCACACATTTCGTATCAAAATGATGCAAAAATTAAACAAAATATTTTGTAAATATGATTTTTTATGGTATTAACAAGCGTTTAACAGATATAAATGATACAAAGGATAAACATGAGGCAACAACCGAACTATGCTTTTGAAATATAATCATTAACATGACAGTCATCATCCTGAATTGGCAAAAACTGTTGTGCTGACTCATGCTCATGTTTTACGTGCGTGAATTTAAGTCATATGAGGATTCGCAGGATGTAGGATAGGAAAATAGTTAATTTTATTAATTTATGTTTTAAATAAAGAGGGACTACAAGATTATCATAGAGATTAAATGATTTTTTACTTTTGATTATTATTTTAATAATGCGTGTAATGTTTCATTTTTTTGTCTCATAATAACCCATAAAATGACTTTGATTTGGAATTTTTCATGATGCATGTGGTTATTGAAACACATTGCGGTTAATTGACACACCTTTAAAGGATACCTTTCATACTTTGAAACTTCAAGCGATTCATATTCGTGTAATTCATTAAGATATTCAAGAATTTCCTGGATTTGAGTGAGTAATAAATTATTTTTTTATAATTATTAACTGAATTCTAACTTATTATTCTTTCAGATTCAATTTGATTCGACTTCAAGAACTTGAATTTCCTTCATTACTCCTAAAAACAAGATGTAACCTTGATAGTTCCAGTAACGAATAAGAAAAGCAATTACTTGATCATATTCAATTACAGAAATTCAATTGACTTTGATTCATGAAGTGATGATGATGATGATTTTGAATAAGGATTTCACATTTCACCATCAGATTACTCGCTGCTCTTGTTGAAGAAGCAGGATAAACTTAAAAATGAAAATTTATATTCAGTATCCGAAGATTGATTTAATATCAATATATGCAAAAAAAAAGTATTGTATAAGTGAAACGACATCAAGTCAAGCATTAAAGTACCATAAATTTATGTAAAATAGAAGAACGAGAAAATAAAAATAATTTTTACATACAAATTTTAAAAGATACCTTAGTACATTTTGAATATAATATGCAAAAATTCGTGTTCAGTGTGTGTGTGTATGTGTATGTTTAAAAAATACATATAAAAAACAATGGCAATTGAATGGCATCAAAGTGAGCAATAAAAACGTGCAATTGAACAAACTATATATTGAAAAGAATCATTATTCATGTTGTCATGACTCTCTCTCTCGCTTACTGGCATCTTAGCTGAAAAAAAGTGAGTGTAGAACAAGACAGTGTGTTTACATTAGTAAGCAATTTCAAGTGGTATAATAACAACAAGGATGCGTCTTTACTTGCTCACTTATGTCATGTTGAAAGAAGAACAAGAAGAAAGAGGCACTCAATAGGTTGTTCATACCATTAGAGTGTCTCTCCTAGTACAAAAAAATCGAATTTCGTTATGATTGTTAAGTGAAAAAAATTTCCAATGTCTATCCTAGTCAGCAATTTGATGATGTAAAAGTGCAAAAAACAAAAAAAAGGAAAAAAAATACTTAAAAAAAGAAATTCAATTCATACTTATGCAAAATAAGGTAAAAGTGCTTGCAATGCATTGTCACATTCAATTGTTATTTTTTTTTGTTGTAAATTGAACATTGATTCAAAAAGAAGAAAAGTAATATTTTATGCTTAAAAGATCCTTGTTAATATTAAAATTCAAGCAGTTTTTTTTTTTGTTTTTTTTGAAAGAGAGTGTCAGTAAGGATTATTCTTTCAAGTAAAAATAATCGCAAATTTATTTCACACTTAATACCAAAAGTAACTGGACCAAAACCTTTTAAAACACTCGTTTTACGTTAACTTTAAAACCATCTTCAAAACTTTTTATATTAAAAAAAAATAATACCATAAACTACTTAAAATGTCAGAACAAATTATTCATTTTCATAAAACAGAGAAAACAATTTTGTACTTTCTTGTACAGTTTGACGTATAAAATTTCATAAAATTCTGTGTGTGTGTCTTATAGGTTATCAAATTGAATGAATGGCATTTTGTTCAAAAAATAAATAATATTAAATTTATTACTATGGAAAAAATTATTATAATTATTGTTGTTGTTGTAGTTGGAAAAATAAAGAAAAAAAAATAAAAACACTTTATCATTAAAGCATCATCTGCCTTCATTTGCATATAGTTCATTTATTTTAATAATATTCATTGTTTTGTTTGAATAATAATGTGGATGATGATGATATTGCTTTTGTCTTCCACCTCTATTAATTTTCAAAGTTTAATGTATAATAACGCTTAATTTTGAAAATTTATATTATTATTATTATTACTATTCATACATTTGAATAAATTGATGTATCAACATTAATTACCTATTTAAATATCCATTTCGTCTGACATCGAATTTAATTATTACGAAAATATAATTATATGTGTATAAGAGAGTAAGGTAATATTGTTTATAATTAACAGACAGGTGGAAGAACAATAGAATGAAACATGACTTATGTAATTATTGTAAATACTGAATAATTACAAAATAGATTGATTCGATTCGAGGAAACATCGTTTGTGATTTGAAACCTTAAAGTATATTAAAAAAATTGAAGTTTTTAATCATTTTTTTCATCTGATTCCCTTTTATTAGATGAAATGTGAGTGCTTTACTAGACACAAAAACTGTCTTATAGTAAACACACCGATGAAGTCATACGACACTGCAAATAAGACGATAACGTCCATAATAGAGTGAGGATTTATGTCACTATCAGATCAGATTTGTAGGATGGCTATTAAGCCTGCACTCAGGCCATCAGTCGGGCCCATTGTGCATACCCGTTATAATCATCCGAGGGACTTAGCTTTTATCCTGTCATCCCAGGCAGTCGCCACATTTATCTAGCCTTTAACTCAAATTGATTAGCCGGAATAAGGGACATTTGAATTATAAAGTTTAACGGACAGAGCGAGAATCGAATTGCAAACCTTAACGTTGATAGTCCAACACGCTAACCAATGTACCGTACAATCTCCTATCATGTGACCTTGAAATTTAGAAGTTGTCTACCATTCAGAACAAATTTCTACGAGTCTCAGCGAATTTGAGATTAGATCCCGTAACTTTCAGACAGGTCACACATGTGCGGGTGCTTAAAATCGAAAGTTTAAACCCTTAAAGGAAATTGCAACAAACTAGCACTCAAAGCTGAGTTACACAAGCTGATCATATTTTCCTTTTATTTCCACAAATAAAAATTTTCCATTACCTCTTAAAAATGCAAATCCGTGGGATGTTTATTTATACCAAAACAATACAAATTACACATAAACAATAACAATTTAATAAAAATAGATTTTCTACACGTGTTTTAAGTTGATCACCATTAAAAGAATACGCTTGAATGGATGAAAATATAAAGAGAAAAAAAATATTTAATGAAAAAATCGTAAAAATAACTTTTCACAACAAAACAAAAAATAATACAAAAAAAAATACAAAAAAAATACTTAATATATATAATTATAATAAAATGAATAAAGTTCAAATCTATTTTAATAAAACAATCAAAAAAATAAAAAAAAAAAATTGTTGTTTATACGTAAATTTTTTTTTTTACAATGACGCGGTTTGATTATTCATTTTCACGCAATATTTTGACAAAAATAAACTTAATATGATGGTAAATATAGAAGCAAATTATTATAATGAGGCAAATCAAATGCCTGTAAATATTTTTGTTGTTTTTTATTTTGTTAATTAGATCAATCAAGTGTTTAGGGCATTCGTCATTAAATGAACAAACAAGTTGGAATGGTGTTTAAATGTGATGTTATGTTGTGACAGCGTACTCGCTTGGAATTGAACGTAGATTTCCAAGATCAAATTAGGATGATTCAGTCATATGACAATTTTATGTAGCGTACTTTAGGTAGGTGGTCACCCATTCAACGACGAGCACTATTCACAGCATCTTAACCTGGTTCAAAGAATGGCTGAATGTTAAATCATTGCACCAACGGTACGCCTTTAGATGTGAAAAGCGTCGTCTTAGCCTGAAATTTAAAGAAAAATTTAAAAATCTTACATAATTCCTTATGATTCATCCCAATATTTTGCTATCATATGAGAGGAGGATGATCTATGTGGACATGAAACCACTTCAAAAGCTGCAGATTTTGCATTTTCACTACCTAATTGTCCGCTTGTCTCATTTGCAGTGTCCTCAACTCTGGTTTGACGATTTAGGCCTTGACATGTAACGCCGAATATCGCCTTTGGTCCATGTAACCTAAAATAAAAATAAAAACTTATTAAAACAAACAATTTCACGGTCAAGTTCAAATGCTAAACGACTGCGTGCATTATTAAATTATCTGGATATTTGTATAAAATAATAATAGAATATTAGAAATTCTTAATTCCATAAAATGTTCCCCCTTCACCATTCAAACAATTCAATACATCCAAGTAGTAACTGCAAAGTATTATTATCATAATGTATTATCTCGCTCGTTATTTATTTAATGCATTTCAATCTAACACAGCAAAAATGCAATATAATAATTTTGTTATGTCAACGGTTTTTTTTGGTGTGTATCCCTCGCCCTCTTTATTTGTCTTGTCTGCAAATTCCTAAATTTATATCTCTGTACCGTGTACAAACACAAATATTATCCACTCAAATTCCATAAAATACCAATTGTTTTACTGTTCACTCTTCAATGTAAAAAAAAAAAATTATAATATAAAAACAAGGACATAATAATATTTAACATAGTTTTAACATAGAGAATTTTGTGATCAGCAAGAAATTTTGTTGCATTCAAAAAATGTATAAATACAGAAATATTTTCAACTAATTCATTTTGCCTTGGATGTTTTTATATGTTTAAATGGATGTAGGCATAGAGAGAGAGAAAATAAAAATATCACCCCGTCTATTTGAAATATTTTGCATAGTTTTGTGTTCACTGAATTCACTGAATTTTTGTTATTTTTATTCCACTTTGTAAAAAATGTTATGTCTGTATAAAAATATTGATTTTGGTTTAAGAGAACACACAAAAAAAAGGAATTTTTAATAAAATATTTAATAAATGATTGTTTGATAAAAGATTGAAATGTGTATCCTGAGATGGAAACTTGTGATTTCTATAGTTATATAAAGGGATAAGTGGTGAAATAATAAAAAAAACATAAAAAATATTTTGTTTTTTTTTTTATTTTTAAATTCAGTGAGTATAGTGATGAGTAATGACAGTAATAAAAAAACAAAATATCCTCAAATGTTTTCTCATTTACTTTTTTTTATTGTCACATAATCCGATCGTTATGTGCTAGAAAAAAAAATCTTTGAGGAAAAAAAAACAAATAAGGGTAGGTCCATATGAATGGGGCCGAGTGTGGAAATCATAGTCTCCGATTTTATTTATACGCTCAGAGTAGAAAGCCCTAATGGTCTCCATCACAAAAATACCATGGTATATATACTTTTCCCATGGGTTAACCCATTAAGACGTATTTTATGTTTTAGCTTCAAACCCTGATATCTCCTTTATTTCTTCAGATACAGAAACGTAATTATACTCAAATCGCATCAGCTCGAGGAGACCTACAACTTGTAGAAGAACATTTTTTCCACTT
>LN483549.1:0-181033 GCA_900002565.1 Culicoides sonorensis | reverse complement strand
GTTGTCATGACATGACATGTCATGGTTGGGTTTGTTTATTTTAGAAACATGAGAAAGAAGTACAGTAGCCACCTAACACAAAGTATATTTGCTACACCGTATACTATGTATAACGTCACCGTACAATAAGTACATTTCATACTTTTTAAAACGTATGTTTGATGTTTTCAATTTTTTTTTAATGAAAATATTAGTAGTTTGTATTATTTAATTTTTAATTTTAATTTTAATGAAAAAAATAAATAAAAGTTCAATGTTTTCATTATTTTCTTATTAAATTTGTACATATATGTGAATAGATAATGAAAAAAAAAACAATTTGTTTTTAAACTTTACTAAAGTTCTCAATATGCTACATCTAAAAAACCATGCATGTCAACATGCATGTCGACATGGGAAATTAAATGGTCCGTTCCACATCAATCGTACTGAGTGTGGAAATCATAGTCTCCGATTTCATTTATACGCTCACAGTAGAAAGCCCTATTGGTCTCCATCACAAAAATACCATGGTATAATATACTTTTCCCATGGGTTAACCCATTAATACGTATTTTATGTTTTAGCTTCAAACCCTGGTATCTCCTTTATTTTAACTTTTATATGGTGAATATACGTAGAACTCAAATGTGACCGCCTTTGTGAGGCTTTTTTCTCATATTTCTATATGTTCTCCATCAAAATGATGTATGGAGCAAATATAGATAGGAAATAGAGCTTTCATTTTATAAAAAATTTGGCGATGGAGAAGACCGGGTTAACCCATTAATTCCCGATGAAAAACTAATTCTCACGATTTTTCCGACATTTTCCACCAAAGTGGAAAAAATGTTCTTCTACAAGTTGTAGGTCTCCTCGAGCTGATGCAATTTGAATATAATTACGTTTCTGTATCTGAAGAAATAAAGGAGATATCAGGGTTTGAAGCTAAAACATAAAATACGTCTTAATGGGTTAACCCATGGGAAAAGTATATATACCATGGTATTTTTGTGATGGAGACCATTAGGGCTTTCTACTCTGAGCGTATAAATAAAATCGGAGACTATGATTTCCACACTCGGCCCCATTCATATGGACCTACCCATAAAAGTGACAAAGATATTTGTGAGGTCATATCAAAGGAAATAACAGTAAAGACTTCTTTTCTTCTTATCGAAAACTATATTACGATTGAATCCTTTTTTTGTGAGTATGTGTGACTGACTGACTGTAAATGTGTAATAATTTTCGCATAAAAGTTTTCCTTAGATTCCAATAAAATTTATGTTTTGATTCCCAAGAAGGTACTTACAGCTTATCGATATGTGAGGGATTGAAATTCATAGAAAAAAAAGTATCATGATGATAAGGATGAACTATTATGACAATACAAAAAAAAATTATAATAAAAATTCATACTTGTGATTTTTTTTTCTTCCTAGTCTTTAATCGCATTTTAGTTTCCGTAGCATTTAAATATTAGAAATGAGATAACAAAACTAATCTAAAACTTTTATTAGAATTTATGTGAATTGTACAAATTTTTAATAAAAAAAATCCAAAGAAACAGAGCCAGGTCTATCATAACTGTAAGGAGACATAAAACAAGGATGAGTATAAAAAAGAGGATTAAATGAAAGAGGAAGATTCAATCGAAATGACATGCAAAATATTACATAAACGTTTATTATTATTATAGTTTTCTTTTTATTTTATCATAAAAATGTGGATTTCATACATATACAAAAGCATGAGGAGCATGAGTGTCAAGTACATTCCAATATAAATCCGAAAAGTAACGTAAGGGATCAAGATAACGAATTTGAGTATTTACTTCTTACATTTGGTATTACACTTTATACACATGCACATACATATGTGACATGTGATCAGGATAAACTGTGCAGAAAATTTAATAAAATCTGATCACAATTTTAAGCATTAAGGGCAAAAAAAATCGAGAGAAATATGAGAATATGTGTGTATGTTATTTTTAGTGTCTCCTCTTGATGGTTATATGAAAAATAATACTTTGAAAATGGTGAAATATCGTTGAAATTCATGATTTTATATGATGATGATTTTTTTTTTGCTTAGATTATGTGGACGAGAGAACATTCAATTTTACGATACTGTTATCTTGCCTTGGTTTGTTGACAACAATACAACACAAAACGAGTTATAATAATAAAAACAGACGAAAGGATAGAAATAATATTCAAAAATAGTAAATCTAAAATGTGTGGTAAATGGTTTAGGGTGCCCTGTTGGAAGAAAATGTCTGAATTTAAGATGATTTGTCTTAAGTCCGAAATGAAAGTGGGCTAATTTCAGATTGAAAACACATGACGATCAAAGGTTTTCATAGAGTTCTGTCATTTTGGATGATATGCCTTAGATTCAGGAGGTGAGCAATGATATGCCTTAAAACGGAAAAAAGATGAATATTCTCATATTAAAGTTTAGGAGCAAATGCCTGCCTTAAGGTCTTATGTAGGTTAATACAATACACGTATAGAGCAACTGAAAAGGATAGACAGCATGACTTTGATCCAAAAGATAAAATATGGAGGAATACGAAACAACATTGATTTGATAACCTTTGATCAACAGCACAGATATGAAACAGGAAACAGGAACGACTTTATTTTGCCAAAAACTAGATCTAACTTACTTTTTAATAGCTTATTGCCCACTGGATTATCGAATTTTAACAAAATACCTCATCAACTGAAGAAAGAAAAAAAAAGTGCTATGAAAATCTTCAAAAACTTTGTAAAACTCTTTAAAACTTTTTTAAACTCTTCAAGAACTTTGTAAAACTCTACAAAACTTTGTAAAACTCTACAAAACTTTATAAAATTCTTCAAAAACTTTATGAAACTCTTTACAAATTTTTTGAAACTCATTAAAAATTTTATGAAACTCTACAAAACTTTGTAAAACTCAAAACGGTCTTGAAATCCTACGTCTTAAATAACTTATGAATAACTCCTTCATAACTTCTGAATAACTTCTAACTAATACTGAAAAATTCTGATTGAACTGCCTGAGCTTAGTGAGCGCTCTAAACTCACAAAACCCCCAATTGAACTTATCTGAATCCTGTTTGAGCTTCGTAAGTGCTCTAAACTCCCACAAACTAGCTTCCATAATCTTTTATTAGTCTAACATCTTTTTGTTTTAACTTAGCATACCACTTAAGTGCCCAAAACCAGCCAAAGGCTGAATCGGGATTACACTAACAGTGTGTTAACGAAAATTGAATAAAAAAACTAACACGACCCAGATCACGTTGAGTCCTGTCATTTTCAAGCCTAGGATGTAACAGCAGAAAATACTTACAAAAAATACACCATTAATTTCACACAATTTCTCATCACAGGGCATCCTCATCTGACATTAAAATTTTTGTGATATCAAACGATAGAATGGAAATTAATATTTTTCGATCATAAATAAAACTAATTCCTAGAAATTATCTTCATGTTTTTCGATGCGTGTAGTTTGAAATCCATTTAAATGTTCATATATACGCACACTTTCATAACCATTGAATGTATTTTTAACTTTTCCAAATACATTTCTACACATAAATATTTTGTTATATCAGGCTTTTATGGAATCGTATCGTGTAGGAAATACATTTTGTGGTTTCCGTTCATTTGATTTTCTGATTTTCCTATTATTTTAGTTTGGTTCCTACATGAAATGATGTATAAAATAATAATAAAAAAAAACAATATCAAAAATAAAAGCCATTAATATTCATTGTGGTTCGAATATTTCCAAAATTACATTGAATTTAAGGGAACTTTCATCGTATATTGATATCCAATCAGTGTTATTTTGAAAGGAAATAATAAAATGAAAATGAAGGATTTTCCTAAAAGCCAAAATTGATAAGTTAAGAACCTTAATGAATTTTCAAGGTACTTTTTGAAACGAAAAAAAAATATTCAACAAGAACAAATTACGATGTCTGGGTCATTAACTAGCTTAATATTTTCCAAGAATTTCCTTGTTCACCAAAAAAAAAAAAATTGTAAACGTAAAAGGTGTACAATTATAACTTGAAATCATCATCATTAGACATTTTATTAATGATGGGGGTTGTTAATATTTATGATAAATATTATATGAAAACAAAACATTTGTTGCTTTTTCTAGTGAATTGCGTGATTGTGCCTAATGGCCTGTAGCAGTAATATAAATGTTGACTTTCTAATTTTATTTTTGATATTACAATTTAATGTAACTTATTTATTTAAACGTAGATATTTTGAGTAATGTATTAAATTGTTTTGATTTTCTTTGTTTCCATGAATGAGTTCCAAGAATTTAATTGTCTTGAATTCGTTGAACAAAAACTGATTTCAATTCATTCCAATGGAGGTAAGTAATCTTCTTCGGGTGTTTCATTACCTTCCAAGGGTGGTAAATAATCTTCTACAGGTGGCAAATAGTCCATTATTATCGGTGGAGGGTCATAACGGTATCCAACACTATTTCCCGACAGACGTGGAGGACTCAGCGCAGTTGCGATAGAAAATATCACAAACAACATTAAAAACTACGCAATTATTATGAAAAATTTAGAATAAAATTTTAATTTCAAACAAAAAATCTCACTATTGATAATATTTTGGCCATCCTTGAGTAGTTTCAGGTTGAATCTTGTCAAATTCTTTTCACTTATTGAATCAATTTTATAAAATTGATGGCTTTATATACCAAAAATTCTATTTTTTTTCAATGGTACAGGATTTAAATGAAATTGATAGTTTATTAATAACAAACTTGTTTTTCCGATATGTGAAGAAATTATTCCGAAAAAGTTTTAAAAATAAAATCTATTTTTAGTCTCATTTTATGCAAATAAGCATGATATTTATTTAAACAAGAACAGAACTTGAAATAAATCATCCTAAAATACAGCCTCCAGTCGGTATTTTAATGACACAATCCTTATCGTTATTCGCAGATGGTCTTGGAGCACTTGTTTGTCTTGATTTCGTTGTACGTTGATTTGAATTTTTCTGTGCAATTGGAGTTGCTTGGACCAGAGTCAGACAAAACATTAAAACCACGACAAAAACCTGTAAAATTAAGCGTCGTTTAAAAACGTAAAGTTTTTTTTCAAATTTGAATTCACTCACCCAAAAATATTTTCTGTAATCCATTTTTTATTGAATTTAAAATCTTGTTTCTATCACATCAACGTTTCTAAAACAACTAATCAAGGCAAAAAATTTCCTTCTAACCTTTTATACAAGTCAAAAAAACCAGAAGAAGATCAAAATACGATTAAAATGCAAAATTTTGCTTTTAATGAGTTTTTAGATCTTTAATTTTTTTGCAAAAGCTATAAAATTTTGATGTGTTGTTTTTTTTTTAATTAGAATTAAAAAAGAAAAAAAACATGATAAACAAACGAAGTATATTTCACGTTCAAGGTATTTTGCGTTTAATTTAACTTAATGAGAGGAGCCCATCCAAGGACTTTAAGGGTTGTGAAAGTAACATGAAGAATAAATTCATTACACATTCACTTTAAATTCAAAATGCAAGTTATTCAATTACAATTCTTAAATTCTTGTTCTTTTAGCTTCAAAGAACATTTACTAAGTTTTTCTTCTTATTGTGATTGTATCACCTCGTTCTTGGTTCAATAAAACTTGTAGTAACTGGTTTGCAGACATTTAATTTATTCAAAAGTGGTCAGTTTCTGATCTTCCTACAAACACTAAAGACGTTAAATACAATTTTAAGGTTAAATATGAAGAATATTAAATATTTTTTTATACTATCAACAATTTTATTGGTTTTGGATGAAATTAACGGTATTTCACTTGAAAAAATTAAAATTGAGAAAGCTGAAACGAAGGAGTAAGTTTATAATTTCAATTAATTTATAAGAATAGGATAAAATTTAATTTAAATTTAGTGAAATTGCATTAACACCATTGATAGCACCAGTAGATTCAAAAATTGAAGCAATTCAAAAGGAAACTGCGATGAAAAAAGACAATTCAAAGAAAAAAGAGGAAGAACCTCCAAAGGAAGCGACAGAGGAAGATGATGGTTCAATTATCTTTGAATTTGAGGATGAAGATGGCAATCTTTCATCTTTCCAAAATGGCGGATCACCAGATCCAGAACAAACAACTGACATTGATGGCAATACAACAACTGAAGAGTCAGTTGCTTTGTCTCCATCTTGCTTAGCATCGTTATGCGGTTAAATGTATTAACGAACTTTCTTAAAGTCATTATTAATCATCCCATTTTATTTATACATTTAATTTATTATTATTTTCATTTTGCATTTATCACATTATCCCGATTCAAAAGTAAATTCATTTATCATTAAGCGTAATTATTATTAATAACATTGCGAATAATTGTCAATGTGTATTTCATTAAAAGGATCGAATATAATAAATTCATATTCGACATACTTAATAAAAATTGATGATGATTCTTTCTTATTTTTTTCTTACATTGTCTTCTTCTTTTTCTTTTTAAATAAATATTGTGTCGAATTATTGTGCCAATTGTTTGACGTGTAAGGACTTGCATACATACACTAAATTATTGTAAGTATCATTTTGAATGATTTTGAATTAACTTGCATTGTAAGTTTTTTTTCTCTTAAAGCTTACTTTTAAAGATGTTTATTTTCATTGTATTTCATTTAAAAAGAAATATATAAAATAAATGACTTATCACATACAATTTACACATCAGCAATTGAAATAAGAGAAATTACAGAGATGTTAAAGTTGTGCAATGTGTTCATTGAAAAAGACTTAACTAATTCAAATAAATGACAAAACTTTTGTTCTTTCCTTTTATTTTTTGTGATTTCCTTCCCTTTAATACTTCAATTCAAGTAAATTACGATGAATACATTGCCGACAATTACTCATTCATTGTATATGTTGGAAGATTGAAAAGGAAAAAAAAGAGCTTGAATGTTATTACCACTTCTTTGTCATTTTATTTATCGAGATGTAAAATGAAATGTTTTCAAAATATTGTAATACTTTAGTAATTGATGATCATCGATCATTTTATTTTACGTATTTTTATACCACACATCTGCTTACAAATATTTAACCAATCTATCAATATATCTCTCTCAATATTTGAGGGTATTCAAAAAGAAGAATGAAAGGAAAATATAAGAAAAAAAGGAAAGACGCAATGAAATTTGATTTTTGAGGACTATATTATATGATTGTAATGTATATGAATATGTAAAAAGTACTCTATTTAACGAGTTGATTGAGTAAAATTAACAAGGTTTACGAAATTGATTGAATTTAGATTTTTTTTCCTTTTTTGTATGATGATACCCTGAAGTTTTATGAGAAAGGAAATCAAATATCAATCACTTTTTTTTGATAGGCTGATATTATTAGAATCCTTAGAGTGAATTGGATTGGCATGAGTGGGAAAATTATGGGTCTCAGAATCTGACATGACTTACTCGTAAAAAACAGCAATTAAAGCACAACAGGACCAAAATAGAACTCATTGAGATCGTTTTTGAGTCCCAGGAGATTCGGTGAACTGGCTCTCATACGTTATTTATGGATGTAAAATTAGTCGTAGCGATGTAAATTGAAAAAGCTCTCGAGGTAAATCGATTTTCTACCAATTACAATGATTTCACGAAAAAATAGTGGAAAACGAAGGACTTCATAAATTTTTATGATATAAGAAAATTTAAGATATTTTTTTTTTAATAATTCAGGAGGTTTCAAAACAGTTCACAATCATGGCTTGATTCCGTCTCATCCAGACAACTGATCAGATTGAACCGTACTGAGCTCAGAGTTGTAGTTAGTATGCTTACTGGCCATTGTACTCTAGACTGTCACCTCAGTCATTTTGACTCAAGAGATCCAATGTGCAAATGCTGCTTTGAACAAGAGGAGACTGCTGCAAATCTGCTTTGTGCATGTCCTAAGTATGCCAGAGTGCGTGGTATCACGCTGAGTGAGTACTGCTTAGCTTTCTGAGAAAGTGTGGTCACTTTCCTGAACTGAACCAAGTCTAGTGGGCTTGTTATAACTTTAGTTGATTCTCTTGATTTGGTTCCTTCTTCTTCAGATATGATGAAAAATGGGTATGCACAATGGACTCGTTTGTAGGTCTGAGTGCTGGTTCTCCTCTGAGACCGGCCTAGAAAACTGATCCTTTAATTAGCTCCTTGAAGTTGAAGTCATCTAACCTTCTCATTTTACTCTCTCAACCCACTCAACTCTTTCTAGTATCCAATTTCAATTCAGTGTTTACCTTAACTGGATCAATTTCCATTTTAATTAAATTAAAATTGGTTTAAAATAAAAATTAATGTCTATCATGCAATAATAACATGTTGTGTGACATTTTTCTACTATTTTCCATGACTATTTATAACATTTTATTTTTAATTGTTTGAAATTAACTCTAAAATACATTTTCTCCTTTCATTTTTTTTTACTTTTTCCTTCGTAGGAAGTAGTTTTATACATTTATTCATTCATATTCATAGTTTCATGATTTTTTTATTCAACTTATCACGACCGATCAGTACAAATGTGCGTGAATGGTGTGACACTTGATTGTGATCTCGAAAATTTATATATTTAGAATTGAGTTTGAATTAATTATGTTCATTAATTATTGAAACGAACAACTCCATTTATTTATGAAATCATAAAAAATAGTAATAAAGAGCGAGATTTCTCTTGGATATGTGTTTAATTGTAGGCACCCTATGAAATTGTGTGTAAGGAAAAATCAAAATCAGGGTGTTAACAGAGAAAAATATGATATTATTATGAAAGGAATAAAAGTTGCATTTTTCTTTATTCATTTCAAGTGATATTAAATGAATAATTACCATTATTATTTATGATTAAGATTGATATAGGATGGAAACAGTAATTAAAAGCGTTTATTAATGGCTCTTGAAATGATAATAAAATTGGGTTTTATGGAAGATGAAGAAAATAATTCGTTTTTTTTCCTACAAGTTTTGTTAATAAAATAAAATGAAAAAATTGTATGAAAAAGTAAAAGAAGAAAAACTTATAAATTATAATGAATAAAAATATATTACAGGAACCCTTTCAAAAGTAAATAAAAAGAAAGAAAGAAAATAAAAGTAAAACAGAAGGATTACGTTGAGAAAATGAGGGTTTCGTTTAAAATTTATTATTAGATACATTGAATCTATCATCTATAAACATAATCGTATACGATATCTTGCGTGTTTTAGTAATAAAATACAAATAAAGAGAAAAAATGTCTCCCTTATTTTTCTCCTCAATTGCACGTTTTTAATAATGTGACCACTATTAAACAGCAAGGTGCCTTCTCATAATTTGAAGCTACTTCCACTAAATCATGGTCATGCTGATATTTCTTGTTATTTATAGCTTTCTTTTTTTCATTTTACTGTGAATAATAATAATACAAGTTCTTCTTTTTGTTTTTTTTTTAAAGATAACATTACACAACATTACAAAGACATGGCATGTGTAGAAATTACAACAAAGAAGTTTTCCGTTTAATTTTATTGTGCTAAAGAAAAACATTGGTCATGTGTAAGGAGAAAAACGAAACGAAAAGAAAATATTGTTGTAAAAGTAAAAAAATAATATAAAACAAATAGTAAAAATGATGTACAGATAAATTGTGAAGGGTGGGCATGTGCTTTATTGATGCTATCATGACAATTATGGATGTTTGCACTCATTCAAACGCAGGCATGCTAAAAAAAACATGGAAACAAACAAGAATATGGTCAAATGTTTAACTTTACGCAAAATAAGCAAAAAAAAAAATTATATCTATATATCACTAGAAGATGGAACACAATAAGATATACTCAAACATGAATCATTGTTATTGCTACAATTTTTCCTTTTTATTTATTTTTTTTCATCCTTTTTTGCCATGATTATTTACACTGTGCACAGTGGAAATTTTATTAAGAATAAAATGATTTGATGATGAACAAAATGAAGAATTCACCTTACAAAATCTTTTTATTTGACTTTTTGTGAGATATGAGAGGGTGGTTTCACATATACAATTTCAAAGTTGCAATGTATTGTCTTGTGCAATTTATGATTTTCTTTATTGCTTTTATGGAAGCAATCATTATTATTGATATTATTTATACACAGAATATCTGTTGAAAAGCGTTTTCTTATCAGTTTTACCGACATTGTATGTCTTTTTGCATGAATTGCGTCATAAATTACATTTTAATGGCATATCATCGTCAATTCAGGTTGTGATAAAAATTAAGGGATTTCATTACTGTAACACATGATTGGCTACCCTCATTTTGTCCCTTCATTTCTTCAAATGACCTTTAATTGTCCTGATGATATTTAATTTCAAAGGAGAATTTTTAATACAATCCTCTTATTCCATTTAATATAAATCGTTTCTTTACTCACTTCATATTACAAAAAAAATTAAAGAAACAAAAAAAAAAATGAATTACTTCTCTCAAATTCTAATTCTAAGATGATTATTATTATAATTTTATACGGTAACTTGGCTTCAAGCACAAATACAATTGATCATTATTATACTCATAGCATTCGTGTTTCTCGTTTTCTTTAGTTTATTTCATTTTATTATTACCTCATCCATTACATTTATTATATCATCTTGAAATATTTTAGCTGTCAAAAATAATTTTTTGTGCCTCATCATGAAATGAGAGAAGAACAAAAAAAAAAATCAAGAATCAAGACAAGCGAAAAATAAACTATGGAAATTAGGAATGAATTTGAATTCAAAAGTCACACACACAAAAAAATAGTACTTTGTATGAGTGAATGAGAATATAAGTGGAGAAGTAGAACATTCAATTAAAACAACTTTGTAGTGGTTTTCCCTTTTTTGTAAAACCTATTTGTTCTACTATATTACTATTAAAAGTGTATTTTCAGGGGTATTTAAGACCACTTCTAATATTTCGAAATAGAATTTATTTGCAGAAAAACAGCTTTTGATTGCATTTTTTGAGTCAGCCCATGGAATTTGAATCCTCGACCATCTTGAACTACTAGACTAATGAGACATTTAAAATACTTCTTCTATCCCATGAAGAAAATTTAACCTTCATCCTGTCATTAGTTGATGATGATGATTAAGTACGGGTATACCCACCTCAGCCACTTTTTTTTTGGGCTTTTTGTGGGCTGTCTGCAAACACCCAAAGTAACGTCTTCTTCTGTTTTCGAGACCCGTACGAAAACAAATTATGTGTTCTGCAGTTTCCTCTTCTTCCTCACAGATTCTGCAGGAGGTAACGGTAACGGTAACGGATTCATGGTTTTCAATTGTTTAAGCACTTGAACTACACTCATTCATAGAGGCTCCTTTTTACGTGCTATAGATCTCTTCGGAATGAAGTTAAGTTGAAAGCATAGTTCGTTTTAAGGGGACCTGAAATTCGAAAAGGTCGGTTACCTTAAAATTTCTGTATGAAACATACTCAGATGCCAGTGTCTTGTAGAATTGAAGCACCAGTCAAATAGAAAAATTAATGTCAAAAAATTTATTTTAAAAAGTTACAGGGACTTAAAAGTCCCTGTAGAGGATTAAGGTTAAAGTAAGATACGAGATTCGAATCCTCATGGACCCTTTGTTAGAATACAGAAGAAATTATCATAGAGCGTCCACTAATTGAAGTACTCTGATAAAAAACTGATTGTACGCATATAGAAAACGTATGTTTTTTCAGACATAACGAAGCAAATCTTTTAAAGGTACAATTTTGTATTGTGTACGATATTGTGCTAACTCTTTTGCTTAACTTCTTTAAAATTGAATAGACGCACATAAAGTGATATTTTACCTAAGCAAGTCTTTTCATAATGAAATATTACCACAACGAGCTCGTTATTCATTCGATCTTAAAAATCAGGTATGATAAGACTAACAAAGATCCATAAGTCGGGCCCATTGTGCATACCCATTATCATCAACCAAGGAACTTAGCTTTTATCCTGTTATCTCAAGCTGTCGCTACCTTTATCTAGCCTTTAACTCAAGTTAAGTAGCCAGTTAAAGGGGATTTTGAGACTATAAAGTTAAATGGTTGGAGCCAGAATCGGACTGCCAACCTTAAGGTTGATAGTCCAACACGCTAATTAACGCACCGTTCAATCCCCAGATTAAAAGACATACCCCGTTTTTCAAACCATCCGTAAATTTGACTTACATTCATATTTTTTGAACATTTATTTCTTATATTATTATTCTCTTCATCTTAATTTATATTATACTTAAGGTGTTTTGTATTGTTTCTTTTGTGCTTTAAAACCGTGTCTTGTATTTATTTCTTACGCTTTTTTTTATTTTATTTTTAATATTATTTCGCCTCTTTTTCTATAGGATTTCGTTGAATACATAAACGCATAAATGAATACTAAGTGTATACAATTTATAGTGACTTGTGAAAACTGGTTTAGATAATTGAGCACAGTTTTTTTTTCTCTTTACCTTTTTTTTATGTTGTTATTATTGTTTTGCCTATAATAAAAGCTTGTGTATCATACGTATAAAATTTAAATCTGAAAGCAAAAAAAAAGTCTTTGCTACTGCTATTAGTTAAGTGCGTTTGAGTTTCAATAGAAATTTTTAATGTATGTGTGTGTGTTAAAAGAAATAAAAATTAAGAAAATAGCGATATTTATTTTTATTATGTAATCTTGGGAATGGGTTATTATTATAATTATTTTTTATTATAAATGGATTTCAAAGAACCGAGTGAGCAAAAGAATTGTGTGAAGAATTGTGCTATTCGTTTGTGAGAATAGACGTAAAGTTAAATTTTTATTTCGGCAATGTCAAATTAGGGATACATGTTATTTTAACACTTCTTTGATAACTGATGAAGGTTATTTTTGATTTTAAATGAAATGAAATGAAATTAAATGGTTTGGAAACGATTTTTTTTTTGCATAAACATTGAATACAATGTTGCAAAAGGCTTTTTTCCGTATTTACCTGAAATGAAAAGAGTTTTGCGTGTTAAGTTATTGAAATGTCCTCCTTATGACTTTAATTCAGAAAATAAAATAATGCACATATCATGCAGTGCTACTGTTCAACACACACATAAATTTATGGATAATCTTAACCAGTGCACACACACACACACACACGCATACACACACACATAAAATAATCTCAACCTTTCATATAAATATAAATTTGTATTTTACCTGGCTTGAAGCTCGGACAAACATGCACAAAGACCATAAAATGTAACTTCTTGCACATCATTAATGTAAATTACACTGTTTATTATTCTCAACACGTTATTTATGTATGTATACAATTTTCATTTATTCCAAAAAAAAAAACAAAATCATATACATTATTCAAATGTATGTGCACCTTTCTTTACATTACTTTCGTAAATATATAAAATTATTATTATTATACAAATGCATTTCTGGCTTATCTCAATCTTAGTTAATGTCATGTACTTTTATGTATTATAACGATAGCTGCTTTTTTGCATAAATAAACACAAAAACAAGATACAAGTTTAAAATTCGTTCTGTAACTTACTTTAAAATAAAAAAAAAAAAAACATTTCTAGGATTACTCGGAGATTTAATATAATTTTTTTAAAAGAAACTGTCCATTACATGATAAGTAAGAAAAAAACTCATTTAACAAAATACTACTCACGTACAACTCATCAAAAAAGATGTTTTTTTTAAAGAATATTCTTTGAATCAGAAAAAAAGGGACTCAATTCAAGCAGACATACACACGCATTTTTTTTGAAGCAATTCAATGAGAAGCCCTTGTCAAAATGTAAATAAATTGTATATAAAATGTATATAAAACCGGTCTATCGCAGTGTAAAGGTGACTTTGTCTGATTTTTTTTTACTTTTTTTTTAGTTGTTGTTCTGTGTAATAAGAGTTTGAATTTAGCACGTTTTGTTATTTTTTTTTTGTTTTACATGATGATGTTATTTTATAATATTTAATGATGATATGTGTGTGCTAAAATGTGTGTCATGAATTATTGTGGCTTGCGAGAAATGGAAATGCTTTTAAGTTGATGGGATTTGTTTTGAGCCTTATGATTGTGAGGATAATTTTTGAGACTGTTCACCATAAATTTCATATAGGCATAACATTGGCGCACTTTTGGGTGGGACAATCCCGATTTTTGAATCATTGTCCCGATGCCTGATTTGTCATTCATTTGTCTCGATTTTTAACATTGATAAATTTTATTATCTGCAAAATCCAAAAACTGACCTTAGTTTCACAAAACGATCGTTGATAAATATGCAAATCAATAGAGAATCAAAAACTACATCGTCTTGTATCTGAATTTTTTGATTGTACCCTGCAGAGGGCGCTTAGAAGGCTTTTTGTGAAATTAAGGTTGGATTTTAGACTTTTCTGGAAAATTTTCTAAGGAAAATTTCGTTGATGAGAATACAGATCGATAGAGAATCAAAAAATACAGCGTATTGTATCTTGGTTTTTCGATTGGACACTCCAGAGGGCGCTGAGAACTGATTTTGTGATTTAAACGAAGAAAAAAGTTGAAAAACCTCAAAAATTGAAAAGTCAGGGTAAAAGTCGTTGATGACACTGCGAGGGTGTCAGAGAGGGTCCTCGGAGTCCGAAAAATCCTTCCTCGATGCTGACGAGGTCGTTGATAACTTCAGTGTAGTAAAAAATGAAAAGTTTTTAACTGTCCCGCATTTAGCTTTCAAACCCCGATGTTTTATTTCACTAGTCCCGATTTTTTCATTGAAAGTACCTGGTTTGCCTAATTTCATGCCAAAATATTGCCTTGCCAACTTGAGACACATCAATAAACCATACACTTCGTGAAAGATTCATTTTACTTCAATACTAGTTTTTTTTTGTGTTCAATTTACTTGTTGTTTGCCTGTTTTTGATTTTATTTGATGATACCCTTTCTGCTCGCTTGCTTGCTTTCTTGTAATGTCCATATCAAATGTGTATAAAATTAAAAAAAAAGAAAAAAAACAACAAACAGCAATATATTATGCATAAAAACTTGTTTTCTTGCTTTCTTTTCCTTTTTATTTTTTATACCATCATCATTATTATTGTTGTTGTTGTATTTATTTGCAAGTTTCTTATATATATTTTGCACACGTGCAATAAATATAAATACTCTTTTCTTTTTGTTTTTATTTTAATATGTCGCTGTACAAAAGTTTATGAATACAGAAAAAAAGAAGCAGCAAACTAAAGACGAATATACCCTAAAGGTAAGAAGCAAAAAAAAAAACTTTTGAGAGAAGACTCTTTACATTACACCATAAATCATATCATTTTTCATTCTTTCCTTTTTTTTACTTTTAACATACACAAAACCAAAGTACAAAAGTCTCATTTCATATATATAAAAGTAAAGTTTTTATGCTTTAGCTGTCACTATATGCAAAAATATGTTAAATTGCACACACAAATTCAGACTTGATTGCTGGTTTTCTTTTCTTCTTTTTTTTATTTGTGGCTTTCATGTAGTTTATAGTTTTTGTATTGAACATGTTCTATAAATGGTGTGCTGAAATTTGAATATTATTTTGGGAATTGAGTACAGAATAATAAAATTAATAAATAAAATTCATTTCTGATTCCATGTAAAATAAATCATAAATTAATATACAAAAAAAAATCTCTCTTGAAATCGATTGAAGGAAAATTATTGTAAATTTGGCTGATCAAATTCATTTTTTTTTTGTAAATCGAATTGAGTGTCATGGTGTCAAATGACTTTTTTTATATTTCTTTTAAATATATATAACATGAAATACAATAATTGTTCCATATAAAGTAAAATAAAATAAAAAAATTGGTCTCATCAATTTAACAACCGTGACACTAAATCAAATTAATTTTTAAAAGCATAACCTATTCACATCAAAATTTGTATAGAATTTATTGTATTTACTGCGACCATGTATATTTAAATACACATTTAACAACAATATAAATATACATATATATTTTTTTGTATTCAATTTTTTTATATTTTTTTTATTGCAATGTCATTTTGGACCTATTCTCGATATATTTGTAATGAAATGGTGTTCTATTGACTGCCTCGCTATTGTATTGGACCATTTTTTTCATACAAAAATAAATTTACATCATTTTTTTTTTCGTATTGTATACGATCTTATTGTCTTGTCTCTTAATATTATTATTATTATTATTTTTTCATTACAACAAGTATTAAGTTGGACATGACACTATCTATACAATTATCCATACCATCAAGCGAAAATGTAAAAAATAAAAATTTAAATTCAGCAAAATTATTTTACATTTTAACTTTTGCTCATTTTAAATGTAAAAGAGTTTTTATTTTTTTTGATTACCATTTTAAATGTAATTTTGTATCTATATTAAATTAGATAGCTCATTATATTCGTGATTGTTAGTTTTTTTTAGTGATTATTCGCATGAAATTAGTAAAAATGTAAAAAGCTAGAGTTTAATGAGATGTCATATTAAGTTGGTGGAAACTACAGTATTTAGTGTTGCCATTGACAAAATCGACAATACACACAGATCAAAAAAAAACATGGAGATAAAAGTTAATCAAGCTTGAAGCATTAATGCCGATATGCATAAATAAATTGTAATTTGGTGACTTGGCGCACCCAATTCAATTTACATTCAGCTTAAATTTGTTTTGCATTAATATTTTAATTTTTATTTTTTTTTGTATATTACTAAAATAATGTTAGATTGACAGGCACATGGTTGGTATTAAATTTGTTAAGCTAATTTAGATTTTAATGCATTTTATAATTAACAATTATAATGAATTTTGATCGAAAACTTAAATTACCATCATCAATTTAATTTGATAATTAGAACAGAAACCTATGAGATCTTTTTGGCATTGACACGAGAGAAAATAAGAAGGAAAGAGGGACCAAAGAAGCAGGAAAAAATAACAAAAAAAGATACAGAGCCAAATTACCGGACTCGAGCGGCTTAATTCAGCCAGAGGAACAGAAAAGAAGAGAGATGGAGGAGAAAATAAGGTTAGAAATAATACTGGTGAACATCAAAGGGATAAAAGGACTTATGGACGAAGAAAAAAGTGAAAATTGATTGATGTATGATTATATCAGAGTAAAGAGGTTGAAATCGGATGAGATGGAGAGCATAAACATTGCCAACTTCTTCTTTGAAAAAGAGCACAACAAGGTAGTTGTCATTGCCGAGGACACTTTTACTAAAGATTGGTTGTTAGGACTAAAATTCGAGCTTCTGGGGCTGCCACAAGTCAAAGTCATCATAGACGACATTCCCCTTGAGTGATGTACCATAAAAATTAGAAAGAGGAAAACTGAATACAAGAAAGAGGAAGTTAAGAGGCAAGTGACCTCGCGAATAAAGTTAAATAAAGTAAGTAAAACCGATTTCGCTTCTAAATCTGCGATAATTTTTCAGATATCACAACTTTAAAGAACATTTAATTTTTATATAATAATTAAACGAGAAACATAATGAGCCTAAGTTACAATAACAAGTTAATTAACCTATTTTTTGGGACTAAATCTCATACTTGTGATACAAATTAAGTCTTTTCTGTCAGTTTATTAGCATTATTTTGTTTCCATATAATCCAATCTTCTGATATTCTGCTGTCTTTGTCACACTCATACAAGTTTCGTATATACATTTATGATTATAATAATAAAATATCACAAGACGAAAAACTCTTTTGTTTGTTGATAAAATAATATAAACATGTATTCTTAGAATATCAGTATACACTCATTAAGACAAGTAAATTTTGGGAAGAGAGAAGAAAAAAAAATACAATTTTACTACACATTGAGAAAGTCGTCTTATGAATTTAGGACTTATACTAATAATAATAATAAAAGTATATTCCTAAAATAGATGATGCATCTTCGCATTGTAAACACAAAATATATCGTATGATGATAAAATAACATGTAAGAAAAAAAATATATAAAACAAAATTAAATATAAATAAGTTTCTTGTTGTTTACATTTTGAAACAAACACAACCAATTTAAGTTATCTCTTAAATATTGTATACTGTTTTCTTTGCCACATACACATAATTTCTGTTTAGTTTTATATTATTATTATTGTTATTACATGAATGCAACTCATTCTCAAGAGTATATGAAACTGCTAATCGCAAATCTATTCATGTTGTACAATATTAATATGTGTGGTGTTTATTTTGAATAGACAAGAATATCAAGCACAAGTTTATTCAAATGTTTACCATCTACATTTGCTTTGTTTATTTTAATGTTGGTTTATATGGTGAAGATGAAGAAAAGAAAATAATAATATGAAGTTAAAAAAAAAACAAAACATATTATGTGGCTTTAACATGTTGATATTGAATGTGTACGTAGAGTAAGCGAAAGAGAGTGAGTAAAAAAAAATGATATTTATTCGAAAAAAAAGTAATAATCTTTAGAGGAAAATCGAGGGTATGCGGTTAATGGCTTGTAAATTTAAAAGATTTGAGCAAACAGATTGCTACTGTTAAATGTATTTTGAAGGTAAATATTATTATTAAAAAAAAAGAAATCACATACATAATTTTATGTTATCACATATTTGTAGAGTCTCAAAATCAAAGTTTATTGGTTAAAGACATGAAATTGTGGATTTAACATTAATTTTCAACCTTTTAAGGCTTCGAATATGATGTTATTTAATATGAATTTCTCTTAATCAAATTCTACTTCTCGTTATCAGCTCATGTTAGTCTTTCTAGTCCATTAATTTTGAATAAAATTTTGAAAATCCGTATGCTTATAAGGGTTAATGTTAAATTTCTTATCAAAAATGAGAGTTTAACATTGTGTGCGTGGCCTCTAAACAACAGGAATAAGGAAAATGAGATGGAAAAAGATTGATTATTTATTGGCAATTTTTTTTTCTCGTTGTTTCTTCTTCACAAGATCAATGTTTAATTGAATGTTAAATAAAATCATCGGATCATTGCGTTCCCAGTTCGCTCTCTATGCTAGAATTTGGTGGAAAACGGAAGAACAATACTAAAAATCTCCATTATTTATAAACATTTATTTTCTGCCACTTGGTTGAACTCATACTCAAATACATAACTAAATTTAACATATAACATGTAAAAAGGAAAGAAAATAATAAGACCATGACATGCAACATTTACCGTGTGTATATGAGAAATGTGTATATTTTTGTTTGTAACTGATAATATTGTGACGTGATCTAGATTTAGATTGATTTTTGGTGCGGTCAACAAGATGAATGATAACAGCTTAAAGGTAGTTTAAATAAATTATTTTCAGTTCAAATCACCGAATTTATATCATCGTGCTTGTTCATTGATTTCTCTGTATACACAGCCACAAATTTATGTTTTTTTTCCCTTTATTTGTGTGTGTTTTTGTTAGTTGTACATAGAAAAATGGGGTGCAGATTACGATGAAACACGCGAACAATCAACATTACATACTTCAAGTGTTAAATTTTGATGATGATGATGATTTTTGCGATCATTTTTAAGTTCACTAACATTAAATCAAAGTTATTTGTCAGTTTTCAAACAAAAAAAGTTGGTCACAGAGATGTGAAAGGTAAAAAGTGTTCATTTACTTACCCATTAGTGAAGTATAAAATTAATTATAAATTTCTTTCACTTTGATTACATCCCAGTTTTTATAAAATTCCACCCTAAAATTTTACCCTAGACCTTGAAATAAAAATAATTTTCATTCAATCTTGTTTCTCTATACATTTTGTTGCACGCACTCGACGCATGCACACTTTTCTCGTCAACCTTTTGGAATTGTATCGATTTTATTTTTTTTTTCATAATAATATTTTGTTCTTCTTCCCTAAAAATTATTCATTCATTTCAACTCCCTTCTCCCAATCTAATCATTTCATTGCAATGCAGCTTTGTTAATCGCATTGAAATGAAATTTGACTGGATTTAGCAATCGTTTGGCTTGTCAAACTGAAAACGAACATTTTTTGATTTGATTCATTCATATTCCCTTTTATTAATACAGTTAATATGTTGTAACCTTTCATATTTCTTCGTAATTCACTCTGTAACGCCCATATCTCCGTTGTCGTTCAAAATAGACCCCTAGTTTCTTCTGCAAATATTCATCATTTTTGACGTAGATGGTCCCACACTCAAAAAAAATTGGGGTCCCCATACAAAAAAATGGACCTACCGTACAACCCTATAGACGTATGGAGCTGTACGTAAAAATTTACTATGCCAAAATTTTCAGCTCGAAAAACTGAACAACTTTAATGTAGGTCATATACATGAATTTTGAACATGAAATGATATCTCTTATTAATACAGTTAATATGTTGTAACCTTTCATATTTCTTCGTAATTCACTCTGTAACGCCCATATCTCCGTTGTCGTTCAAAATAGACCCCTAGTTTCTTCTGCAAATATTCATCATTTTTGACGTAGATGGTCCCACACTCAAAAAAAATTGGGGTCCCCATACAAAAAAATGGACCTACCGTACAACCCTATAGACGTATGGAGCTGTACGTAAAAATTTACTATGCCAAAATTTTCAGCTCGAAAAACTGAACAACTTTAATGTAGGTCATATACATGAATTTTGAACATGAAATGATATCTCTTATTAATACAGTTAATATGTTGTAACCTTTCATATTTCTTCGTAATTCACTCTGTAACGCCCATATCTCCGTTGTCGTTCAAAATAGACCCCTAGTTTCTTCTGCAAATATTCATCATTTTTGACGTAGATGGTCCCACACTCAAAAAAAATTGGGGTCCCCATACAAAAAAATGGACCTACCGTACAACCCTATAGACGTATGGAGCTGTACGTAAAAATTTACTATGCCAAAATTTTCAGCTCGAAAAACTGAACAACTTTAATGTAGGTCATATACATGAATTTTGAACATGAAATGATATCTCTTATCCAATTCTTGTAACATAATTAATAATGTTTTGCATTTATCAAAAATCATCGTAACATGTATGAATTGATTTTGAATAACTTATACATGGACATAATTTGTATTATCGAAGCTGTGTTTGGTTTATTATAAAATAAATAAAAGATGAACTTTACTTACCTAAAACTAAAAATTATGAAATAAAAAAAAGTAAAAAAAAAAACCAAATTTGTATTGGTAACAGAGAGTTTTCAAACTCTAAAAATAACCCAGTTAAACCAAACCGCACTAAAAAGGAGGAAATAAATTTTAAAAGGAAAATCTAATGAGAAATCAAAGTTTAACTCTTAACTGGCCAATTTTTAGTTCTAAGTCACATCATTATTTGAAAGTTTGTTGTAAAAATATTACAATTTCCAAACACAATAATTCGAGTCCATTTACAGTAATTTTTCTATTTTGTTTTGAAAAAGGGATAAATCACAAAAAAATCACAAGTTGATTGAATTAAATTAATTAAATATCAATAAGTTTAGTGTCTATTTTCAAGAAATTTATTTGAAATTATCAAAAATAGTAAAAAATCACCCATCAAAGCCAACTTATTCTTATTGCCATCATGATTTTTAATATAAAACAATCAAATGCAGTTATTAAAATGTATTAATTCAAAAAGTTCTTAGAAGTGCAATCAATTTAATGAATTTATACATGAATACATTGCAATTGAGTTAAAACATTTCATCCTTTTAAAGGTGCAAGAGAAAGTGAAGAGTAATAGAAGAAATCATCATAATTGCAAGAGAAAAAATTGGCATTCAAAGGAGTATTCTAGGTTGACTAGATTTATTTTCTGATATGTGGGAGGGTTTCCTTATGGCTAAGAAAATTTTAAACT
Source organism: Culicoides sonorensis (assembly GCA_900002565.1). Lineage (NCBI taxonomy): Eukaryota > Metazoa > Arthropoda > Insecta > Diptera > Ceratopogonidae > Culicoides > Culicoides sonorensis. The sequence goes on along the minus strand of LN483549.1, from coordinate 159,153 downwards.
AAAAATTGGCCAGTTAAGAGTTAAACTTTGATTTCTCATTAGATTTTCCTTTTAAAATTTATTTCCTCCTTTTTAGTGCGGTTTGGTTTAACTGGGTTATTTTTAGAGTTTGAAAACTCTCTGTTACCAATACAAATTTGGTTTTTTTTTTTACTTTTTTTTATTATATTATTATTTTTATTCTCTCATTTCCATTTAATTCTATTCACAAACGCTTATAAATATGGTGCAGTATTAAATAATTTTTTGTATTCAGCTGTATATGTATTTTTTTTATTAAGATACTAATATAATAATAAAAAATATAAATGTCAAAAAAATGATAAAATCATAAATTGTAATATTGTACAGATAGTAGCTTGTCATTTTTGATGCCAAATTGGCTCATGTTTGCTTTCAAAAAAGAAAAAAAAGTTTTCAATATATAATTTTTTGTTATGTCGTACATTCTTCATTTAATATTTCGATATTTCAGAGCATATTTTGTGCTTTTGTCTCCAGGCAAGCAATCATCACAGTCAATTGGATACTTCATTGCATGTTTTATCAATAATGCAAGTCGTCGTTTTAGTTCACTCTTTGATGGTTGATTGCTGTTCATATCATCATGGTCGTCGGTCTCATCGTCATTGTTGTTGTTGTTATTTTTCCTGCTTAAATTATTTTTATTTATGTTGGTACTTGATTTGTCTCCGATTCTTATCTGTGAAATTGATGTTGTCAATTTTTCTGTAAAAACTTGCATCATTGTTTCACTATCGGAGTTCGTTGTATCATCGCTGTTAGATGACGAGGAACATTTTGCTTCGTTATACAAATTTATCATAGACTGATTCAATTTAACTGGCATAGAAGTGGAAATACATTTTTCACATAAACAAGCGTCAGAAGATTCATTTTCATATTTATTGCGATCTTTGCATTTTCTTTTTAATCCAATTTTCCTAATTGCACCTCGTCTCACATCAGTAATACTCTCGATACAATTAATGGGATATCTGTGTTTAACCAACATTTGCAATTGGAATTCTTGACTATTTTCCATGTAAATTCGCTGACATGCTTTGAAAAAATCATTTTTTGTGGTAAGTAAGTCAAAAATTTTGAAACACTTTTCATAAATGTAATGCCAAACAACATCCGATGTACAAATTGCATAATAATACTTGCATGTTTCTGATAAACTCATGATATCTTGAATACTTAAATATTTTGTTATAATATGCTTTAATGCGTTGTTAAGTAAAACAAAATCTTTCACAACAGGTTTACCAAGATAAGGATGTTGTTTAATGAAGTTTAAATATAAATTGAGATCTGGCATTATTTACAGAAAATTTATTAATATTTTTTATATTTGACAGTGTGAAGTGAAGTGTCATGGCTTGCTTTTTAAAGTATTAAATGTAATCAGCTTTTGATGATAAAAAAAATAAAAATCATAAAATAATGTTAAATATGAAAGCTAAGTAGAAAAAATTGAGAAATACTAACCACTGGATGGTTTAGAAAAGTGCGTTTCGATGAGACTCATTTCAACATGGCGGAATTTTTTAATTCCATTTTGCCATTTTTAAAAATTTAAAAAAAAAATAAAAAATTTCTGAAAAATCGGATATTTAATCGTTCATTTTTTCTTAAGAAATGCACTAAAAATCATTATTGATGATACAGCACTATCAGGCTTTTTAAGAATTTTTCGATGAAGTTTGAAAAAATTTTATTGAAAGTTGCCCTGAAATAATACATCTTGGGTCGGAATCACATTCATGCTTGAACTTAAAAGACCAAATTCAGTAAGGAAGCATCCTCTTATGAGCAGTTTTTAACCAGAATTTTACTCACTTGTCGATCAACGCATCAAATAAAGATGATCATGCCAAAAATTCTTATCTAAAATACATAAAAAAATAACTTTGTTTTCAATTTTAAGCAAATTTCACTTCTTTGACAAATTATTGCGCAATAAAATGTTTTATTGATAAACAATCACACACCTCTTTTGCTATCACGTGTGTGTGTGTGTACGTTCAAATTTAAGTTGTTATTGTTTTTTCTACAATCATTGAGTGTAAATTCTAAGACCTTGTACCTGAATAAATTAAAAAAAAAGTTAATTTTATTCTCTATTAATTAAAAAAAATCATAGTGACTCACTTGACAAAACGCCACAATGTGTAAATATGCAAATTTAATTTATGCAACGACCTTAAAGAGTCTAGTTTACTTAAATACAAAATAAAATAAAATAAAATGAGTGACTAATGGCTTATAATTATTGTTAATAAATTTTATGTAAATGACCCAATTAATATACAAAGCTTTAGTTTTTTTTTTTTAATTTTTTTGAATATTAAATGGACTTTAAGTTGTACATGGAATTTTAAAGTATAAGAATGATGATGATTTATACAAAAAAGAACAACAACAATATTATCGCAAATAAATTTAAAATTTATACGGAAATACTACAAAATACACAAATAAAATTTTAATAACAAGAAAAAGGTAAACAAAAATTAAATAATAACAATAAATTAATTGTACATAGAACACAGTAAATTTACATACACACACACAGACACACACATTTCAACACATATCACAAAATTTACATAGACGAGCCCACAAAATGTTTATCGGATGATATTGAATTTATTACGATGTTGTTTTTTTTTGTGTGACTTGAAATTATGTGACGTATTATCAATAATAAAATTTAAAGTAAAAAAAAAAAATATTTTTATAAGATGTTGACACCATGAAAAAAAAACAGTAGCCCACGATTCATGTAAAAATTGTACTATGATGATGAATGGACTCGTGTTAAATATGTAAGTGTGTTGTGTTGTTTTGATTACAGTATGAAAAAATATAGTAAAAAAACAGTGGAAAATTTTCAGAAATTTTTACAAATAAATATTTTTGTTATTTGGGTTGCAACATGAATGAATGAGTGGAAAATAACATTAAAAAATCAAAATGACGAATTTATTTGAATGGTAAAAAAACTGATCAAAAAAATATGAGATTGTGTTTTATTTTTTTTTTTTAATTTAAAGTAATTGTGATTTGAATTGCGCAGTTAAAATTGCGAAAATGAGAATTGTACATGATTTTTTTTTTAAATATGTTTGATTAAAATTTTAAAAAATAATCGTATAGGTTCAACTACTTTAATAATTAATCATATTAAATGAAATATTTTATTAGCCCTCAATTCACAAAAGTTAACGTCCATCCTAAGCAAACAATTCTCGTCTCACACATTATTTGATAAACCTTATCAAATACTCAAATTGATTAAAGTTATATTACATTTCACATATAAAATAAAGCAAGTCCAGAACCTTTTTAGTGCATTTCGTAAAAAAATGCACTATTACAGACAGTTTGTCCGCCATCACTCCGTAAGTCTGTTCCCTTCATAACTCCGGAATGGTCCAACGAAGAGAGATTGGGCTCTATACCCTCCAGAGAATAAAAACCGTTTAAAAACGGTTAAAAATTTTAAAAAATTGATTGATTAATTCATTAGCTCTGAAATTAGACTCAGGGATTGAGCCCAAGGATTAGGCTAAGGGATTGGACTAAGAGATTAGGCTCCAGAACCTTAAAACCGTCCAAAGCCTAAAATGTCTGATTTTAAAATGGCGAGTTTTCGAAAAATTTACAAAATAGCAGAATTTTCAAAATAAAACTTAATTTTGTTCAATGAAACGAGTCCTATCGAAATGCACTTGTCTAAATCGCCCAGTGGTTAGAATTCCCCATTTTATATTTTGAGGCCATCCAACTGCTTTTACTGATAATCATTGACCTAGAAAAAGTTTTTAGCGTAGTATATGGAATGTTATCAATTATTGCTCTTTTTGTATATTAAATTTCATATTTTTTGTTTTATGAGAAGTGTAATTAAAATATTGCAGAATTTGTGTGGTTTGAATTTCTTATCACAAAACATTTGTATTTTATCAGCATGCAAGTTAATAGAGTTAAATTTGAGTTGTGTCACAATTCTAATCACAATATAAAAAAAATATATACCAGACAGGTCAAAGCGATAACAGTTTTCAAGGAAATTTATTTAATATAATTCATTTTGCATGAATTTTTATTGTTATTTTGTATGAAAATTGCTTGATCACGTTGAGAAAACACAAGTTTTAAGGAATTTCACCACTTTTTTCCCTTTTTATACATGAATACACACATTTTGGAAACAAATTCTATATTTAGTATCAAATTCAGAGAATTCAACAAAAAAAAAATGAAAGTAATTTTAACATAAAATGAAAAAAAATGTATTTTTGGTTCGAATTTTATGAAAATGAATGAGAAACATTACAAAAATTAAGAAGTTGCAATCTTATTTGGATGATTGTCGTCATAATTTAATTATAAAATTATAAGCAAATGTCTTTTTCAAAGAAAAATCAAAAAAATTACATGGAAAAAAAAATCTTATACATTTCAGAGCAGTAACAGAGCACTGGAAAATTTAATGGTCGAAATTCACTGAGTCAGCGCTAAAATCATCGCTCCCATTTTACTTAATATAACACTAACTATGACTTTTTTGTGTATGTGTATGGAAATGTATGTGAAAGATTTTATCATGTAAGAAGAAAAAACTGCTTGCTTGGTTGGTTTTTCATCCTAAACTTATAAATGAGTGTAGATTATGTTTCGTTCCTTTTCTTATTTTTTTCCTATCATAATAATAATAATAATAATAACTTTTTACGTGGGAAGTGTAGTGAAAATAAGTGGTAAGAAACTATGAGATGCACAAAAACCGTAAAAATACTCTTATTTGTAAGATCGTCATGGAAGTGGTAATTGTTGACTTTGGGTTGTACAAAATTTTCATTCCAGATTCCATGAAAAAATGAGTGAAAATCAAAGAAATTTCATACCAGCCTATCGCGTAAGCCATATTTTCCACACAAATAATAAGGTGGATTTAAAATAAGAGCATTGATAATATTATGACTTTAAAAAAAAAATTGCGAAAAACTTTTTCCTGTTAAATGTATAATTTTTTAAAAGAAAAAAAGAAAAAAAACGAGTAAATAACGCTTTTCATTTTTCAACAGCACTCAAAGTGTATAAATTTGAAGTAGTTTATTTTTGTGTGCTTTCAAATAGAAAGAGGATGAAAAAAGGCTTAGAATAAGAAAAGAAAAAAAATTAAACTTAATAGGAGAGGAGAAAAAAAAACATGAGAATAAGAATAAGTGCATGTGAACATAACAGTAAAATTGAAATGAAAAGAATAAGAGGGAAAAAATTCCAGATTTTCTTTTTCAATTTCATTGATTTCATTTTAAGTCGATGACTCACTGAATTGAAATTTAAAGAAGAAAAATTTCGCTTTCATATCAATTTATCCTTTAAAAGTCAAAGGAAGTTCAATTTCAATTGAAACCCACCCACGTTAACACAACTTTGACACTTGTCAATATTTTATCTTGATTATCTTATTAAAATGATTCCAACATAGCAATTTTACCTTTTTTTTTGCTTCTCAAATTAAATCTTTCATCAATTATGAACGAAGATCGACCTTTTCTCATTAAACAATTTAATATGAATGAGTGAACTAACGAACGTTTTTAATAGTCGACCGTAATTCAAAGGGAAATTATTTAAAGGTTTTTGTAGATGGAGTCATTTTACCTGTACTTAAATGTTTGATATTCACTCAAATACTATGACATTTATTTTTATATATTTTTTTTGTTTTGTAAAAAGAAAACACTATTTTCATTAGTAATTGACTGTGTATGTAGGTTTTTCTGGGAATTTATAGTAATTAGGGTTTTTCAACCGGAGACGACAATACCAATTTATATGTGAAACAAAAGGTATAATCTTGCAAATATCCTTATTTTGTGTATAATTAATGTTGATTCTTTAAGTAAAAGTCATTTATCTTTGTGAATTATTATTAGGGTTTTAACACACATGTACACTACACACATACACACACACACGTACAGAGATGAAACCCGTATATTATTTTCCATTTCCATATCTAAAGTTCTTTCTTTTGTTGCCTTTATGTAAGTTAAGCATAAGAAATTTTGTGGTAATTTGTATTTTGTTGCTATTGTTTTGGATTAAAATATTCACCAAAAATATAACAGAAGACAAAGTTGACTGTGTACATTCACTTGTAAAATTTATGAATATTTTCATATGCATATACACATGATTCACGTGTGTGTGTGTGTGTATATATAAATGAAAATGACTTTCTACACCCATTTGAAATGTTGTTTAAATTGATCATACACACACACACACATTACCATACATGCAAGGGAGCAACATGAGGAAAACGAATGAATAATTTACTAAGAACCTACATTTAAGAATTAATGTCTATGTGGTTTTTTTACAAGTTTTATATTGTATTCGCTTTTTTTTTTTAAGACCGCGTAGCGCCCAAACGGTTCATCTGAGACCCATATAATGTTCTAGACTTATGTTAGTATTCAGCATGGGAGTGTTTATGGATCAAAAAAATATAGGGTGTCCATACAAAAAAATAGGGTGACCAGGTGGAAAATTCCGAAATTTTCCGGGAAAATGGAAAATTTTTATGCCAAAATTTTCTTCTCATGATTCTGAACAACTTTGCCTAAGACACCCTATATCTAAGTCGTACAAGAAAAATTTTTCTCATACAACACAAATTTTCATTCACATCACATTCATCTCTTAAAGGAATGTGCTTTATGTATTGCTTGATTTTGAGTGTTAGGAGTCGTAATCAACACTCAAAAACAATAAATAAAAATCACAGTCCAAAATGTAATGAGCTGAAGTAAGCGAAGTTTATCAACTTCAAAAATACAAGTTTTCCAAATGTGAACACAAAAACATAAAACAAGGGAAAAAATTAAAATCTGAAACTTGTACAATTTTTGTTCTGATCAAAAGCAAAATTTTCATTTATTTTTAACAAGATACCGTCATAATTACAAATTGTACAAGTTTCAGATTTTAATTTTTTCCCTTGTTTTATGTTTTTGTGTTCACATTTGGAAAACTTGTATTTTTGAAGTTGATAAACTTCGCTTACTTCAGCTCATTACATTTTGGACTGTGATTTTTTTTATGGGAAAGTGTATGCAATATATTGTTGAATCATGTCCCTAATTTAAAGATGAGAAAATTTAAAAGCAATCTACATGTAACACATACACAAAAGATCAACAAACACAAATTACACACATTAAATTTTTGGGAGTATATAATTCATTTGAATGTCGGTAAATTTACTGATGATAATGGTTAAAAGTTACAACAAAAAAAAAGGTAGTAAATTTGAAAAGGACCAAAAATACTCAATTTTTTTTTATTTTATTTTTAACATTTAAATTTAGCATACATTTTCACTGATTTCTCATTTCAATGTAAAATTAAAATGCAACAATAAAGTATAATCCCAATTAAGTTTGGATTATATAATTTGATTCATGTAACGAGTCATGTGTGTAATGCTGTGATATTTGTTTAACAGTCCGGATTTTACTGTCATTCAACCTTTTTTCATGTGGGTGGCTTGGTTTTCATTACAAATTTTTACCTGAAAATTATTTTTTTTTTTATTTATTTTCATATGATAATCAGTTCCTCTCCATAGAAAATAAATTGCTTCAATTTTCATATTTCACTCATTTACTTTAGTTAAACATTTTTTTTTTGTGCTTTATTATTATCGTTATTATTATTATTTTTTGTGCGCTAAATGAATGAAAAGCAAAGAAAGTAAAAGGGAAAAAATAAATATCTTAGGATCATCATCATATTTCTTCAGTCAACTTAGCAGAAGAATATGATTATGTTTTCCATTTATCAGGAAATTGATGGTGTGTTTTGTTTGTTTCGCTATTTCACTCTGTGTGTGTGTGCGTGTGGGTCTGATTAAAAAAAACAGTTACATTGTAAGAAAGATAAGGAAACAACAGAAACATTCTATTCACGTTATTTACAAGCAACTAGCGTTTGCTCATTCCATAATTCAACGGATAAATAAATAAGAATGGGAAATATTTTTAATTTACAAGAAGACGAAGAAGAAATTGATGAAAATTGCGTTGAGGAGAGTGAGTGAGTGAAGAAAAGAAGGAAATTTTCATTCAAAATTAATGATGTAGAATGAATCAAGTCTTAAATGTTTTTCTTTTTTTTTCTGTATATATACAGAAGTAAATATAGGAGATTTATAATAGAAAATGAAAGAGAAAAGTGGGTACGAGTGTTTGCTTCGTTTATTTCTGATTAGTCACTTATTATGAGATACAAAAAAATTAAATTGAATGATTATCAGTCAAGCGACAATTTTTGACATAAAGATCAAGACAAAATGTGATAAATTTTTTTTTCATCGAAATTTTTTCCGAAATTCAGAGTGAAATTCATTGTGTTTTCCAAGGACACATACGTTTAAGATTGAAAATTGGCTCCAAGGCTTAGTAGCTTCAAAAAATGTGCATTACAATCCTGAAAAATAATATCAGTATTAACTGAATTCAATTTCATGTGGGCATACCAGGTACTTTTAAGGAAAAATCGGGACTAGTGAAGTAAAAAATCGAGATTTGAATTCAAAAAGCGAGACAGTTAAAAACTATTCATTTTTTACTAGACTGAAGTTATCAACGACCTCATCAATCGACCTCACCTTGTCAATCTCGAGGAGGGAATTTTTGGACCACAAGAGCCTTTCTGTCACCCTCGCAGTGTCATCAACGACTTTTACCCTGACTTTCTTTTTTTTGCTGTTTTTCAACTCTTTTCTTCGTGTAAATCACAAAATCGGCTCTCAGCGCCCTCTGGAGTGTCCAATCATAAGATGCAAGACGCTGTATTTTTTGATTCTCATCAACGAACATTTTGTAAAATTGAGGTCAGTTTTTGGACTTACCTGATAATAATATTTTTCAATGTTTAAAAGCGGAACAATTGAAAGGCAAATCGGGAATTAGGACATTGATTCAAAAATCGGGATTGTTCCATCCAAAAATTTGCAAATGGTATGCCTAATTTCATGATAACAAATTTAACATAACATACAATAAAACAAATCAATTGATATCCAATTTCGTTCTTAATTTAGAATCCAACAAAACGAAGTACAAAAAATAGCTCGAAACCATTCCCATTATAAATTTATCGAATCCAGCATTAAAAGTGTTGTTGTGAAAATCTTTTAAAATTTTAAGTACGTGACTTCAACATAAAAAAAACGTTTTTCCCTATCTTTGAAGTTTTTCTTTTTCAATATTACAACAACAACAAAAAAAGAGAATACATGAACATTTAAAATCGTTAAAATAACACAAAATACAAATAAAAGCACACGCAACATGGAATATTGATGATATAAATGGTGTCTATCTGTATCATATCGTAAATTGTTTTTTTTTTTTGCTTGTGTATTTATAATGAAGACATGGAAAAATAATTTATGATATTTTTCAATTTCATTTTTTTTTTTTTAATATTTTACTTGTACAATTTTTTGTGTGTGTTAAATTGATATCAAAAATAAAACGAAGAAAAAAAATTGAGTGAATGAATATTAAAATTGATAAAATTGGTAATAATAAGTATATTTTTGAACAAGTGACATGTGTCTTGGAATAAAAGAGGAATATTTTTTCTTTCTTTCTTAAATCGATACAATTTTTTCCGGTATTGTTCTATTTTCATGTTGAAGGAAAATAAAAATCAAACATGTAGCACATTTCAGTGTTGGTCAGAAGTGAAAATTCAAATTTCATACCCTCAAATTTATGAGGCCCATCTATAAGTTTCTTAAATCGCATTTTTATTGCAATGGTAAAAAGATCGGAAAAGGAAATAAAATCAAATAAATGAAATGAAAGCTGTTTCTCTTTGCTTTTCATTTTTTTTTTATTTGCACTCAATTTTTTTTTATTTTTTTTGGAATAATATCTATAAATATAATAATAATAATAATAAAAGGGAAATATTTTTTTTTGAACTAAACTTATTTAACAAAACATTTGACGTTCTATTTGTATAATAAAATATAGCAGCCAAAAAAAAATCAGAGTTTCACAGTATTGATTAATAATTTTTTTATTTATTTCTCTTTTTCTTTCCATAGTACATATTTTTTGGCAATTTTCTCAAACAGCTTTGACAAGGCACGTGTTGCTATAGGGCTGTAACTGAAATATACGAAATTGAACGATAAATTATTATCAAATGTTGACAAAAAAATATCGTTTCAAATTTTTGATTCACTTTCCTTGTCATGACTCTACAAAAAAAAAAAAATATAACATATACCCAAATGAATTCTCAGAAGATTCGAAGCAAAGAAGACGATATAAATTGAAATCGAATTATTATGTGATGGAAATATCCTTAAAATGTGGATGTGTATGTGTAGAGCTTACATAAAATAACAAAGTGTGATATGGGAATTATCAAATACATTCATTTTTGGCAGATTAAATTGTCTTTTAAATTAAGTTGGGATCTGCATTATAAAATAATTCTTGAATTCTAACATACATAACCGTGTCATGTTCGAAATTTGAAATCCTTTTTTTTTATTATTTTGTCTCTTTTTTAATAGAGACACACACACATTCTCACATAACCACTTGAATTATTTGAAAATCTTTTGCTAATGGCATTAAGTATGGTTTTATTATATGATTATTATTAAGAGACAAAATTATCAGAAGAAGTTTTTCTCCACATATTGTTGTGTGTGTGTGTGTTCACATTAAAAATTTAATACAAAAACCTTTAAGTATATAGTTTATTATTAGATATTTTGTGAATCCTACATCGTTGTCATTGTCATTTTTATCAAAAGCATGGAGAATTAGTGTATTAAAATAAAATACAAACACGTAATAATGAAAAGCAAATTAAAACGAAAGCAAAAGAATGTCATTTCAATGGATAAAGTAGAATTATAATATATAAAGACACATCTCCACTTTAATACGAATTTATTTATATGAGTTTTAAACTGTGTGTGTACAATGTTTGTGTGTAATGAAGAAAATTATATACATATAAAATATTGTCTTGAATCTTCTAGAAAACACAGATATGAAAACAAAAAATAAAAAATATTTATAATAAACTCGCTAAAATAAACTTTTATAATATGTTTCACTCTTCATTACCATACATACGTTTAAGAGGATAGTGTAAGTTTTGTTTCATATGTTTCTATGTGTGTGAATACACAGTTTATAAGAGTTTTAGAAGCAAATTTATTACATATATGAACATTTTCGTTCTTTTTAAACTTAAGTAAATAGGGAATATTATGATTATAAATTTGAAATTTATTTGAAGAGTGTTTTCAAGTGCTCTTTTTAAGTTATGACTCATTATTTTTTGACATGGCATGAGTTAATACACTGATGATATGTTAAACTTACAAAATTAAATTGAGAATTTTATATACAAATAGCAGTTGAAAATTTTCCTTTACATTTACGTCTGATTGGGTTCAAAGAAGTGGTTCCTCTTTACCCATACAAATAAGTAAGTCGTAATACAGTAAAGAAATAATATGAAGCTGATAAGAGGCAAGCACCGACTTTCACGGCAACCCACCAGCTGCCTGAAGTGTGAATAAGAAGAATGAGTGGATAGATGTTGATTAGATCAGAGCGGCGGCTTTCACGGACAATCCATCTCCAAGCATAGTGATAGAATAGAAAAAGTTATAGTAGATAACTAAAAAGATAAATTAAGATAAGAATACGGTCAAACATGTACATAATGTTCAAAATAATGAGAGTTCCGAATAAAATGAGAGGTTTCTTGTGAGAACTTCTTTATGTTGATTGCATTTTTACAAATTAATGGTAGTAGATTATATTCTTCGTGAGTTCATTATGGCACCTTAGAAAGCAAAGCTAATCTCTAGTTCTAGATATGTATGAGTGTGAACCTGATGAAAACGTTAAGTCAGTCAAGATCAATCCATTCAAGCATTTAAACATAAATTTCGCGATAGAGAGGTTAAAGATAACCTTAGTAGGAAGAGTATTAGGTCAAAATGAATTAAACTTTCAACTGAGGACAGCATAAAGGTTAAATTGAATGTTGTAAGACTGCCAAGTATGTGGAGGCCATCCATGGGAGCATAATTACACACAATGGCAGTATAACAGTCACCTGTGTTAGGATCATGAGGAGACTGCAATGCATATCTTATGTGATTACCGGTGTCTCGAATCAAAAAGATTTAATATATTGGGAACTGGTAGAGTTCAACCTTTAGACTTACTCCAGATAGATATAAGGCTAATTTACCGCTTTCTAAAGAGTATATCTCTAGTTAAAGAAGAATATTCTCTTTAGATGAGAATTATGGGTATACACTCTAAACTGAAAACGTCCCACAGACCACCCCGCATAAAATGCATTGACTAAAAGAATGTCCAAATGTTCGAATTTTTGTTCGAAATTAACTGGAAATGTGATAAAAATTTCATTCATTTAATGTCCTGTAAGCGTCAATCAAAGATCTCCGTTTGCGGACCAAATCACTTTGTACTGCGGGGCGTTTTCAGTTTTGAGTGTAGTTGTAGCAACAGCGAACGAGTTTCTCCTAAGCGTCAAAGTGGAGGTGCAATTATGAGTCTTGACATACCTAAGGCATGATTGATTCAGTCTTTTATTCAAAGGTAGATTGGAAGATGAGCTTGGGGTAAGTCACTTTGTGACAACTCACAAAGAACCCTACAGTATGTGGCTTAGATGGGTAAACCTCTCCGACAATTTATTTATCTATCTGAATATCTGTAAATAACAGATGTTTTTAAATAACAAATTTAATTTACACGCTTCGCAGAAAAATTTAAAAAGAGAAAATATACAAAAACCAGCTTAGCTTACAAAATGTATTAATATAAAACCTTCCTCTTAAAAATCTAGTGTCAAAGACTTTAAAATGATCCACGTGCTTATGAATCTATATCTATATCAATGTACTTTGCGTGCTTTTTCCTGAGAGACAAGCACAGATTTTCTATTTAATTTAAAATTTTCTCATATCCTAATTTCATTTTAGTTTTACATTTCATTTTATTACAAATACAGACACACAAACTCACACACAAAATAAACATGCTGTTGCTACCTTCATTCACTCACATTTATTTTTTAATGTGTCTACTGAAAATTTTATTTAAAACTTCTGCTATAATGTAATTTTAGTTTTATATTTAACACAAAAAAAATAAAGCAACAACAACAACATAACCATCATCACATGAATGGATATTATTAAATTTAAAAAGGATGTTTGTTATGCTGTATTACAACTATTCCATTTCTAACTAAGTTTTAAATATGAAACAGCGTGTGTGTGTGTGTATGTTAATATGGTGTCATGTTTACTAATCTTATTAAAAACATAAAAGAGTAAACAGACGAATGAGAATTAATGATCAAATATTCAGGATTTAATTAATGAACTGTAAAGTGAGCAAAATTTTGTAAATTTTTTTTTTTATTTGGTTTAATTGTCATGGGAAACTTTGTTTAAATTTATAATTTGAAAATAATTTATCATATTTAATTTAATTTTAGTCTATGAATGTACATTTTTTATCAAAATCTGTGAAGGTAGTCATTAGTGGTCTTTCAATTCAAAAAGTTCTTTTCATTGAAATGTGAAATGTAATTTACAATTTTTTGAAAAGAATCATTATTTTAATTTAAAAATAAAAATGAAAAAAAAAAAGAAAATTGCATCAATTTAATTTTCTTTTTACATTCATAATGACTAGAATTTGCTATTCAATACACAATCACACCATTTTATGGGCAGCAATAAAAGACATAATCGTTGTAATTGGAATGTAAGACGATGAATGTCGGTACAATATATAAAGTAATAAATGAATAAAAATAAAATGAATTGCCTTGAAAAAAAAAAAACTAATTCAATTTCTCTTTTTAATATTTATATCGTTTATTTCACTTTCATCCCCCTTTTTTTTGCTGTTGTTTGTTGGTCTTTCGATGAATTGAACACGACGATGCTTGGCATTGGCACAAAACTTGTAAGTTAAGAATAAATGACAAAAAAAAGAGGAATTGTAATAAAAAAAAGACATATACTCTCACAAAGAAACATAAAAAATTGAATGATCCAATATAACCAAATATAATGGCGTTTGTGTGTAATAAAAAAATCTCGACATATATAAAATGATATTCAAGTCGCCTATGCTTGTAAATTATTGTCACCAATATTAAAAGTACTTTAGATTTGGATAATGTTTTTCCATTATGTGGTCTATCGCCTCAATTTCACATACACACATACATATAGTTACACGTTTTCTTAGTCTATTTCCTTTTTTTATATCCATTGATAACAATTTTCATGATCAATAAACATGAATTTATACGTGTTTGTGTCTGTGTGTGTGTTGTGTGATATAAAAAATGTGAAAAGATAAAAGTAATGTAAATCTTCTTTTTTTCTATTTTTTATTTATTTATTTTAATGAGAATCTCACAACAGATAATCATTACTACCAATTCATGACACACGACTTCTATAAAGGGACTTTACTGCCCTGAAGTTTTTTTTTTAAACGTTAAACTGAATAACACTGTAATATGTGTGTGTGTGTGTATGTATAAAAGTTTTCTAATTTTCATTTTATCTCGTACGACATAAATTTTAGATATACATGTCCGGTCAAATACATAAACATAAATTTTTTGGGTGCAAAAATTCCATTCAAATGAATTTTCTTATCGATATCCCTTGAAAAATAATAAAAAAAAAAATACTTTTTTTTTTATTATTTAATAAGATTAAAATAATAATAATAATATTTAATGATATAATTTTCACATATTTAAATGAATTGAAATTATCACACTATCTTATAATCCTTGCACACTGTGCCATTTTTTTCCCCGTTGACGATGACGATGATGATACATTATGGCATTAAATCGCATGTTTTCATTGCATGCATATATGAAAAAAGAAAGAAATCATTTAAAAAATATTATTAATAGAGAACGGTAGTTGTGAGGTCTGGCATATAAGGATACAAAGATATGATTATTATAAACTGCTGTTTGTGTTCATTACCCATAAATTTTGGAATTTAAACAGTTATTTTACACATAAAATTCATTTGCACCCGTTCTGTTTTTTTTATCGTTATATCATATGTGGGAGATTTTATTTTACATTTGCCTTTTTAAAAAATAAAAGTTTTTTTTCTCACATATTTTTGTATCATTTGAATTTTATTTTATACATTTTTTTGTGTCATTGTTGTTGTTGTAATATTGCATGATTTTTATCAGACTGAAAGATATTAAAAGTTTATAAAAAAAATATTCACCCTTTTTTTAACAAAAAAAAAAAATACATTTTTGGGAATCCTTTACATATCATATTGTAACATAACATCTATATTTTATTATAAAATTGTATGTGTATGTAAATTTTACATGGACACAACATGTTTGTATTAAAATTTTACATTGGTATCAGTTTTATTGGTGCTCTGAGGGTAGGAAATTCATGTTTGACCAAAATAGGATGGTCCTTACATTGAATAAATTTCATTTTAAATTCAAGTGTGATTTTGATTCACTCTAATTAAAAAATTCCAAATTATGTAAATAGAGAGATAGAGAAACAGTTGCAATGTCCGTTACAAAATGCAATATATGTTTTCATTTCCGTTTTCCTATTCCTGTGTGTTCACACACACAATTTCATATTATTTGAATATAAATATTTTTACATATATATGCATAAAGGTGGACATGATTGCCGAAAATTATAGAGTATTGCCCACATTTGATAACAAAGTCCGAAAATTGGATAATAATAGACTATAAACTTCAAAAGTATGTGAAATTTATATGAAAGGACACACATATGTGATATGTGAAATTCAAAAAAAAAACAGGAAATAAACCTCTTTTGGATGAATGTACCGTGAAAGGAGTCGTTTAAATGCTATTTAAAATAAAAAAAATGTTTGCTTGAAAAAGTTTTCAATATTGCATATAAAAATTATGTGATTTTAGATCTATGTGTGTTGAAATGAAATTGCAATTTTATTTTTGGCTTCACATGAATAGAAAACAGAAAAAAAGTACCAGAAATTCAAATGAAATGTTTATGAAAAAAAAAAATAAAATAAAAATAAAAGATAAGAAATTCAAATCGACATTGCAAATGAACATGTTCCATAAAACGAATGCAATATTTAAACAAGTATTTGCTTATGCATGCAGAAAAACCATTGCATATATGAACGAAAATTGTAATTTTGCAGTTTTGAACAGAAAACATGATCATGAGAGATGATAAAAATATATAAGATAAAACAAACTAACCATGACACTGGAATAAACTCATCTCATTTCAGAAAATATAAAGAAAGATTTTATGTTTACTATATTATACACATTTACGACAAAACAAAGTGTTCTTGAAGCCTTCTTTTTCATTTTCATACATATATGTAATATATTTGTAATGCAAATTTTCTATTCCAAAAATAATATGGTTACTATTATTTTGAATGGATTTTATTATATTCTTTATATTAAATGTTGTAAGTGTATGGTTTTGATTTTAGTTTAGCATACAATTGAATAAAGTTAAAACCACATAAGAAATGAATAGTTTTAGAAGAATGGATATAAGGAAGAATCTTACACAAGTTCTTTTGTTTTATTTTATTTTTGAATTTCATTTACCACTTTTTTGCGTTTCAGCATTTGATGTGAACTGATAGTTCTAATAAAAATTTCTGCTTCTCTAATTTTATTAGACAGACATTTTAAATGCATTTGAAAATGATTTGATCTTACATCGTTCGTAATTTTGTTTCACTTTATTTTGAAATAGTCTTGTTCATTTATTACGTGAAAATTTCAATGAACCTTGGCAGGCTCCAGGGTTTTTTTAGGTTCCTTCTTCATGATTGATCATGAAATGGAAAAATAGCAATTTTGTATAGAAAATTTTTTTCATAGAAGTCAAAATATGATGGCTCTGTCGGCCATTTTGGGTTAATCAGCCATTTTGAATCTGTCAGCCATTTTGGATCAGTCGGCCATTTTGGATCAGTCAGCCATTTTAGATCAGTCAGCCATTTTGGATCAGCCAGCCATTTTGGATCAGTCAGCTAATTTTGGATCAGTCGTCTTTTTTGGGTTAGTGGACCATTTTGAGTTAGTCGGCCATTTTGACATTGACACAGACGGACGGACAGCACTATGGTCCACAATACTAGCATTTTAAAGAAATGCGCTAAAAATTTCAAAAAGCTAGCAGCTCTAGTTTTAACTTACAACGTTCCTGTACATCATTTTAATGCATTTCATTTAAAATTCCTGAATTTCGATCAAAAATTAATCTCCTAGAATAATAAATAATTGAACAAAAAACTTAAATTTTAATACTTTAATCTAAAAGACTTTTCTATTTCAATTTTAATAAGACTAATAAACGCATTAAATTTTTATTATAAGTCTGAGATAAGAAAAAAATTCCTATTACAATGTGTTGATTAAATTCACTTCGTCTCAATGATTTTTAATATAAATTTTTTTATTTTTATATTGATACTTATTGAAAAAGGTAATCATCATCATCATCATTAAATAATTATAGATTAGAATTTTTCGATTTATTTTTTTATGATTATTATTTTATTTTACTCTTTGATTTCATAATATGAAATAAGAAAAAAACTATCAAATAGAAGCACCAATATCCGTTCAAATCAATTGAGACACAGACACACGCACACAAATTTTATGACAAATATATAAAATCAAAATCAAAAAGCATCATAATTTGATTATTGAAAGATAAATTTTCAATTTTCAACAACTGAATGGATGAACGAGTAGTTTAAAATCAATATCAGGGATGGTGGACGATGAAATGGAGTTGGTTTATTTCAATTACTTTCAAATTCAATATCAATCAACTCAACTGTTTACTCAAGTCATGGTCTGATCTCATGGTTTCAAGTAAATAAAATTTTGATTAGGTTTTGTAATTTGAAATGAAATAAAATTAAAAAAAATTACGTGTTGAAGTTGTTTTATTATGAGTGTGTGTCGTTCATTAAATTGTCTCCGGTGATCTCACATAGTCGTTTGCTATGAAGACAAAAAAAAGAAATTAGTAGACAGAAGAAGGGATTAGAAAGTACGTTTAATTCCAAACGGTAATAAAATAAATCGACATGACAACAGACAGTAGTCATCATATTTTTAACGTTTCTCTTCTTTCTTAATTAATTCATTAAAGGCATGAAATCAATTAATGTGTTGTTTTGTTCAGTCTCTCGCTCGCTCTGTTTTTCCATTAAGTCTTTCTCATTAATTACTAATTAATATCGATCGAGTCAAATTAAAATAACATTTTTCATTTGATCATTATTTTTATTATTATGAAAGCATGTGTGAGGTCTTTGTCATCAACCTAAGAGCACCTGGATATATGGTAATAATATTAAAAATTCATGTTACGAACAGAACATTAGGAGACGCCATTATGACCCTCACGTTCAACCACAAGACACGACCGAATATTAAACCATGTAAATTATTATAAAAATGTGTCTTTTGTGTATAGATAAAAACATTGAAATGAAATGAAACCCAAAAATTTTTTACTGTCGGTTCGTTTAAAAGTCATTTTCAATGCATATTACACATCCTTTATCTGTACGTTTGTGTATGTGCATGTGTATGGCAGACATCAAATACATAAAAATGATAAAATACACAAAGTCACATTGACTTTTTAATTTCCGATTTACAATCAACAGAATCATAAATTTGTTGAAACGAAAATAGATGTATTGAAATACAAAAAAAAACTGAAGTGAACATTCATCATAAGAATCATCAATCCTACTTAACAATCGGAATTGAATGCTTGTCTTGATGTTTTTGTTTTTTTTTTGCTCTTAACAATAAAGTTCCAAAAGACATTCGATTTTCATTGTGATTTATGAAACATTACAACAATTTAAGACTTTCCTATTATATTTTTTGACTGTAATCTCATAAAATATGGTTGAAATTTGAGTTTAAGACATGGAATGAAATGATATGAAACGAAATGAAAGGGTGTAAAAATAATTTTTTTCTCTCTCTCATATCCTTGTATAGCATTAGCATTGAAAATTAATCTATCAATCATATTAAATTTTTTTATACGTATCTCACATAAATTTAATATTTCAATTTTTTTTTGTTATAAATCTACAAATTTAACTTCTATGATAAAACAGTTCTATGATTTCCAACATTTTAATAAAAGACAGCACTAATTTTGATGTGAATTCAAATTTCAAGTTATTTTATGTCAAAAACATCTTTCTTGGTAAGTAAGTCTTCAAAATATAATCAGTACTTCACATTTAATGAATTTACTTTCAAAATAATAATGCTTGAATCGCATATTAATTTTAACATTCAATGAACAGTGTTCTACACATTTAAATGTCGAGTCAGGAGAACAAAAGAACAGAAAACCTTTCAAATGTGATTTAGAGGTTAACTTTACATGTATACACAGGAATGATTGTTATATATATGAATATTATTTCACATTTTCGGGTTTCAGACACAAAATAAATGAGAATTAGATAGAAAATGCACGAAATGTTGTGTGTGTGAGATAAAAGCCCATTGACTTAAAACAAAATTCTGAAAATAGAAAATAATATATCTTTATCAATACACTACTTTGGTATTATTGTTGTGTTGTGTATTAAAGTTAATCTTAAATGAGAAACAAAATTTAGTATTGTTTGTAAATTGAATGCATACACAACCGCAATAAATATCATTGGGATTCAAGATAATACCATACACTTGCCTCATAATAAACTATTGTATTAAAATTGATTAGGAATTTTATCTCTTTAGGTATCTCTGATAATGGTTTTTAGAAATTTTGATCGAAATTAACGATAATTAAATTTAATTTGAGTCGAAAATCAGGTTCTCTGAGTTCGAAAGTATTGGGATCGATATTGATGATGATGATTAGAGAGGGGTATATCAGCCTCAGCCACTACTACATTGGACTTTTTGTGAGCTGTCTTTCGACTTACCCTAAACTATATTCTTCTCTAACGATACGAACGAAGAAATCATATTTCAAATGAAGTTTCATTCCAAAGAGGGCCGTTGGATTTGTTTGCCCATTAAAATACCCAGAAAACCTCCTTCTCCTGTTCTCAAGTCCACTTCAGAAGCTTAACACTTTCTTCTTCTGCTTGACATATTCTACATAAACCAGTTTCACTTAGATTCATTATCTTAAGGTGTTTTAGTTCAAGTGCGTTTCCTGTAAGGATTACCACCAGAACTCTTACTTGACCTGTGATCATTCCTAGAAGCTCCTTAGTACGAGTGGCTCTCCATTTGGATATAAGATTAAGTACGTGTTCAGAAAAACGATTGCTTTGCAGATCCCAGTACCAAGTTGATTCATCTATAAGCCACTCAAATTTTGCAGGCTTTGCTCTTTTAATGGAATTCCTAAGCATGGTTCTATACCGGCAAAAGTTGAAGCTGAACCTTCCCTTGCTAGGCTGTCCGCAATGTCATTTCCCTCTATGTTATTGTGCCCAGGCACCCAAATTATTTTCACTCTCTTGTTTCTTGAAAGTTGATAGGTAAGCATTTTCATATAATTTTAGAATTCACTCTATTATTTATTAGTGCCTTTAGTGACTATCTGACATTATATGCATAGTCCTATTAGTGTAATTTTTTTCTAGACCTTTCCTCACACAAAAATTTATAGCATGAAGTTTACTTCGACCATAAAGACAGTCGCATATTTACCTGATCGATATTCAACAGCTTCCTCTTTTTTAATTCATAGTATGAATTTTTGAAAATTGTTGACCTATCGAACTTCATCTGACTTTCATTAGATTCCAATAAAATATTCTTTTCATAATTTTCTGAATCTGAATTGAAGTTAAAAAAAAATAGATATACATTAAAAGAACAGCACAGTCGAAGCATAATAAATAGCCTAGAACGCTTAATCATACTGTTTTTTTTGCACGGTACAAGATTTCAAGTCAAGATAGATACAAAAAAAAAATCATGATAAATTATGAATAAAAGTGCGTAAGTAAAAGCTATTATCTGTAGTTTTGCTTTGGTCTGAAACACCAAAAAAAAGAAAAATAACAAGTTAAATCTTTCTTATATATATATTTTATATTGTATTTCATTGTTGTATAATAATAATGATAATATTAATGTGTACAAAAAACTATCCATGTTTTACCTGCTTCACTGTCAGAGACATGCCAAGAAAAAGAAGAAAATATCAAGAATTAAATCATTTGAACATGAAATCAAAAAGAAAAAAAAATGTTTAAGTACAAGAACGAATAATTTGTATTGTGTGAACACCATAGACAAGGGCATATAAAAGACATAACATCATCCTCATCATGGATAGTGGATAGAAGAAGTATTATTATTAATATTATGTAATTTAGACTGTTTCTATACATTTTCTACACAATCATTGTGTGTAGTTTTTTTTTCTCTCTCTTCAAATAAATACTGTAATATAACTTTAGAATGATCTTGAAAGGAGAAATCAAAATTAATTAAAATGAAATAATATATTGTTGATCATCATCATCATCATTTCCATCACTTACCTCTTTTTTTTTTTATTATTATTTAATTCTAAATGTTTAAAAAATATTAACAATGTATTTGAAATGTGTAGGAAGATTTTGTTCTCAGTTTGTTTTTATAGTCAGCAAAAGTAAAGAAAAAATAAAATAATAAAAATAATAAATCCCAAAGGATCGTGAACAATAACATCAATTAGACGTCCTACACGAATAAGAACACAACTTTAAAAGAATCAGAGTAACAAGGAGTAAATGAAAGAAGACGAAAAAAAAACTTCACGTGTAAGTAATCAAAGCAAAACGACTGACGAGTCAAGACAACAAAATGTATATGAACACAATATCATTTGTAACTACTTTACGTTATTCTTTTTTTTTGTTGTTGTTGCTTATTTGTTAAATTTTTTTCCTCTTTTATTTTACTTTTTTTTCATGTACATTGTAAAGCCCTGCTAATGTAAATTCGTTCTCAAGTCCATGTTTTATTCACAAAAAATTTGCTCGTGTCAGAATAATTTATTTTTAAAGTGGTTTTATTTTTTTCTTGTTACACAATTTTAATTTTAATAATTTATTAAAAATCATTTCTATTAGTCAAGTTGATTCCAACAAAAATAAATTCATCCAAAAGAATAATCCAGAACCAGACACCACTAAAAATGGATTCAGTTCAACTTGCTAACTTTTTTTACAAGTTTTTTTTCCTCAAATTTCATGTCTAAACTTAAAAATAGAATATCAAATGTAAATAAATCACCTGCAGCCATTTCTATAACTTTCTACATTGTATAAATTCCAATTATTATCTGAAATGTGTGAATATACAAATTAGAATAAATAATAACATGATGATGATGATGTTATTCCCTTAAGCGTCTTCATCCTTCTCCTGCTGTTTCGTTGAAATAATTAGTCAGAACCATGCATTTCAGGGTTTTTTTTATGTATTATGATATTTTTTAAGGAAAAATGCGATTTCAAGGTCATTTTGAATGTAGGTCAGATCAGTACCAGCACTCAGACCTACAGACGGGTCCTTTGTGCATACCCATTATCATCATATCTGATGAAGAAGGAACCAAGTCCATTGAAACAACTGAAGAAAGAAGACCGCTAGACAAATTCAGTTCAGGAAAGCGATCACACCTTCTCAGAGAGTTAAGCAAGACAGATACCTTCACTATTATGATGGAATCAATACTGAGAAAGTACACCCAGCGTGATTCCACGCAATCTGGCATGCTTGGGACACACACAACGCAGATGTGCAGCAGTCTCCTCTGATTCAGAGCAGCACTTGCACATTGGATCTCTTGAGTCAGAATGACTGAGGTGATAGTCTAGAGTATAATGATCAGCTCTCGTCGATTTGAAAAAAAATACCAGTGTCCGTTGGTCAAATTTTCTCAAACGGTTTTATTTTCCAAGGAAATTTCCAAAAGAATCGCTGAATTCCTGGAAATGGAGTCCTTAAAATGCACTTACAATAACATTTCCACTTTAATGCCTTCCAATTTTTATATTTGTTATAAATTATAAGTTTTTTTTAAAAAATATTTAATAAAATATGCAAACATCACATATGAACACAATATTGCATAATAATAATAATCGACAGAACTTTTATTTTTTTTTGCCTTAAATTATTCTTCTCTCTCCATTTATAACCTGATACATTTGGTTATATATGATGTATATGCATAAATAACATAATAATAAAAAAACAAAAAAATAAAACAGAAGCTAACACACAAAAAAGGCATATAAATTATTATGTTTTGACATTATGTTTAAAAAGGAAGACAAGTAACGAAATACACATAAAGAAAATAAGAATTAAACGAAATTTTGGTAGAATGTTCTGTCTCCACCTTGAAATAACATTGAAAATGTGCGTTTTGCAATAGAGAGCAGTATATAAATGGCATTTTATATTACAAATGAAACAAAAGTATTTTTATGGTGATGCATTGTTCGAAATTTGTACAGAATGGTGATGATGGCAATAAAAATATATAAAAGCAGATACGAAAATTTTGGGGGAACAATTTGAATTGAAATGAGTTCAAATATTAAATTGAAAATTCGTTGCCATGAACCAGTTGATCAAATTACTGCGATGTTTTGTGTAAGGATTAGTCAAAATAGTAAAAAGGGCAGTTTTTCAAAAAAATAAATTACTATTATGCAATTTATTTTGATGCGTACTTTATGATGTAACACACCTACATGATACAGTTTGTACCAGTCTTAAGCAAAACATTTGGACAAAGAGCTATTAGAGACCCTCGATATAACTATAAAATGAAATGTGTAATGCAAAACATAATCAAAGTAATAATAATGATGCTATTAAGCAATGTGTGTACGGAATGTACGAGGATGGAAGTAAAAGGGGGACAAAATGATGATGTAATGTTGCAATAAGAGTATTACAGTAGGATAAAAGGTATATTATAAATCGCCCTTATTCATTTATTCTGTCCCTTACACATAAAAATAAATAAATTTAGTACATGAACGTTCCTTTTTCTTCTCTTTTTCTATTTCAATGTATATCATCATAAAGATTCTTTATACACAATTTTATTTTATTTTATATTATTTGAGGTTTTAATAATGAAATCACTTTAGATGTTAATAACACACTGAAATTTAAGACGCAATTTTTTGGTCTCCTCTTCTAGCTCTCTTTTAAATTTTTAATGCAATAATAATAATAACATGAAATATACCTGTAAAACTTTTCCTTTTTTATAAAACTTATCTTTTTTAGAAGATTACAAAGTATCTCATAATAAATATATTGAATCGCAATGACCTTGATATCTTTTTTTTCCTTTTATTTATGCTTTTTTTTTTTTCTTTCAACATAATAATAATAAATAACAATTTCTTTATCAAATAAATTATATCCCTAAAAAAATTTTCCACCAACTGTTTTGTCTTAATTTCATGTGACCTTCATGTTTAAATTTTGTTTTTTGTTTGTGAAAAATGAATGAAAAAAAAGTAATTACTATGCATAACAGGTGTCTTATTTTTGTTTATTTTACTTTTTTTTACTTCTCTTATATTCACCTAAGGCTTCCGTATTCTATTTATTCTAATATGAAATGTAACCACAGTATCAAAAAATGAGAATTAAAATAATAAATGTGTCGTATTTATTATTTTATTTCAAATAGCAAAAACTAGCTTAAATTCATTACAGATTATAATCATTCATGAATACATTAAATGGAGTTTTTTTTGTCCGCTCTCTCTTTCTTGTATTTTAATGGTGCTTGGTTTTGGTTCTCATCAGTGGCTATTATTAAGTGAAATGTCAAAATTGGAGTAACTAGACATTAATTTTGAGAGGTGGTGAAAAACTGATTCCTAGGTGTTCTAGGAAATTGAGTGTTAGATTAATTTGAACGTAGAACAGGTTGAAAAAGAGAATTTAGAATGGACTTGAGTGAAAACAAAAACTTCAGAATTCGATTGAAAATTAAACGCATTGGTGACCCCGGCGTGTACTGAATATGTTATTTACTAATGATTAATTTAAATAGCGGACGTTTAGCCTTGAATTGACAGAATCTGCAATAAAGCTTGAACAAAATTGGATTTCGAGCTGATTTTAAAGAAGAAATTGACTAAAGTGGTTATGATAAGATTAGAATGACGCATTATGAGGCAATTCATTAGATAAGAAAGTGACGGTCCGTGTACTTCATTCTACATCTGACTGAGATTCATTGTCATTTAGGGTGAAACCTGTGCTTTGATTTCCTTTGTGAAACTATTTCAGTGATCCTTCCATATTCTCATTGTCCTTTTGTTTGTTGCATTTCAGACTCAATGTTTGGACATTAGTGATCTCAGTAGTTTCTCGAACCTTCTGGTCCAGAACATCATGGCCTTCAATACTGATGAGACTCAGCACCCACATCAAAGTCACGTGTTTATCTCTCAAAACATAGACTTCCGATCAGATCAGATTTGTAAGCCGGCTATTCAGTCTTCACTCAGGCCATCAGTCAGGCCCATTGTGCATACCCGTTATCATCATCCAAGGGACTTAACTTTTATCCTGTCATCCCAAGTACTCGCCAACTTAATCTAAAAATTGAGTAGCCGGAAAAAGGAACATTTGAGATTGTAAAGTTTAATGGCCGAAGCGAGAATCGAACTGCCAACCTTAAGATTCATAGTCCAACACGTTAACGCCCGTTTATGTAAGGTATAAGACTAATAAAAATTCGTATGTGTATAGATAGCGGAAAAAGTATAACGCGCTCTGTACGTAAATTAGAAGGAGTTATACCATGCATAAAATAGTAGTAACCTCTGTAGACTTATATAAGGCCTAAAATAATAAGTAGATTTCTTGCCAAACACTTTTCATGATCAAAACCGAAATGTTTTTGAATATGAACCATCCTAATAGCACAATTGGAAGCTGCAAACTGTATTCAGGCCATCATTTCAAAAAATATCTTAAAGTAAACACTTATAAAATAATTCAAGACTTATACATAAACTAAACTTAAGTCCCAACTAGACTCTTTTAATATTATAATCAAAATCAAAGAAAACGTTCTTCATTGAAATGCGTTGACTGTATTACACTTTCATTGTTCTTGTGTATATACCATTAATATACATATTTGAATACAAATTACCCATAATTAATTTATTTTAATATGAATTTTCTGTGTGAGTGTCAGTGTGTGTGGTTGATGATGCAAAAGCAGAAAATACTATAACACGCAGATGTTTACACCACCATAATACAATACTTTACGTGCTTCTTGCATCAAACCCACAAACAATGGAATAAACATATATATTCTCATATCTAGATATAAAATTTAATTGCCACTTATATAATTACATATTGAGATCATTTAGATTATTTTTGAACATGTGTGTGTGTATGTGTGTGCGAGTATGCATATAAAATATAATTGTCTTTATTCTAAATAAATCCAAAACCCATTTTAAGTGTGTGTGTGTGTGTGTCTCTTAAATAAATAGAATCACCCAAAAATTTCATTAATTTCATGGTTTTTCTTCACTCAACTTTATTACTTTCTTTTTTTTAATGTTGCTTTTCCTCGTCATATTATGTATTGGTTTTAAGTTTTACTATTATAACATTTTATTAAGAAAACGTACGACGACGTGCTATTACTGTTTTTAACTGTAAACCACATCATCATTCCTAAAAAGTAGTTAAAACAGTTTTCTTTTTTTTCATTTCTCTTCTTTTAAGTAAATAAATTAGCTGTGGTAATCCCATTAATGGGATCTAATATTATAAATATTAATGTTAAGAGTGTGTGTGTGTGTTTAACACAAAATTTCAGCTTTCATATACTTTTGTGGCTTAACTTTTTAAGGCCTATAATCGTTTTTTGGCATAATATTATTTTGTATTTTTATGATATTTTAAATTAGCACACTCTAATATTTGACGCAAAATATATTTATATACATTTGAGTTTTGAAAGGGTTTTTTTCCCTGACATAATGACAGTTAGTAAGTAACTCGGTCAAATTGAGTATAAAAGAAATTTATAATAATGAATAAATGATTTTAATAGTATTTTGTAATGCTTTTAAGCGAAAACTCCTCCTTTGAAATGTAAAATTACTCTCTTTTAATGTTAAATTGGTTTCATTTAACGCAAAACCACTTTAATTTAACAAGTTCCTTGTTTTTAGATACAAACAAAAAAAACTTTTATCGCCCTTAAGACATTAAATTTCCTTAAAGATGCAAAGATAAAGTGTGTAAACAAAAAATCCTTCATCAATAAATTATGTTATTATTATTATTAGTATTTACATACGAAATAAGATACTTTTAGCCTTTTTTTCATAAACTTACTAATTTATTATTTTTTCCCAAAAACATAATAGGAGAAAAAAAAAATTAATGTCTAAATACATAAAGAAACCCTTAATAACTATATAATATTAAAAATAGGCATTCTACGATATACAAGACCAAAAAAAATATATATAAATTTAAGCACTTCACATTTTGTCAGATACAGAAAATTTATTACTGTGCAACACACACATCACATGTTATGTTATTAGGAAAAGCAACACAATGAAATCACGTAAAAAAAATAAAACCATTAACATACACTACAAAAATGTGAAACAAAAGGATTTTAAGGGATCGAAATATTAGTAGGTGCAACTCATACACGTTCTTTGTATATTAGCATAAGTAACATAAAATATTAATATGAAAATTGATACTTTTCTAGATTTTTCTTGTACGATGTGTGTGTAAATGTAACGTAAATGGACGAATACCCCTTAAGATATGAAATGCACTTTAATTGACTTGAACATGCACATTAATAAGAGTTCTATTGAATTATGTTTTAGAAAATATTGTTTTGAGTGAAACGTCAAAACTAAAGGTTTTACTTCGCATATTTTTAACATATTTTAGTATATTGCATAGAACATTGTGTCCCACCCGATTTATTTTTCTTATTTAAAACGTTTTTTGTGAAAACTTACTTACGAATTGTAGAACACCTTTAAATGTTTTTATTTTTAATTACATTTTTCAATTACATCAATTGAATTGTTTTAAAAATGTAATACTTTAAAATGTTCTGTACAGGGCACGTGAAACATTTCATCACAATTCAGATTCCGATTCAGATTATTCGAGCTGTCAAAATAAAAATTGATTTGAAATATTGAAAAAAAACCGTTAAAAAGACATTTTCAATGAAAATATGAAATATTTATTAAATAAAATAGATGAAAATATTATGAAAATGAACACGCACTCAAAACTATGGATTTGCTGCGGCAGCTAATTCCTTACTTTTTTTTTATTTAATTCCATGAATTTTAGCAGTGCATTTATGGTATTAATGTCTGTCTAAGCTCTTTTACATTTTTTTTTTGATGGCTTTGTCTGGAAAGAGAGTGAAAGGATAAGGGGTATTAAGAGTAATGTAATTGATAGGGTACAAAGACCATGACACTGTCATGGAAATAAATGAAAGTGAAAAATTCATATACATATAAAATGTGCATTGTGTTTGTCCTCGTCCTGTACCCGTATCATTTTCTTTTGACTTTAATTTCCCTTTCTTTGGAATTTGTTTGTTAAATAATAAAATAAAAAAAAAATCTTAACTCACTTTTTTTCTTATTGTATTATATTTTCTATACAAGTTTCAAGTTTTGTGTCGTTTATGAATCAGCTGATTTGTTCAATCACACTTTTTTTTTCTCGTGAAATTAAAATATTTTCAATGAGTTTCGTTCTTAAAATTAAACAAAACTCAAATAAAACTAATTATTTAATAAAAATTTAGTGTAAACTGATCATAATAACCTAAAATAGCAATGTTATTTATTTTCAAAATGTTTTTCTCAACTGTCATTTTTTAAAACTCAATCGACTGTGTCAAAAATCAACTGTGTTTTGAACGAAGCTTTATGCTAAGGATAAAATTAATTTTTTTTTTTGCAAAATTAAATGATTAATAAAACTAAAAAAATCACTTTTAATGCTTTTCTTACACAGTGAATGTTAATTCTATCAAATTTTTATATATTTTGTTTTGTTTTTGTTATAAACATCAAAAAAATAGGTGTGTTCAATGCGTACATTGATGAGTAGTAAAAAGTGGGTAGTTTAAAAAGTGGGTAGTTTATGTTCTGACCATAACTCTAATTTGGTGGAAGATCCATAATAAAATGAAATTTCTTCTTTTTTTATTCTTTTATATTAAATTGATAAAGGAAAATGAATTCACAGAACCCTCTTTATTTAGCTGGAAATGTATAAGCCCCTTTTTTCGTCTTGTGTATAGGATGATGATGATGATTTAATATCGCCCGTAGCACTGATATCATTCAACCAATTTTCATTGCTCATTACTGTAATTTTATCTCCTTTTACAAACAAATTATAATTGTTATAAAACGCTAAAAATAGAAAACGAAAACATAATTTTATGATAAATTTTAATATTATTTTTTTTATTGTAATTGAGATAACGATGTTTACTTTTCAGTTCTATTTTTATATTCTTTTGATAAACTTTTTTATTATAATTCAACTGATAATTTCTTTCTTTATTTTTTTGTTACGAAGAAAATTCTGAGAAAAAAAAATTGTTTTTACTTGCTGGTGAAAATTTCTTGAATAGGTAAATTAAATCAATTATATGAAAAATTTAATAAAAAAAACATGAAAAAATAATGAGGTAAAAGTGATTGCATATCATAAAAAAATTTAAACCTTGAATATTACAAGAGTAACATTTGATTAACCCATTCACTTCGATAATTCGAAGAAGTTTTTACAAAGCATTTTTTGGGTGCGTTATTTCTATGCATCACGTTACACATTCTTATATGGGTGCCTTTTTTCAGGTTTTGAATTTCTAATAGCAAAGAATTCATAAATCTCATGTTAAAAAAAAATGTTTGTTCTGGTAATTTTGATCTGAGTACTTGAATTTTTCCAATAGAGCTGTTTCAAATCTGGAACGTTCTTTAAAAATTAGTTAAGTTATGTTATGATAGCGGACTAGCCAGGAATCGAACGCAGATTTCATAGATCACCTCAGCCACTTTAAATTTATGGGCTCTTTGGAATCCAGATACATCATTCTGTATGTACTAGTGTTGTCTTATCCTAATTAATGTGCATATTGTCTTTTTCTCGCATCGTAATAATACTATGGATGACCCATCCAACCACGAGCACAATTCATAGCTGCGTAGTCTAGTCGAACAAACGACTGTATGTTAAACCACTGCACCGCTGCAAAATGGGTTAATCATACGCCCATTAAATTACATGTTCAAATAATCCTTCAAAGGGTATCACTATTAAAAGAGTGAGTTTAACAATAATTGTATCAGTGCTCGTTATAATTTTCACTTATTCATTTAAAAAAAAAATAGTGAAAAATGAATAATTATAATTTCAATATCATTTGGGAGCACATTCGTTTTGCTGATAAAATTGCTGGCGTTTTTAAGTACATTGAAGATAGAAAACTCACCAAAACCGAGAAGTTTAATCAAATTTCATGCAAATCCTTTACAGTTTTAGTAATTATTTTTTTAATATCAACATTAGCTGTCAAAGGTTTTGATTTAATGTCAATATTTTTACTGGCATCAGCTGTAACTGTGTGCTTTGCAGGAAGTTATTCATGGATTGTTTGTTTTAATTATCGTCATAAAGATTTTAAAGATCTACTCGAATGGTGCGAGAAACTTCATGAAATTCAAATCCACTTTCATCCAAATGTACAAACATTTGCTGAAGTTCATATGAATAGTCTATTGACGAAAAGTGAAAAAGTGTTGAAATATAATTTTTATTTGATGATATTCCTTACTTGTTGTTCAACGATTCTCTTTAGTATTGCTAGCTTGTTTCTTCCTGAAAGTTTGTATCCAAAATATGAACCACCAATGCCATATTATTTGCCATTTCAAAATCAAAGATCTTTACTTGCTTATTTTACTACAATGGCTTTACAAACTAAAGTAGTTTTTGATTTAACAATGACTGCTAATTATATTCTGTACCTTATATTTGTTATTTTTTCACATATGTTGTATTATTTGGAA
Organism: Culicoides sonorensis; assembly: GCA_900002565.1. Lineage (NCBI taxonomy): Eukaryota > Metazoa > Arthropoda > Insecta > Diptera > Ceratopogonidae > Culicoides > Culicoides sonorensis. Next base: position 127,798 of record LN483549.1, on the reverse strand, counting down.
ATAATTGAACAAAGCGTTGAAATGATGAATGGCGAATTAAGAATTGAAGGAGACCCGTCGAAAATGCTATATAACTGGTCTTCAATAATTATGAGTATGTTAAATGATGTATTTCGGTAAGTTTTTCATGGAGCCTGATATTTTAATTATATTTTTGTACATTTCATAGAGCATTTATGCAATTTGAGAAAAATTTAAGAGTTTTATCATTCATCATTGAACTTGCATCTTTTGGAGCTATTTTTATATTTGGACTTATCATAAATGTTGAAAAGATTCACTATCCTTATGCATTTGCTTGTCTGTCCGTTAATTTTATACTTTTTGGCTTATGTAATATGAATCAACTTTTTCGAGATAAGGTAAAATTAGAATTTTTAATCTTTTGATGCATCAATTATTTATTTTAATTAAATTTTTGTTTAAGTTAAGTGATATTTCGGATGCAATTTTTTATGGTCCCTGGCATTTACTGAAACCAAAAGACAGAAAAATGATAAACCTTTTAATGATGTGTGATAAAATTGAGACTATTAAATTCACTGCAGCTGCAATTCATGAACTTACTTTAGAACGATTTTCATCAATTATGAAATCAGCTTACTCTTATTGTGTCACCTTGAAGGATTTAGTTAAAAATTGAATTAGCTGACAATATTGTATTGAAATAACTTCAATGTAAGCAAATACAATCGATAATGAAATTCTGTTGAAAAATTACGAGGTAAATTAATGACTATTATTATGACTTAGTTATCCTTGTGTTAATGTAAAGCCCCCTAAATTACATATTTTATTTACACATATCCTTGAAAGGGTAACAGAATGTAGCTTAATTTTAAATAAAAATATCAGCTCCCAATAAATTTTATTAGTGTTTGCTTTGATTTTCACTAAATTTCATTTAAAAAAAATGAAAAATACCGACTTTAAATTTATATGGGAAAGCGTTTACTTTGCTGATAAAATGGCAGGCGTTTTCAAATATGTGAAAGATAGAAAACTTACTAAAACAGAAAAGTTTTATCAATTATCATGCAAATCGTTTACAGTTTCAATAATTTTTTTTTGCAATTTCAACACTTTTTGTTCGTGGTGGCGAGTTAATGTCAATATTTTTACTTGCAACAGCTATAAGTGTGTGTTTTGCAGCTAGTTATGGATGGATTGTTATCTTAAATATTCGTCATGAGGAGATCAATGAACTACTCCAATGGTGTGAGAAGCTTCATGAATTTCAAGCCTCCTTTCATCCAAATGTACAAACAATTGCTAAAGTGAACATGAACGAAGTACTTAAAATTAGTTCCAAAATGGTGAAAATTATCTTTTATTCAATGATATCAATCACTTGTTATTCAACGATTCTTTTTGCTCTTGTGAGCTCACTATTACCTGAAAAATTGTATCCGAAATATGAACCACCCATGCCATACTATTTACCTTTTCATAATCAAAAAGCTTGGTATGCTTATGCAAGTACAATTATATTCCAAACTAAAATGGTTTATGAAGCTACAATGACTGCCAACTATTTTCTTGTTCTTATTTTCGTTATTTTTACTCATATGTTGTATTATTTGAAAATAGTTGAACAGAGCTTGGAAAAGATGAATGAGGAAATCATAATCATAGGAAATCCATCAAAAGCTCTACATAACTGGTCTCCAATTATTATCGATATGTTAAATAATGTATTAAGGTAACCTTAAGCGAACCTCAGTGTAATGATTTTAAATGTTTTAAAACTATTTTTCAGAATATTTACTCGTTTGGAGAAAAATTTAAGAGGTCTATCATTCATTATTGAAATTGCATCATTTGGCGGTAATTTTATCTTTGGACTCGTCATAAATATCGAAAAAATTCATTATCCATATGCAATTGCCTGTTTATCTGTTAATTTCATTCTCTTTGGTTCATGTCACATGAATCAACTTGTTCGTGACAAGGTAAAATTTTCATTTTTTGATTTGTTCACAAAATTGTGACATTATATCTGTTTTTATAGCTGAAAGATATTTCGGATACCATTTTTTACAGTAACTGGCATTTACTTGAACCAAAAGACAGAAAAATGATAAACCTTTTAATGATGTGTGATAAAATTGAGACAATTAAATTCACTGCAGCAGGAATTCATGAACTTACTTTAGAACGATTTTCTACAATTATGAAATCAGCTTACTCCTATTGTGTTACCTTGAAAGATTTAATCAAAAGCTAAATCAGCTCTCATGTGCAACTTGTTGAATATAACATATGTTATGATTGACGGTTATTGATTTTTAAATTTAAGGCTTTGAAAATATTCGCTCTTCTTACAAAATGCATTAAAAAATAAATACAATCAATAATGCAAAATTCAGTAGAATAGTAAAAAGATAAATTAATGTCTATATCATTATCCATCCTTTTGTCATTCATCCATCATTGTGTTAAAGTAAAGAAGACTTAATTACACATTTCATTTTTACATTTTACATTTTAACAGGTGATTTATTATATGTATATCTGTTGTTAAATTATTTTTTTAGTGCTTTGTTGGATTTTCACTAAATCAAATAAAAAAAGTAAAAAATATACAACAAAAATAATGAATTTCAATATCCTTTGGGAACACATTCGTTTTGCGGATAAAATAGCTGGAGTGTTTAACTACATAGAAGATAGAAAACTCACCAGAATCGAAAAGTTTCATCAAATTCATGCATCAAACAATTTTTTTTTACTTTTAATAATTATTTTTTCAATTTCATCTTTTGTTGTCAAAGGATTTGATTTAATGTACATATTTTTACTGGCATCTGCTGTAAGTGTGTGCTGTATTGCTATTCATGCATGAATTTTTTGTTTAAATTATCATCATAAAGATTTCAAGGAACTCCTCGAATGGTGCGAGAAACTTCATGAAATTGAAATCTACTTTCATCCAAATGTGCAAACAATTGCTCAAGTTGAATTGAATAATCTTTTGATGAAAAGTGAAAAAGTGTTGAAATATATTGAAACGATGAATGAAAAATTAAAAATTGAAGTAAATCCGTCAAAGGTTTTACATCACTGGTCTCCAATAATTGTCAATATGTTAAATGATGTATTTGGGTAAGTCAGTCTATATCTGAAAATCAATATTTACAAGTTTTTTTAAAATAATTTTACAGATTATTTGTACCATTTGAGAAAAATTCAAGAGTTTTGTCATTAATTATTGAAATTTCATCATTTGGAGCTATTTTCATATTTGGACTTATCATAAATGTTAAAAAATTCATTATCCTTATGCATTTGCTTCGCTGTCCGTTAATTTTATACTATTTGGCTTAAGCAAAATGAATCAACTATTTCGAGACAAGGTAAAATTTTATATTTGATTTAGTGCTCATTTTTGATATTATTCATTTTTTTAAGTTAAGTGATATTTCGGATGCCATTTTTTATGGTCCTTGGCATTTACTGGAACCAAAAGATAGAAAAATGATAAACCTTTTAATGATGTGTGATAAAATTGAGACAATTAAATTCACTGCAGCAGGAATTCATGAACTAACTTTAGAACGATTTTCATCAATTATGAAATCAGCTTACTCTTATTGTGTCACCTTGAAGAATTTAATCAAAAATTAGTTTAATTTACTTTAATGAAAACGTTGCTTCATGAAAACAAATCACTTTTAATTTCATAGAAACACAAAGCGACTCGTAGTCTAATAAAATTCATTATTACTATTGACAGTTATTTATTTATAACTCACAAAAATACTTATTTTGTTGATGTCTCGTCATTACTTGTAAAAAAAAAATATAATCGTTTGTTTATTTTCTATCTTATCTAATCAAAAGAGTGTTTTTTTATTTTTATTTTTGTACATTAATTTTGCTACACACATATTTTGTAAATGACAATCATTCAGTAAATAATAAACATTGTATTTACTCATTTTAGTCATATTACAACTCAAAACACAACTTTATTATTAAACTTTAAGTTTATCAGTCAAATTCATCATCATCATTAACGCATTTCATATCATTCTTTTTTTTTTTTGTTCAACAGACTGATTAAAACATTGTGAGTCTGCTTGTCTCTTGCATGCCTTTTTGACGGTAAAATTCAAATAAGTTTGTTTGTTTATTTATTTACTTAAATGCAAATGAAAAAAAAAACTAGATAACAAATTTAATCAAAAAAAAAAAATTATTATCATAAGAAATTTAATAGCAATTCCTTGAAAAATATCCTATGACAAAAAAAAAATATGCTTAGATCGATGTTTATTCTAGAATAAATTTACTAGATTGAAATATGTATTTAATTTTAATATTGCGCAACATTTTAAAATCGATGTGTAAATACATTGTATGCAAAGTTGAAAAATAAAGTGTTGAAATTCAAAGCATACTTTTAATAAATAATATTATGTATATAAAAAAAATTAAAAAACAGTGGAAATTTTTTTTAAAGATAAACGATTTGAATGAACAGAAGAAGTTGTTTTGTTGTTTTTATAATAAAAAATACATATGATATACATAAATTTAGTAAACATTTAAATTTGTGGATGTTTACAGTAATTTATTGATACTTTAAAGGTGGTTTATATGCGTTTAAATGATTTCTTAATAAAATATTAAGGTTATTTTTGAGGTTTAAATTAAAATTTTATCATTTGATGGTTTCAACTTGAACCAGAAGTGATTTTGATTCGTTTAAGTTATAAATATAAACTAAGTCAAACACAATAATGGGAAATTCTTACCACTAACAACAAGCGGTTTAGAAAAGTGCATTTCAATAGGACTTGTTTAGAAAATGGAAAAGAAATCCGTCATTTTGAAAAAAAACGTGACATTTTGGGCTTTTGACCGTTTTCAGGCTCTGGAGCCTATCTCAAAGCCCAATCAATGAGCCTAATCTTAAAACTAATGAGCTAATTTTCATTTTAATTTTTTTTCTTCAATTTTTTTAAACTGTTTAACCGTGACTTTATATAGATAAATTCTTAACTTAGCGTAGCTTAAACCTTCGTATACATGCATACACCTCGTACAAGTTTTAGCTAGTACTAAATTTTATGTTTTTTAAAAATCCTTATGACCTGCTATATTTATAAAAAAAACCTGACCTCGCTCCGATGGACCATTTCTGAGTTATGGATAAAAATCAGTGTCAGATTTACAGGATGACGGTGGGGAAACCGTCTGTAATAGTGCATTTTTTCTTACGAAATGCACTAAAAACGTCAAAGTCATCACTCTGAAGCCCGTTTCTATTGTTCGAGCTCTGGTTGCATCTTCAACATCTTTTCATTTCCATTGGACATCAATCAACTCACTACTTTCTATGTAATGAATATTTTCAATCCAAAATTATGATTTTATTTTACATGTAATTGTGAAATCAAAATATTTTATGCACATCATGTAACATCACCGTATCACACTGTGACTTGCATTAAATAATAATAATTATTTTGATTTTAAAAATATTCATAATTTTTTTGTATTTCATTTTAAAATTTGTATGCAACTCATTTATCTAATTTATTTAAAAGCTCAATTGTGTGTGCACAATAAATAAATGGCTTAATTTCACACCCAACACCCATATTTAACATACATGTGTAGGTCTGCATTTAAAATAATAATAAAACAATTTAATATTCAAAACAAAAAATTGTACTCAAATAAAATTATATTCAAATATTAATATTATAATAATAACAATCGTTGAAATATTATTACACTGGACAACAAATAAAAAAAACCTCTGGCTACAGGCAAATCCTTTTACAGTCTTAAAGTACATAAAAAATAAAAATTTTTGGCGTTCACAGAAAGTCATTTAGGCTGCTAGTTTTTTTTTAATAATTTTTTGAATTTTCCTCTATTTTTCCTTAAATCACGTTAAAATTTAAATAAAAAATAAATATTTTACAATCATAACTTGTTAATTTTCACTATAATATCCTAATTAAAGTTGTTTTTTTTTCAATTTTGAATGTTTTAAATATGTTTTCATACAAAAATATTGAGAAATTATCCAAAACTGTGCAAATTAAGTTGAGCACTTTGAAAATGGCAATTACACAAAAAATCGTTGATTTGTATAGAAATTTTTTTTTCCAAGAGGAAAAGTTTAGTTTCTTATATAGTTTCTTCTGGAAAGTTTAATATTTTTAAAAATTAAGTATATTGTTTTTGATGTTTCCATACAAAAAATTGAGGTTTAATACAAATCGACGATTTTTCATGTATTTGCCTTTTTCAAAGTGCTCAACTTAATTTGCACAGTTTTTGGATGATTTCTCAATGTTTTTGTATGAAAACATATGTAAAACATTCAAAATTGAAAAAAAAACAACTTTAATTAGGATATTATAGTGAAAATTAACAAGTTATGATTGTAAAACATTTATTTTTTATTTAAATTTTAACATGATTCAAGGAAAAATTGAGGAAAATTCAAAAAATTATTAAAAAAAAACTAGCAGCCTAAATGACTTTCTGTGAACGCCAAAAATTTTTATTTTTTATGTACTTTAAGACTGTAAAAGGATTTGCCAGTAGCCAGAGGTTTTTTTTATTTGTTGTCCAGTGTTATTTTATATTTAAACAAAAGCGATTTTTATTTTTAGTATTATTATTATATTGATGCATATTTAAATACATTTTGTCTTTACATTTATATGATGATATTTTTAATGAAATCAAATGTGGACGTGTGAAAATCAATATTCAATATCAAAATGTTTTTTTTTTCTGTATAGACAAAGACAAACAAAAATGAAATGAATTTGTGCTGTTAAATGATCTTTATCATTACGGATAGGATGATTTTGATTGTGAAATTTCAATTTTATTTCAGTAATGTGGTTTTTGATGCAATTTTATAATTATTGTGAAAAAAATTATTTTAATTGGTCAACCTAGTATAAAATTATAGTCAAGTAATAATAATTCCAATTTCAAAGTGTATTAAAATACAAGCTGACTTGGAACAAACAAATTCTTTATATGCATATGAGCAAGGACTTGAATCAATAAACAAATTGATTAGTTTATGGTTTATAATATAAATGACATGTATTGTATAAGTGCCATATACATTTAATATCTCCTTATAACAAAAAAATACTTTTAATTTAGATTTATTACAGTGCATAGCGAAATTTCATGACCAGAGATATTGGTTTAAAGTCTAATGTGAAAGTTGATTAAGAAAAATATAGTATTTTAAATTCCTCTCAAGAAAAACAGATGAATGTGCAAGGGTCATCTGTAATCTTCCGTTAAATTTGTTAAACAAGGTGACTGGTCCGCCATCACTTCTATGTTTCTTTCTTTATATTTCTTTTTTGTGGTCTTGTCGACGCAAATCCGCGTACCTGTGTGGCCTCGTACCTACTCTTTTTCGACTGACTTTTGCAGTTTTGAGCTTGCATTGTTGTTCCGGATCTGAGTCCCTATGAGAAGTTGCTGGATCAAGAGATATAGGATCCTACCGCGTGATTCCTTAGACTGCATAGGAATCGCACCCGTGTTTCATATCGTGGACTAAAAACACTTCCAATATTTGCTTTGCTTTGCTACCCATACCATTGATATGGTAGACAAATTCCGTCTCTCGAATCTTCAAAACTGCCCTGATTCCTTAAATCACAAGATTCAATACAAACAAACACCATGTCCAAATTTTTTTGTACGCCACTGTAATGAAATATGAATATGACTTATCTGTATTTTACGAATAATAACAATCAAAATTGTTAATACTCAAATATAATTGAATTGAAATGAGGTTTATGATTATTATTATTAATTGAATATGAATAGTTTCTTTTTGACTACAAGTACTTATTATTATTAATATTATAATGAAGTTTTAGAATTGATGCATGATTTGAAACAGTAATAACTTATACATTATTTTTTTTTCTTCAATATTTATTATTATAAGTAATATGTAGGTGCCTAATTAATTAACTATTCTGTAAAGGTACCATAATACATGAAGCGTTAAAGTAAACAAATTAAACAAATAACAAAATAAATAAAATAAAATAAAAAACGACAATATAAAAAAGCAAGCATTGTTAGATTATCTTTCATGCATATAAAATGTGTATAAAAATGGCTCTCTGTATATTATTTTTTTGTTATTATTTATTTTTATATTGTAGAATTGATTCTGTAATTTGTATGTCACCTCACCTACGTGACAAAATAAATGGTCTTGTGTACACTTTGTTAACCGGCTTATATGACAATAATTTACATGACATTGAAATTTGACTGATGTACATTTGAAATAAATTAAAATGCAATCAAAAAAAATGTCTTAAATTGTTTTTAGACTTTAAATTACGAATGAAAAGTACAAATTATCATCCAAAATCGATGATGAAAATTCTCAGACACTTGTCGAACACTACAAGATTTTATAATGTGTCATGTATACAAGCAACAGTTCTAATAATGATGACAATATCAATCAATTTCATCAAGGTCACATTTGTGTCTCATTTATCTTTCTCTTCTTTCTTTCTTTATTTCAATTTTAGTCTTACACAAAGTGACTATACTTAGAGTGATTCACTATGAAAAAAATGTGTTTTATTTTTTTTAATTTTAAACATAATGATTTCTAAACATTATATTTTTGGTTCAAGTCACACAAAACGGCAAATGATTGGATAGATGGATGGATGGATGTTTATACAAGAAAAAAAATATCTCCAAAAATAATAATAAATTGATGGTATATGTACAAAAATACACGCAAAGCACTATGAAAATAACATAATACAATAATATTAATAAAAAAAAAGACAAAGAACGAGAAATTGATGTGAAATAAAGCAACTGTTTGAATATGTAAGTTTGTGTGTGTGTATGTTTTCTTTACAATTCTCATCTTACACACTAACATGAAAATTTAATGTCAAACAGATGAGATGAAATATCTTTCAAAAAAAAAAATGAACTTGGAATTATTTTATAGTTTTAAAAAAAGAAGATGAAATATTTATATTTTCATATTTAATGAACAAAAATCACGCAGTGTTGTTGAAAGAACACTCAATTTGTATTTATTGTATGAAGAAATTTAAACATAAAATCTATAAATAGTATTAAAGGTCAAAATATAAATCCTTATATTTACTTATAAATTTCAATAGCACACAATACACTACAAATTTCATCTCTTTAAACTTGTTGAAAAATGTGAACAAACATCCATTTTTGTGAATATTTTATTAATACTTAAATTCACTAATAAAACGAGTAAATTTTTAATAACAAAGCACCTCCTACACACAAAAAACAATCAACACCATTGAAATGAGAAAAAAAATGTACATTAAAGAGTTTTATTATTGTTTTTCTCTGAAATCAAAAATTAACTTTATTGCAATTTTTTTTGTAAATCATTTGAAATTGTATTAAATTTCATATAATTCAGCAATAAAATTGAAAAAAGTAATGTGCTGTTATTTTTGTTTGGCACGTGATTAATTAATGATTAGTATCCAACATGGATAATAAATTAAGAAATGTTATTGTTTTTTTATTTTAAACTTTAATAATATTTATGTTTAATTTAATTTTAATTGATTATTTGCTTTTAAAATGGACTGACTGAATTTTAAATGTTATTTTTTTGGATTTTTTATTTACATGTATTTTCGATCGATTGAGTTCAAAACAAGTAAAGTAGTTCTCTGGAAAATGGTGATTTAACATGTTTTTGGTGTCTTTCTCAGGTATCTTAGCTATTAATTCTAAAGTAGAGATTGAGAAGAAGAAAAAATGTTATATAATGTTCCTACGTGATTTGTTGTGCTGTTATTCTTCTATTTATGTAAAAGATATTTTCGATACCTTTTCTTTAGAATGCTTTTAAATAAATTTATATAGATTTTTTTTTACTCGTTCTTCATGTTATTATATACTGCTTACACACAGTCACAGTACACACAGTCAAGTAAAAATTGGAAAGAAATGGAACTTGTACTAAAATTTTTTGATATGATTATAGGTGCCGCGGCCGCATGCTGCAATTGTGAAAAGGAAGTAGGCAAAGGCGAAGTAGCATCAGATTCTAACAGTAAATTGAAATTCCAAGATGCTGTCAACCTCTCATAATGTTTGAACGGTTCCAAAGGACGTTTAAAACTGAGGTGTAGGTAATTAAATTAAAAACCGCACGCACATTTCATTCCCAGAGGTCAGGCGACGAATTAACGTAATAAGGCCAAACTCAAGACTATATTCAAGAATATCAAGTAAAGACATAGAACTTAATAAACCTACCCGGACTCTTAAAGAGCAAAAGAACAATACTGCAGTCCTAAAGAAAGTCATTGAGGAAACACAAAAAGAGATTCGAGAAAAGCGAGCCATCGCAGAACAAATCCGTGCAAATCACATTAAAACCCTCAAGAAAAAGAACACCATTACCACCACCAGCTCAAATGATGATGATGTAATGATCGTTAGTGAACCAGAGTCATTGTCGAGTTCCTTAGACTCAGACGAGTCTCTGAAAACCCCAAATGACCTCTCAAACAATAAGAAACAGCCAAAAAAAGGAACAACACATTGCAATTCACCCTGATAAAGGAACAATTTTATTTTATCTATAGAGCCAATATTCATTTTGAGAGACCATTTTTCCTTAATTCAACACAAAACTGAAATTCAACAGCTTTCATTTCACAGTGTATTCTTCAATTTACTACACATTTTAAAATAAGACGATACAAGAAAAGGTACCTTACAATATATAAGACAACTAGAGAAAAAAGTATAAAACATTCAAAGTACCATCATGCCACGTAAATGCAATAAAAATTATATAAAAAGAAATGTATACATCGAGAAATATAAAGAAAGATGTAAGATGGAACAAATACAGAGATAATTATTATTAGAAAACTTTTTTTTTCTTGTTGTTCTTTAACTGTGCTGTGTATTTTATTTCCATGTTTCATGTGAATCGACATTGTACAGCAACAAAGTGGTACAACTTTTAAAGTGTTTAATGATAATTTTTTTATTTAATTTTATTTTCAATCAATTTATTTCCTTACTTCAGGTTAAAAATTTACACTAAAATCGATCATGATATTCGATAATAGTGAAATTTCATCAACAAATATATTATAAATTTGATAATAATTTAATTCAAACACATCGAGGTCACTTTTCTTTTGATATAAAAATAAAAAAAAAAATAAATAACTGTAACATAAAAGTCTTATTCAAATGACAAATAATAATGAAAATAATCATAAAATTATACGAGGCCACGAATCATGATATTACGCATTTCGCATAAACACTATTTAATCTTATCTCAAGGACAGACGTTTGAGCAAAATATAGACCACAATATGTTCTAAGACATAATCATAATAAAATATACACAAAAACATAAAGTTATCACATGTGCAAAAAAAAACAGGAAGACATGTGTACTTTTTCGGAGGACATTAATGACTAGTTGTATACATAAAATTAATTTGCTTACCAGAAACTCGTAAACATTTCATTGTACTTTTTTGTGCAACAATGTAAGTCATCATTATTCTTTTCATTGTTCATCATTCTCATATGTTTTCATATCTATACAATTAATTTCACATCCTGTTTCCTAAAATTATCTTATCATGAGGCTTATCATTGATTGAAGGTGATGATTGAAATTGTTATCTCTTCATATAAGATAAGTAAAATGAAAATGAGGACGCGACCTTCTCTTAAAAGCAAAAATAAAACAAAAGCGAAATTTCTTGTTAGTTCATAAAAATTTAATTTTATGATGTACTTTTAAAATTGCAATCAATATTAATGACTAAACTCATAGTTCATAAAACTGCAAACAATGACACTAATTTACTACTTTACTACGTTGACTTACAATACTACAAAAAAAAATGGTAATAAAAGAGAAAAATAATATTAATCTACTACGTGATGATAGTCTAGTAAAATGTATAATAATAATAAAAATTGTATACAAATTTGCAAAAAAAAAAGTATAAAAATATTTAAACAACGATAATAAACCTATTTTTAAATAAATATTTGAATAGAAATATACTGTAATAAAAATACACTTTAAAGCACGAGCACAGGGGAAAAAAATATAAAATCGTGGAAATTATACTTCCTGAAAAGTTTTGTGAATCATATGAATTTATTTTTGTGTTTTGTTACATTGATATGAAAGTTACCACCTTCAAATGACAATTCCAAGTCTGAAGCTCATTTCAATGACTATTTTTTTTTTTTAAATTTAATTTAATGTAATTTCTTTCACTCTGAGTCTCTGACAAAGTGTTAAATTTGAACTAAAAAAATTAATTGGCCATTACATTAAGCATCATTATTTTTTTTTATTTTTATTAAAATACAAAGGTGATGCAGATGAAATACATACATTTAAAATTATTATACATTTTAAATTTAAAAGTATATAAAAAAAGTACAAAAAAATAACCGAGAATGAAAGAAAAAAAAAAAGAAATCGCGTATTTATGTTCAAAGTTCACATTTAATATAAAAACCATTTATTTATTATATGTACACATAAAATACATAAAAAGCATCATGAAAAAATTAGCCCTTTATAGTGAATAAGCATAAAACTGTTTTTTTTTCTCTTTTGAATTTATTTAATGTTATTTTTTTTGTATTGTATTTCTTTTTATGTACATTAAGTTTAAAGGTTTAAAGAAATACAAAAAAAAAAACGTAAGACCAACATTGTAGACATAACAAAATAATAATATGTACTCAAAATCACGATATGTAATTGTTGTGTAGATTATTATTTTTTTTTTTTTTAATATAAATGTATATAATTCACAGTATGAATTTATTTTTATTAACATGATTAAATTCAGGGTTGGCACCATAAATTTATGACAGGAGGAGGCAATGCAAGCAATAACATCGTGAGCAAAGACCTAAAAAGTAAAAATTTATAAACGAGCTTACATTGAATGAAAATGACATTTAAGTCACACCCTTGTTCAAAAAATTGTGAACATTGAGAACCAAATTTGTGCGAGAATACATGTTCTAGTTCATGAAAACTGTCAGTTTTCATCGATCTCCAAACAGAACAAAAGAATGAGGTGGTTGGCATACAACTTCTAAGTGGTGTCACTCAATTAGAGTATGATGTTGTGCGAGAAAATGATCACCCGACTTTGAAAGTGGCTCTCTATCATGGTCAACACGAAGCAAAAGCTTTCTTTGACTGATTGTAATTGGATGAATTACATCCAATGGTTTTTGCATTGGAGAATTCGCCCAAAACGGTGTTAGCCAATGTAGAAGACATTCCAAATGGAATAATAAAGTGCAACTCCCTGATGATGTCAAAGTTGACAGTAATTTTTTTCTGATTCTATATGAAAAAAATAGAAAAAAACCTATTTCAATTTTTACGCTGATCTTTATTACTAATTGTTTCTAAAGATTATGATAATACTTCATTAAAGAATCTTATCATACCCTGAAAAGATCCTGCATTACTCTTCTTTCTTTTCAACTCACCATCAGTATGAAATTACGTGACTCAGTCCACTCTTTTCATGTAATTCTTATGATCAAAACAAGACCAAAACGAAATTTACATTTTAACTAAGTAAACAAACAAAAGTCTAAAGAAGAAATGATGATAAATGGGAAGAAAATCATCAGAAAACGCGAAATTCATTTGACATTCATTTTTATTATTATTACTACTACTTTATTTGTCGTTTCCTTATAGTTCTTGAAAATAAAAATCAAAACAAGATTTTTTTTTTATTCTGTTTATTTTTTTAATATTATAAACATACGATAATAATAATCGTAACATACAAAGAAAATCAGCAAATGATGCAACATTTAACGGTATAAGCTCAGTATAAGCCAACAAACATGTGACGAGAACTTGTTCTTGTCTTATACTCGTAACATAAACAGATGAGACACGGCACACGTTTCGACCTGTTTTATCAAGTTAATATTCAATATTTGTATTATTCATCATCCATATCCCAATATCCACATATAAGTTTATGGGTTTTTAATCGTTAATAGTAGATTAGCTGATCATCATTAAATACACGTCATTTTCATTTTAATAGGAACAAAGCAAAAGAGAATCAAATTATATCTGTATTTTATATTTATATTTAAATAATGCAAAATACAATTGCATGCAAGTGCATATTTAAAGTAAACAGAAAAAAATAATAATAAAAATTCACTTGAAATAATCGTTTCTAAGTAATATGTTACAATCGTGTGTGTGTGTGTGTATATGCTGATAGTGTGATTAAAAACATGTTGATGGTTAATTATACAGTAAAACAAGCAAAATCATGCATTTATTAAATAATATTCACACAATTAACATGCATAGTGATCTTGTTTTATTTGTTATTTTAATTAATATTAAAAAAAACACACAGATATGCACAGATATTCTGATAGTATGTTGTGAAATGTGTGTAAATCAAGCAAAAAAAAAACATGTTTATCAAAATCATATATAAGAGAGATATATATCGTTGTATGTAATGTTAAACACATGCATTTAAAAAATAATAATAAAATAAAGGAAAAACAACTCACATTACAAATATATAGTAGAAACAAAAAAAAAATAATAAAAACAAGAAATATGGTGTGATATTGACGAGCTTGTTCTAAACAACTTGTGATGTGTTGATGTATATATGTGTATAATCATGTAAAAAAATGATTATTAAAAGTTTTTTTTTCTGGGTAGGGTTGATAAAACTTTGTGTAAGTATGTCAACTAGATCTCTCAAATCAGTTGATTGGGTTGAAATTGAAGTAAATTTTCATTTTAACGTGGTCTTAATCAAGATTTCATTTGAATGAATCTTTTTGTTTAATTTTTTTACTATAAATTAACGAGACACCAGTAATTGTTTACTGAGATTCTGAGACAAAGTCAAATTGATGAAGGTTAGACCTACATGGGCAGCGATGAAAATGTTGTATATCGAAATTACTTGATGAGGGATCACTCAACTGATTATAGTCTGTTAAGTCCTTCAAAAACGAGCTATTTCATTCATGTATCCATGGATAAATCAACCAAAGCCGAGTTCTAGTGAAACTTTTCAGAAAAGGATCCGGACAGGTGTGGGTCGATCTTAAGTTAAATGGAGCAATGGCGTCCAAGCAGATCTAAAGGTGCTACGAGTAAGAAATTTGGAAATAGAAATCGTGGAAATGAAATTCAATTTTTGACCAGTCCAGCTGGTTTTTTTCCTTTAATTGAATGCTCTGAAGCTTAGTGCTCGCATTTCGACCTATAAGATCTTTTTTGCTTATTTTATGGAAGGGATCTTAGTACTCCTTCAATACATCCAATTCGTCAAAGAATTTAAAATTACTTTAGGATCTGTGTTAACTACAGTAAAGGGAGATGAAAAGCCCTCCTACACTCTCAAACAAAAACCAGTGGGGTACCAGTGGGAACATCCTTTCCACTGGTTTTTGGTTGAGAGTGTAGAAGCCCTCACTACTCAATGCTTCACACTCACAGAGGATGTACTTTGAAGTTTCATTCTCTTCTAGCAAGAGTCTGCAGGTGCTTGAATCATTTCTTCCTATTCTTTTAAGATGGAAAAGGAAGTGTCGTGTTAGGAGACCCGTGAGTTTCTTGACGTCAAATGTAAGATCATTTCTGATCTTTCCTTTGAATAGTTCACAAACTCTTTTTACTGTGAAGATGCTATCTATGCAAGTAAAGTAAGTGACAGTACAGGCAGCGATCATCAAATCTATGATTACTCATTGAAAATTGCAATTCAATATTATCCTTCAAGTCTGAAGAGGTCCATCTGCGAAACAATTAAAGCACACTATGAATTGAACACCCCTAATATCCATTCTTATTCATATTTAATAGTTTTTTTTCTTTAAATTTTAACTTAAACTTGATGTAAACAAAATTGATATTCGAAGTTCTGTTCTGTTCCACTGCTGGTATTATAATTTATACAATTTTATTGCATCATCCATCTATCTTCATATGTTTTTATTTAATTTTAATTTAAACAAATTTTTTTTTCTGTATTCTTCTGTTTGTTCAATATTCATTACATTTTACATTTATCACACACATGTGTATAGTTGTTTTTTTTTATATATTTAATAGTGTTGTTAAAATCTAAATTCAACACAAGATTATTTTTTTAACGATTATGATGTGCTATTGATAACTTTAAAAAAAAAATTATGTGTACTTGTAAGAATAATTTCAAGTATATCAGTGAATTAAGTATGGTCAAATAAATGTTTAACATGGCAGTGGCATGGCATGACATGATATTTATTTGTTATTTAATTAAATTGCATCATTCAATATGAGTATAAATATATATATTTTTTTTAAGTAGTTTGAATGAGTGATGATTAAGGTAATTTTTTATATGTATAATTTGGATTTGAAATAAAGAAGAAAAAGAATCATTTTTCAATTTCTTGTTAAATTTTGCTCATTTATTATATTTGATATAAGAATAATATTAAAAGAAACTTGATTTTTATCATTGTTTGATGTGATTTGATGAAAACATTAAAAAAAAACCCAAAAAAATTTGCTTGTCTAAGTCATTTTAATTTATGAAATTCACTCAAGATATAATTTTATATGGATGACTCGACAAGATATGTCTTTTTTAAAAAGAAAAAATTAAAAAAAAATAAAATGAAGAAGAAATGTTTTATATTTCACTTTGCTGTCTTCCTTATCACAGTTTCATTTTTTTTTTTCTTTCATTTCTCCATTCTTTTATGATTATTTTTACATTACACACTGTTAAAATAAATAAAAAATAAAAAAAGAGCAGTAAAGTTAAAAAAAAACACATTAATTACAGTTCATGCATTACACATATTAAGCATTTTTAATACATTTTATGTATCTTCACATACGATCATATTTATGGTTATGACTCAACTCAAAATAAAGAAAAAAAAAATATCATAAAATAAAATAAAAGTGATATTTACGACCTTGGTCTGTTTTTATGTATATAATTTTGAGTTAAAATGTATTTAACACGTATAATTTTTTATTTTATTTCTTCTTCTTTGCTTTGCTCTTTGCAAGGGGTCCTTTTAACATGATTTCTTTGTATGAAATTGGAAATATGACGTACGCAGACTTCATTTGTATGCATCATCTACGCATATTATCGTCTCAACTCAATAAAGATAAGGAACTCGACTGAAATTTATATTTTATTACAAATTTCAAGTAGAAGAAAAAAATTCTATTGCAAACTTCAAGTAAATTACTAGTAAAAAAATGTATATTTTTTTTTCTTTGATAAGTGCAATAATGTCATATGTTAAATTTTAAGGGACTCTTATTCAGTTAAGATGCTTCTGATGAGATGGAAAGTTACCGAGTACTGTAAATATCCTCTATCTGTATTGTATTTTGTTTACAAGATCTTTTGGTTTAACAAGGCAGAAAAAAAATATTTAAGACCTATTGTGCATTGACATCTGATGCGTACGTGTTTATCGACATGTTATTTTTGAAAACGGCAGGCAGGCAATAATCCTGTCTTGATTGTATGATGAAACCTTCGGAATTTTACCAAAAAAAAAACATATTTGTTATTTTTATTTTAGATATTCAATACATTTCAGACATGAGAATAGGTTTTAGAGATAGAAAAGATTCTTTTCTTTATTTAATATTGTTGTTAAAAAAAAATACATAAGAAAAGAAATAAAATGAGTGTGGTGTGATAAGGAAAACATTTACAAAAGAAATAATAAAAATGGGACACACCCATATTTGTTCCATATCTATGTTATTTTTTTTTTTTGCTTCACTCTCAAGAGACAGAAAATTCCCTGTTACATTGAATATTGAAGTAAAAACTAATCAGAAGTTCCAGGTAGAAGTAAAATATATGGAAATTTCCTAATTTTTGTAATATTTTATGTAATATTTATCTGTAACTTGATCGAATACCATTTCAGGTAGTTTTCTTCTTACAAATAAATTTAATAAGATTTTTAATGCATCGTTGCTTTATTATTTATTTAGATACACTCACATGTAACTTTGTTATATTATTCAGAAGGTCTTCTTTTTTTATACATATTTTTTATTTAAAAGTGTTTTTCAATTATTAAAATTCAATATGTTAACAAGAAAAAAAACGGAGCAATTTATTTGCATGAGTAATCCTTTCAAGTTTCATGTTATTAAAAATAAATTATTTCTCATTATTCTTTTTTTTACTTTTTTACTTGAAGGATCACTCGGCTTGACAACAGAAATTCATTTTCAATTTCAATTCTTGTTATTTCATCATCTTCCGTTTTTTTTTTATTTTATTGAATGAAATAACCGAAAAATTTCATAATAACATTAATAAAAAACAAAGATATTATTCCATATCTGTTGCCAGGCAAATCAAAAAACCTCACCTGATTAGTAAGACTTTTTATTTTATTTTAGTAAACAACCCAAAAAAAAACCAGAATAAATTTCAGCATGATTACGATTTAAATAATAAAAAAAAAAAACACATTTACACACATTTAATGTGATATTTAACCTTTGTGTATGATTCATCGTCCAATATTGAATTCATTATATTGTTTGTATTGTTCGTATTTTAAGCACCTTATCAAAATACAACAAAAAAAAAAACGGTGTGATTTATAATAATAATTGAATTGTTATCAGTTTGTGTTTAAATAATTGTTTTTATTAATATCTTTCGAAATACTGACCGGACCTCAATTTAATATTTCTTGAGAATGAATTTTATATTAACTGTGTTAAAATTTCAATGGAAACCAAGTATAATTTACTTATTTATCTGATCAAAGAGGGAATTAAAGATAAAATGATGCAGGTAGTGCAGTAAATAAATTTGAAATGTGATGATTGATTGTATGTTGATTCAATTATTATTACATTAAATGCATGAAAATTGTCCTATTTTTTTTGTTGTTATGTTGTTAAATGATAAATTTAGTACAATACTGTGAAGTGAATTGAATTTGCTTGTCAATAAAGAGATTATGTTATTATTAAATTTATGAAATGCATTTTATTTATGAAATGATGGATTGAGTTGAGATATCAAGGGCTGTGACTCGAATTGAGAGGTAATTTGAATGAAATTTAGGATAAAAATTACTATGAAAATTTTCGACAGGTGTCAGTTAGCGAGGCAACACGTGGAATATATCGTGGAATACTGGACACGAGGAGAATAGATTTAGATTAGATATAAACAAGGTCCACCACGGACCCAATTCAGCCGAAGCTTGATAGTAAGCGACTTTTATCTATGGTAAGACCACGTGGGATCTAAAATTTATACTTTTATCCGATCCAGTCGCCCTCAAATTTCGCTGAGTGACCTTAAAAATCCTAGAAGCACATTTGGAACTCGAAAAACACAAATTAATTTTCATGTCCGGGACTGGATTTGAACCCCCGTCGCAAAATTCTTACCAATCACACCAGCCACTTAACCAACTCGGTCAACGAGCTCCCTAAAGACACGAGGAGTGTTTCACGAGGAGAAATATGGTGAGATATGAAGCGAGGCAGGAAACTTGACGTAATGCAAGGTTTTTATATGAAATGAGGCAAGAAACGAAGTGACACACCATGATTCTTGCGAGACGTGACACGAGACATGCCATTAAAATAAGAATATTTTACAAAAATGACTCAACACAGTAGCCCTTAACAACAATATTCAAAAAAAAAAACGCAAAACAATCATCATGATAATAATAATAAATAATAAAAATAAAAAAAGGAATCTATTCATTTCATTGTTAATTGTTGTATTTTGCCTTCCTTCCATAGTTCAGTGCCTTTTCAATTGCGAACAAAGACTCTATTTGCCTAGACAATACCTGTTCAATCTCTTTGTCCCTCATATTTTTCAATTTTTTTCCACTATGAAATTTCTTTACTGTGCATTTTGTATTTACTATTATTTATATTTAAAACGAATCACTTTACTTTGAGGCTTTCAATATAAAAAAAAATATAGAAAAAAAATTGCTTATCTCACAATCTTCATATAAAATTTATAAATGCGTAAAGTAAGTTTATAATCCACATTTCCTTTTCAAATAATATAAAGAAAGAATCAAGAAATGCATAAATCCTTATCCTACAGGTATTGTACTTGTTCTTTTTTTAAAACATTTACTATTATTATTTGTACAAAAAAAAACTGGATAAATATAAAAAAGATCAAAGTAATATGAATCATGAATAATAAAACTACTTTTAATATAAATGTGGTGAAATCGATTCAAAACAATCAGTTTTATTAAACGTTTTACTTTAAAAACAGAAAAGAAAAGAAAAAAAAACTTGTTTAAACATCATAAGTAGTGCATCAACGCATAAAATATACATATAAGCGAGCCCTCAAGAAATTAATTTTAGTTTACTATCAATGTACGTTGAAGCAAAAATAAAAAGAAAAAAAAACTTGTATGAACAGGTTTTATTAATATGTCGCGGACTTGTTTTGTTCGATAGATGTTGTTTTATTAGACTGGTATATTTATATAAAGTCAAAAGTTTCTTTTTTTTCATACTTTTTTACCTTCATTTACAATTTTATTTGAGTTGCAATGAAGCCTGCCTGAATGATTCATTTAAAATCAGTATAAAATGCTTATTAATAATTTTCAGCGTGTTTTTTTTTTGTTCTTTTATTTTATTTTTTTTTAATGTGCATATATGATAAAAAAATATATATACATATAAAGTGACGGTTATATTAATGATGAGGTGATAGTACACATGTGATTAATAAATGAATCATAACTAGATCAACTTTCGCGAATGTTCTACAATTAACAGTGAAGGGATATTTTGATATTTTTTGAAAGGGGATGACGAATTAATTATGAAATACTTTTAAATTCATCTAGAAAAGGGAAATACGAGTAAAATGAACCAAGATTTCAACGATTCAAGTCAAAATCTGACTAGAAACGTCCATTAAGCTTCCTTTTCATATCACATCGTTCATTGTAATATTGATTTTTATTGTAATTTAAGTAAGATAATCAAAATTAGATCAAAAAACATCAAAGGAAACAACAAAATTATAATTTCATTTTAAATATTAAAAGAAATTTATATTACTTTTAGCATCATTATAACAATTTTATTGTTTTATTAATATAAAATCATAATACACAATACAAAATCGTCTTGTTCTCAGATACAATACTCACAATATACATTTTTTTTCATTTTCCTTAACATTTCATACAAAATCATGAATCTTAAATTATTATATGGTGAATAAGAATAAAATGAAATACAATTTCTTCTACACACACACACACACTGTGTATTATGTTGTTGCTACTTTTATAATTTATTTAACACTTATTTTAATGGAAAAATTTTTAATGCGTTTTTGCGTACACATTTTATGTTCATCATTATCATCATGAGCACCATCCAAGTAGAAGTAAGTCTGGTACAGTAAACACTTTAAAAAAATTATTATCATTATTGTTATACAGAGTACAACGTTTTTGTGAGATACTTAATTAATAATAAAAATAATAATAATAATAACTTTTATTTTACAGTCGTTATTTGTAATTTATTTTAAAAGGAAAAATTAAATTTCTCTGTGATAAGATTTTTTGGGTTTTAATTTCATTTCATTTCAAGGAAATGTTAATTCATATTAATTTAGGACACTTTTGAGATTGGTGTTGTTTTTAGAGGTTAAATTACAAGAATCACATTGTTAATGCTGAATGGTATGATTTATGCATGGTTCCAGGAAAAAAGAGAAACAATCTTATCGTAAATTTTCCTGAAAATTGATATTAAAGTAGCGAGGGGTACGAATTTCAAAATGTTTCAAAATCATATAGAATTTTGAAAATCACATCATTTTCCGACCAAAAAAGTGATCTTAAATCCAAAAATAAAATGATATTTGGGAGTTTCCATACAAAAAAACCTTGCTCCTGACCGCATTAAGAAATTTCATGTTATTAAGGGCTTTGCATCATTTTTCATCAAAAAAGTATAAAATTTATAGATTTAACGTAAGAGATTTTTAATTTTAGTAAAAAAGTAAAAAAATTACGAAACACATTGATAGTTTATCAGGCAAAGTTATAGAAAATTGTATAATTTTCAACTTTTTCTTGCAAAAACCTCGATTTTATTACTAAAACTCTCGTTATTCAAAAAATTTTCATAACTTTTGTTCTAAGAAAGCTACAGAAGCTGTTAAATACTCAAATCACATTAGAAAATTCTCACTTTTTTGATTTTAACACCTAAAAATATCTAAATGAAGACTTTTATAATGCAAATTGATAGAAAAGTCCAAATAAATTGAAAATCAAACAAAAAATCGGTCAGTCGCAGGTTTTTTCTATCAAATCGACTATGGCCTTTCTGACATTGATTACCCATATGACCAAGTCGCTACTGATTTTTAAGCCTGAATGGTATCTAAATATTCCTAAACATTGATATTAAGCCATAAAATTTTCCATTGCTATAGATAGCAAAACTTTCTACCTAAAGCAAGTAAAACAAAAAAAGTAACCTGCTTCAATTTATATTTTCATTTATTTCTTTATCAACACAGTCAAGTTATATTTTAACTCAGAAGAGCAAAAAAAAATAAAGTTTCAAAGCAAAATGAAAGAACAACAAAAAAAATAAATAAATAAACGAAAACTAATTTACAAAGATCTCTTCTTCTTCTTCTTCTTTATCTTCATATAACATATCTCTTCATCTTTTTATTTGACCGTTTCTTTATCATCATCCTTAAAACCAATTTTATTTTGTGTATTTAGGAAGACACAAAAAAATAGTAATAATAATAATAACAACATCACACGATTACGAAATCCATGAAAAAAGTTATATTAAGTAAGATTTAAATGCAAATATACCGGGATCCCATTATTTGGTGAAGTGCTTAAAAGGTAGCGAGAGGAAGAATAGAATAAGGGTTGCCTCTCATACATCAGGTAGAAAAAAAATCTCAAATAAAGTGATGTGTTAAGTATTTAAATATAAAGTTTTTTTTACATTCATATACATTTATTCTAGAAGATACGAGTCCCATGAGGATGACTGATGACTTTAATTAACGTTTAACCTTTAAATCAAACTTTATTCCTAATAAAAAAATCAAAAAATAATTTCATCATCATAACTTTCGATTACCTTAAGTTTGAAATGGAAAATTTTTATTTTATTCCATTTCTGTCATGAATTGATCCTATTTAAAGTAAAAAAAACTGTGTACTACAGTCAATTGAAATTCGATTGACGTTCATAAAAGACTTTATTTAATCCAATTCCAATCAATAAAATGTAGAGGAAAAAAAAATCCAAACAAACACACGATTCTTCTTAGAAATGAAAATAAATACAATATAAAAGTTGAGTCGATAAACCAATAAAACATAAAGTCAGAGTCAATTCAATATTCAGTTGAAGACAAGTTAAGTCGTGTTTTATGCTATTTTTCACATATGTGTGTAATATACCACGATCACAATTCAATGTATGTGTATATAATTTTTTTTACATTATTATTATTATTATTATTCAGAGTCAAACTTGATTAATATTTATTTTCTCCTTCAATACAATTTATTTATCTGTTCTATGGTACTTAAACAACAAGAAAAGAGAAGAAGAAGAAGAAAAAATTACATGTACACATAAAATATTACAGCCTCTGAACTGAGCTAAGGCAGACATGTAAGTTAAGTCAAGATGAAATAAGAAGAAAAATTACATGTGATGCCAATTTATACCTTACGGTGATATTTTTTTTGTATGTGCCTATATTATTATAAGTCACATTATTTGCTCAAATGCATTTCAATGAGTTTGATAATATCAATATCAATACAATTTAAGGGAAAATTTTTAAATTTGGTTTGACATTCATGGAAAAATCACCATTTTTTTGGATTTTAATCCTCAAACTTACACTGTAAGTTGAAAACGCCCCGCAGACAGAGATTTTTGATTGTCGCTTACAGGGCGTTTGATAAATGAAATTTTTTAAGCGTTTCCTGTTAATTTGGATATAAATTTCGAACATTATGGACACTCTTTTAGTCTATGCATATTGTGCGGGGTTGTTTGAGGAGTGTTTTCAACTAACAGTGTATAAAAAGTTTCAGAATTGAGTGTGAGTGAGGAGGATTCTTTTCCAGCTCAACAAATACTGAGACACCTTTGGACATTATTTTTTACAAACTTCAAAAAAAATGGAAAAAAAATCCAGCATAATCCCGTATAAAATATAACAAACAACTGCATTCATTGAAAGAAAATCTCAATATTTATACAAATATTTTTCTGTAACAGGGTTCACAAATGTGCCCTTTCAATTCAAAATATTTTAATAGCAATAAAGGGCTTAAAATATTATTCAAAACCCTTTTCAATGTAAACTGATAAAATTTATGTTACAAAAAAAAAATGAAAAATTATTGAATATGCAAAATGCCTGCATTTAAATTAAAATTCATTGTAAAAATGTATTTTATTGTTGTTGGATATTTTTTATTTACATTTTATTGAAGGTTTATTGAATATTGATTAATTTTATTTTATTTTTAAACAAAAGTAAGCAAAATTGTCTGTTCTCGTTATATGTATTTCAAATAGAGAGTCACATAAAATTGTATACATGATCAAAAAATTTTTTATGTTGCAGAATATAAATCTATTTAAGCGTTTTTTAATCCAATAAAGCAAATTACATAAAAAATGTTTCCTTTCCACATTTGTTGTAATATCGATGGGATTTTATTTGAAAATTATTGTTTTTTGTTTCACGTTCATTTTTCGCTTCATTTTTTATACATACATTACCTTTATTCAATTTTTATCAACATTTTCATATGAAAAAAAAATTACCTATCATAATCATCATCATTAAAAATTCATCATCAAAAAATAATTTTATTTTAATTTTCCATTCATTTCCATTAAAAAAATAAAAACATAAAAAAATTAATTTTAATATTATCGGGATTTTTCCTGGAACTTTAATTGAAAATTACGAAAGATAAAATAAAAAAAAATTAATTTAATTTAATTTAATCAAACACGTTCATATCTCAATTTAAAAAATTCGACATAACAAGTTTTAACAAGTTTCAATGAAAAAAAAAAAATTTAAATTTTAATTTCAACATCAATCATGAATTTAAATTTATTTTTTAACTGTGAAATTCATCATGAAATTATCATCTTAACATCAAAATAAAATGAAATGAAATGAAAATGACAATTTATTTCCAAGAACTGATTTGGCACGATATTGTAAAATATTTTTTTTTTCATTTTTTTTAAGTGAAGTGAAAATTTTATTTCTCGGAATTTTACATTACATTAGAAATTTTGAGAGAAATGTAATTTTTTGTTTTTTTTTCTTGGAATTGGAAGAAAATTTGAATATTTAAATAAAATGTTTCATGAATTTTTTATTTGTGTAATAAATAAATTAAATTTTAGATTCAAATGAAATGAAACCGAATACAGATTAAATTTTACTTATTTTTTTTTTAAATTTAATTTAATTCAATTTTAGGTGTCATTTTTATGACACAGAAATAATTTTTTTATTTATTTTCATGTAAAATATCACAAAATATTTTTTTTTTGGTTATCACAAAACTGAACTTTAATTGAAATTTATTTTATTTTTACAATTTAATTTTTATTTAATTTTTTTCTAAACGTTTCAAGAAAATTGTGGAAATTAATTTTTATTTTTAATTTTTACACGTAAAATTTGAATTGGCTGATGAAATTTTACACTTATTTTACTTGTAATATTTTTGTTCCTATATCCAATGTGTGTGTGTGTATGTGCATTATACGTAGGAAAATTTAAAGGATTTTTTTTTTGTTAAAAATAAAAAAAAAAACTAGATTAAATGGAAAAATTTTAATAAATAAACCTCTTTTGTGTGTACATACACACACACACACACACGTTATACAGGAAAAATCCCTTTAACAATATAAAATTAATATGGAAAAAAAATCTGATGAGCAGTGCGTATACGTGTCTTTCCTAGTTGACTGCTCATTCCCAACTTGTACTGAATGTGCACTAACACTTGAAAAGACCCATAGCAGAAGCGATTTTCATTTAAAGCTTATTTGTGTGTGTGTGCCCCTTTAGTTCTGTGTATTTTTTTTTTTCATTATTTACTTGGTCATATAGCTCACACAACTTTAGGAAATACATAAACACACAAGTACATACATTTCCACATCTGATATTTTTTTTCCGTATTATTTCACAGTATTCGTGTATGCATGTGTATGTGGTTGTATGGTAAATTTGTGTTTGTGTGCTGTATAAAGCCATATGTTTTAGCATACAGAATCGCGTTTGCGTACATTACCGACCAGAAAACATATAAATACGAGAAATTCTGTGCCGGCCGGGTAGTAGGTCTTTAACAATTGACGAGAGTTGAACTGTCTTCGTTTTGTTATAATTCATTAATACAAAAAAAAATATATAAAGTTAATGTTATAACATACAGGCAAAGAAAAATTTATATAGCCAGAAATAAAGTAAAAAAATCGTGCAAGAGCCGGTCTACAAAATAATACAAGCTGATGAAAAATATTTTAGAATAACAAATTGAAAATAAATAAAAATTGGAAAATTAGGAACTAAATCCAAAGAGAAAAAAAAGAAAATTGAGCAATAATAATTATTATTAAATAAGGCCATTTGTAACTACAAAAAGAGAAATTTTCAATATAATTTGCAAGAAAATTCGTCTATAAGGAAAAAAATCGTATCTATATCAGAAATCCATCTCAAGGAAAAGCTGTTGTAACCATAAAATTAAAATTTAAAAAGAAAAATTAAATTAAAGTGATACCAGTGCTGTGAATATCTGCTTGAAAAAAAAATATTTAAAAGAATAAGAAAGGGAAATTCCTCATACAAACACTCAAAAAAATTACATTAAAAAATATTGAAAAGTCTAGTTTTTGTTACAATTGAGACATTAAATTCAAAAAAAAAAGAAAAAATAATTTTCTTTTTCACACAACGTTTTACAATAAAAATCTTTCAAAATTGACGAAGTATTTGAAGAACTAATGAAAATGGAGGTACTTCCAGTACAAAATCAATTCATGCAACGTCAATTCGGCGCTTTGGGAACAAATAGAGTCCAAGGTAAGTTTCAAATCAAATTAACTTAATACATTTAATAAGTAAATTCAGTTAATTCACTTCCGAAAAATAAATTTCTACGCATATGTATGTAATATAAAATGAAATAGTTGTTAAAGAAAAAAAAAATTCATTGATTTTTATGATATTTCTTTTTTTTTATATTTTATATGTATGTTAAAGCTGATGTGACGTAGTTATGTAAAAAAATGAAATGAAATAAATTTAATATAATAAAACGAAAAAAAAGGTATATAATAAAAATCATCATCATCGTACACAGTTTCTGATGACTGACTTAAGAAATGTACATAAAAAATGTATCTTATACATATTTTATTGGATTTCTCGTTTCATTCATTAAAAAATTTAATAAAAAAAAAATAGTTGAAACATAAATTTAATTGTTGATGAAATTTCGTTAACGTCATAAAGTTCATGTAAAAATATGAAATGATTGCGTCAGATTCCCTTTTAAATTTCAATAAATTTAAAGTAAAAGAAAGCAAGAAAATGATTAAATGTATAATTTTTCATGATGAAATTATCACTTCAATCAATTTATTTCCGTGTCTTATGTACTTAGAAAAACTTGTTATTTCATGTTTATGTTATATATAAAGAAAATAGCTGTACTCACTTCAAACTCTAAACTATATATCATATTTTATTAAATTTAATTCAACGAAAAAATTCAATTTAATATCTACTTTAAAACTTGAATGAAAAACTGAACTCTTGTTGCTAAGCGAACTTTCTCGATATATATAAATTTAATATAATATACGTACAAAAACCCATATGATTGTATGTAAGTCATATAGACACTGACATTTCAATATAAAAAAAAAATTATACATACATTATGTACTTTAAAAAAGACCTTCAGTAAATCAAATGCACACACTAATAATAGAATAATACATAACAAACACCAAGAAATAACATGAAATGAAATAATTTTATAGTGTTAGTGACCCCTTTTCTACTGTAGTGTTAGTCGAAATTCAATTGTAAAGGGAAATCATATGTGTGGAAAACAAGCCGGTATATAACTTACATACATACAGAACACAGCTGCGCAAAACACATGATTTTGCTGTGTGTATGTATACACCAATGCACATACATGCAAACAGCTGATTCAAGTAAAATTGCGTGTGTATTGGTAGAAAATTCATGGCAGCCAACTTTCAAGTCACATTCTGCTTTTGAATTTTGTCCGAGTAACATCGCGTCACAGTAGGAAAAGAAAAATTTGTATTTTACAAGGAAATTACAATTTTTGGGACTTGTAAAATTTTTTTTCCCATTGAATCGGACAAAATTTTTTCAATTTAAATTTGACATTAATAAAAAAAATTTTATTCCAAAAAATTTTTAATAATTTTAATTGAAATCAAAATGTATATAAGATTACACGACCATCATAGTATTGTCAAAGCAGAATATGATGAAGATTTGAAAAGTATGAAATTTGATCAAATTTTATTTTCATTAAAATAATTTTTATTTTAACTTGAAATTTCAAATTAAATTTAAAATGATTCTCATTGAAATATAAAATAAGTAAAGCGATTATAATTTTATTTCTTTTTAGTATAAACATTTTTATAACATTTTTTCGTATAATTATATTACATAAGTAGGAAAAAAAAAGAAATAATAATATAATGAAGACTGTAGAAAATTTTTAATAATATATAGTTGAAAAGCACTCAAGCAATGAAACAGCTGTTTTTTCCGTTCTTCTTCTATGTTATTTCATTTCATTTTATAATATAATAATTTTTTTCCATTCCATTGTAATTCGTGATTCTCGGAATTTTTTTTTTATTTTAATGTATGTTATTTCTTTCACTTCTTTTTCATGTTTTTTCATTTATTTTAATATACGTTTCATTGTATATGCTTTTAACATACTGACTTAAATTTTATTTTAATTCGTTTCGTGTTATAAAAATGAAAAAAAGAAGAATAAAAAATCACATTTTATACCTTAATTCAAAAGAATTTGAAGATAAAGGGCTATTTATGTATATTAAAATTTGAAACAATGATTTTATTCATTTTAAATTTACACACACACAAACACACACACACATTCTTCAAATAATGGATGTGAAACAATGAATGGATCGCATTGTACTTGAATTAATTACTGTTTTTTTTTGTAATTTAAATGAATCATCAATTTATAGTTAAATTGTAAAAAAAATGTTAAATAGCTAATGATCCATGCACTTAAATGCATGTTTTTTTTGAAATCACTTGAGCGTTCCGAGCGTTTATTAATCAAATTCCTTTTATTTTTTTTTAATTTCAGTATCCGAATGGATAACACCGCCATCAAATACTAATCATAGTAGTAGTAATACGAGTAGTAATAATAATAATAATACAACTAGGAGTCAACAACAAATTATTGAATCAGAACCACCAATTCCTATTCTAAGTACATCGCCTCAGGAGGATGCTCTACAGGCGTTAACGTTACGTTTACAAAATGAACTTAGAGTGGCCAAACAAAGGCATTTAGCATGCACTGAAGTATTATTACCATCAGATTTATTGCATAGAATAGCTGAAGAAATGTTTGTAATGTCGGAAAAGGAACCATGTGGTATTCGGGGATGTAGTTTATTCATTGAATTTGAAGATGAACCAGATAACACGAGGTATGTTAAAAAAAAAATAAAAAAAAATTATACCAAAAACAAAAATTAAAGTCAATTGAAACTGATTTGTATCTGTTGTTATAAAGACACACAGTCATTATAAATATTCTCATTTTTTTTATGATTATTTAATGAATTTCAATTGACATTAATTTAAAGCAATTTAACCATATTTATTTGGCAACCACTCTCTATTTTTAGAAGCAAACACAGTTGTTTTTCTCGTTATTATTATTATTATCATTTTTTTTTGCTTCAAATTATTGCCTTTAACTTAAATTACAATGATTTTAATGATGAATTTTTTGTTTTCATTTCATTTTCATTTTTAGACGTATTGCCTCGTTAAAAACCGACCCTAATACTGTGTCAACATTTGAATTATATTTAACACTTAAACATGACCGTAGTGGATGGACATCAATTTTGCCGCAATTTTTAAAGTAAGTGCATCAATTTAACACTTTTATTAATAAATTACATCAATTTCATTACATATTGATATAAAAATTGAAATGTGACTTGTATTAAATGTAAAAATCTGTTTTTTTTTACTTGTAATTACAGAAATTTAGCACGTGGCAGTACAATAATGATTAGTCCCGAATATAAATTAACAAAAACAAAATTGTATCGTTCATTCTCCGAATAAGTCTCTCAATTACTTGTAGTGGGAGATGAGCTAAAAAAAACATTTTTTTATTATGAAAAATTATGATGATAAACTTTCAATTCAAAATGAAAAGAAAAAGAAATAAATATACGAAAAATTTATAATTTTTTGTATCAGTGATGTGCATATGAATTTTTTTTATTATTTTTTATTATAAAAATAAGTTATTATTATTCTTATTATATGGCTACATTTAAATATTTAATTAAAAAAAAAAGTACTACACAACTAATAAAATATGAAGTAAAAAAAATAAATAAGCATCTAATCATCAATAGCAGTAGGAAACAGTGTCTCAGATCTCACATACATACATTTATACACATAATATAACATGTTTGTTTTTAACTAAGGATTAATCATCATTATCATTATTATAACAAAAGAAGCATCTGCAATTAACAGACAACAACAACAAGCAAAAGAAAGGAAATGAAACATTTTTAAAATCATCTGATGAAATATTAAATGATAATAATAATTGATGTGGTGTAGAGCACCTTTGATTATCTCATCCACTCATCATCATCACTTCCCCCTTCTTTGGACCAAAAAATAAAAGTTAAAATTAAATGCCGAACAGTACAGCTTAAAGGTAGGACAAAAAATCTGGTTTATTATTATTTATAATTTTTATAATTATTATCATTATGTTTTAAATTATAAATTTATATTAAAATATATAATCAATGAACATATGATTAAATTGTAATAATAAAAAAAAAATAAGTACAATATATAATAATAATAAATGACTGACTGTCCGTATAATAATAATATTAAACAAAAAAAAAACATAAAAATATATATATATTAATAATGTGTAACGATGTCGTTTAGAAATGAAATGAAAAGTAAAAAATAAATACAAATTGTAAGAGAGAAAGATCAAAAAAAAAAATTAAGGGATCACTCACCTTTAAATAACAATCATTTTATAATATAATACCTTAATAAACATTATCTTATTTCATTTTCATTTAACATTAATATATATATTGTAATAAAATAATAACCGTTTCTTCTAATTAACTTTAAACTTTACATAACGCCTATTGACAAAAAAAAAATAATACAAAAGTAAACTTTTTTCTTAAATTTTTGATTAAATATATAAAAGTTCCTAACGTAAAATATCAATGTTGCGTCATCGTTTTTCGTTTGAATTAAATTTACCCGATTTTTATAATGATGAATTTTCTTAATGTTACATTACAATGATGACAAAAGTTTTCCGTTTTTTGCTAAATTCAATCATTACATATAAACATTAAATAATGTGTCGTCTATTTAAAATTTTTTAACTTTTTTATTATTAACATTAAAAATTGATAATGTTTATAATAATTATGTAACATTTTATAATATATATATATTTATATCTTATATCTTGGTACAATACACAATAATAATGAATAATTAGATGAAAACAAATTAAAATACAAATATGTATCGCCTTAATCAGTAAAATGAGATATATAAGAGTAATTTTTTTTATCACCTTCTTTCACCTTTTTTAAACAAAAAAAAAGTAATAATGTTTATTATTATTATATGAATTGAGAAATAATAAAACACATATATATCATTCTTATTATGATTATTATAATTATTATAAATGTTGTTAAACATAATATTTTTTAAAACATTTAAATTAAAATCAGTTGTGATACATAAATTATATGCATATATATTTCATAATAATGAATTTGCTCCTTCCAAACTCTCGTATAAATAAAATTTTATTATTAAATTTTATTTAAATACAAAACAAAAAAAACATAATAATATTAATATTAATAATGAATATGGTACAAATAATAATGATTAACATTAAAACAAAACAAAAAATTATATACGAGAGGAGCATTATTT
The DNA here is from genome assembly GCA_900002565.1 of Culicoides sonorensis. Lineage (NCBI taxonomy): Eukaryota > Metazoa > Arthropoda > Insecta > Diptera > Ceratopogonidae > Culicoides > Culicoides sonorensis. The sequence continues at coordinate 95,282 of LN483549.1, read as the reverse complement.
AACTTTTTTTTACTTTACTAATTGATTACTAATAAATTTAATAAATGATTACGAAAATCGAAATAAAATGGAAATATTTTGAATTAATTTTTTTTATAATATGAAATGAGATTATTTTGTCTCAATATTTTTAATTAAAAACAAAAAAAAAACAATTTTTTTTCATTTCAATTTAAAATGTGAGTTATGTTTGATTGAATGAATTGTATTCGTTAATATAAAAAAAAATTCATTGTAATAAAATCAGTATTGATTGTCTTTTTTATTATTCTTTATAATGAAAATCCCACCCTTTTGTGATTTTGTTCAAGTAAAATAATATGTTTTTTATTATAACTTTTTCAAGCCTTTCATCATGAAATTTAATTTTGACAAAAAAACAATTAATTGGGTTTCAAAGTAAATAAACTGACTTGAATCTTACAAATTAAATAATGATTAAATTAAAATATATATTGTATTTTATTATAATAATAATTAAATGTGAGTGTGTTTGTTCAAAAAAAAATTAATAATATAAGTGAATTAAGTGTTTTCCTGTTCTTCAAAGTAAAACAGGCCTCTCATTTAACAAAAATTTGGATCAATTGGGTACAATAAATATAATAATTATAATATATAAATATATATTATAAAATTTAACAAGAATGATTTTTGTGCTTTTTAATGATGATACACACATAATAATGGTATCATCATTGACATATTATATCGCGAAATTATCTAGGATTTTCAAATTTAGTTGTTTTTAACAAATTGAAATTAAAAAAGTATAAAATTATCGTGTTTTCAAAATTATTATTATTAATTATGATATAAAAATAAAAAAAAAATAAAGTATATAACAAGTATTTTGATATTTTTGGCATGTAGAATTATTATGTTTAGATGTACATTATTAATATTATTAACCAATTGAATGATGAAATTAATACAACAAAAAATAAAATCGAAAGAGTTGAACGAAAACTTAATAATAATAATAATAAATATTACATTTCATGTTTGTGTCTTTTATAAAATTAACCTTAAATGTATATGAAATCTTATAATCATATAAAAAAAACAAATTAACTGTAATAATCCATTTTTAATAATCCATTTTGTTTCATCATATATTTTTCTTTTTTAAAAAATACATTAAACATATAAATTTATATAATAATAATAATATAAAAATATATTTGTATTTAAATCAGACATGATGAGAGAATATAAAAAAAAGGTATCATGATTAATATTATTATTATTATCATTGTAATAATTCATCAAATATGAAGTGATAGTATCATAACAGTAATATTAGAGTGACATACTTACTCCAAAAAAGCACCTCCATTCAAAGATGATAAAATAATGTTTCATTTTTTTTTTTTAATATTTATATATATAAATATGTAATAATACATTATTATTATTATTATAATGATTATATATAACATTAAACTTATACTTTAAGTATTTGATTTAATTTAGTTTTTTTTTTCTTATCTCATTTATGTTACACACATATAATGAACAGAGAGATCAAAAAAACAAAAATAAACATTAAAAACAAAAATCAATCGACAATTATAATCAGTGTAAATATTCATGATACATATGAACAATTAAACATTAAAAAAAAAACATAATTAATAAAATTAAATAAAAATAATTAAACAAAAAAAAAAATGTACAAGAGGAAGAACACCTATTGTATAGGTTGTTAACACACCTTACTACCTTTGTCTTTCAATCGTTTCTGTATTAATTGTAATAATGATTATAATTGTATTGTGTATATTATATTGATTGATTGATTGAATCCAGAAATGAACAGAAAACAGAATAAAAAGAAACCTTTTTTTAAACAAAAAATAAAAAAATGCTGTTTTTCTTTCGATTTTAATCATCATCAATACAAAACAAAATGAAATTAATTGATAATAAGAATTGTAAATTATTTTATTTTTACTTTTCCTTCAATTAACGTGTATTAATTTTTTTTTTACTTTTTTCATTTGTTTATCAAATCCACTCTCTTTCTCTTTCCTCTTAAATAAAAATATCGTCTGTGTGTGTATAAAACTGGTATCTTTTGTAAAATTTACTTCAAGCTTTAAAAACTACAATATCAAAAAAAAAAATGATAAATGAAGCCAAAAACTTTTGTTTGCAATACAATTTTTCTTTTTTTCTTTATTTTAATTTCTTTTGTAATTATAATGATTATTATTATCAAAATTGTATATATATATAAACATTTGGTTTTCCTTATTATTATTTATTATAATTTGAAATTTAACCATTTTTTAGTCATTTTTATTATTATTACTTTTTTTTCCTCTCAATAAACATCACACACTTGATAAATTTTGACCAATACCATTCAATAGTATACCTATCCAGAACCATTTTCTCAAAAAACAATATATAAATATAAATGTACTATTCATTCATTCATTAAATGTAGATTTTATTAGTCACGTACGAATATATAAATTTTTGCACATATTTAACAAAAAAAAACGCTCTTCAAACAATACGATGATAAAAAAAATGAAAAATAAAAAATATTAATATTGTTCATAAAAAAAAATGAAAATGAAAATCATAATACATATATAAATGTATCTGTACTATTTGTAGTGGATTATTAAAACTTATTCATTATAACAACAAAAAAAAAATAAAACATCTCATGATTAAATGAAATAAAATTTTAAATTACATTTACAAAGAAAAAAAATAAACATTTAGGAATTATAATGTGACTTTTTCATGATGATTGTATAAGTAGATATTTACTAATAAAAATAATAAAATAAAAAAAGGTATTAATATTTCATAATAAACAAAAAATAAAGAAAAAAAACATAAGGATAATAAGCACAACGTGATCGAATTCAGTAGAATTTTTTTGTTATATATATTTTTTTTTGTATACAATTGAATTGAATTGAATTTATAATGTATATAAGTAAGTCCATTTAAGCTTGACCATGAAAAAGATTAAGATAAAAAAAAAGACATTTAATATAATATCGAAAATGTACAAAATAATTTTAAGTTTCCTCCTTCTTCTCCTCCTCCTGCGCCCTGTCAAATAAAACAAAAAACAAAACAAAATCTTTCTTAATATTCATATATTACTCATTAACATATAAACATATATAAATATATATTTTAACTTTTATGCAATAAACATAATATAATGTAAGTTAATAGCATTTTACAATAAATAACAATTACAATAATAATAATAATTAATTTAATGATTAGGCAGAAAAATAATTAAACATTTGCCATGTTATAAATGACCCAGTGAGTCAAATGCACATATTATAATAATAAATTCAGAGCACCATTATAATATTTTTTTGCTCCTAATAAATATATACAAATATAATAATGATAAATGGCAAAACGTACCCTTATGCTTTTCTTAACAACAATTAAAATAAAAAAAAACATCTTCATTTAAGTTTTTTTAAAATTAAATATGGAATAAGAACGAAACCCCCATCGTATAAGTTTTTTTTATAATGATTATTATTATTATTAATTACTAATTATTATTATTATTATACTAAAAAATAACGGTTAAATAAAAAAAACAATAGTAATAAGGTATAATAATAATAATGTTGAGTTTTTTTTTGATTTTAATATATATTTTGTTACAATAATACAAATTCAATCAATCCCAATCAATAGTCATATTTTAGTCCTTCAAGTCATACAAGTCTCGTGAAATGTAATAAAGAGACAAAAAACAACACAGAAATGCGTGATACTTTTAATTGTAATTTTACATTATTACTAGTGATTTGATAATATATTATACAAAAAAAAAATGTCTTTTTTAAAATAAAACATTTAATGGTCAAAAAAATAATAATTCGAATTGGACTCCATTTATATACATTATACAAGACAATGAAAATGAAAATAAAAAAAAAATGTATAATTTAAAAATGGCTGATTTTCTTCTTTTTTTAACATTAATCATTAATATTATTATTATAATTTTAATCATTACATGTAGTAATTAATGAATTATTAACCGAAAAATATATTAAATTAAAAATAGCATTTAACTAAAAAATTTCATGATCTTCTCTCAAAAATAAAATTATTATAATAATAGCTTACAATAAAAAAAAAACAATAGAAAACAAAAATAAATAAACAGCTTATAATTTAACAATTAAATAAACATAATAGAAAAAAAAATAAATATTGTCATAAAAATTTAAAAGTAATAGAATATTCAATCAAATTTTAGGATTTTATAATTGTCACAGACACACACATCCATATACACACAATTCCCTGACCTCCATGAACAAAACATCTCATTAAATATTTAAATAAACAAGAAAAAAAAACATTGATAAGTATATGTCTGTATTATTATATTAAATATTTTATTTGATTCATATATATCAGTATTGCACTTCAATGAATATTAACGTTTTAATGAATATTTAAGGATTAATAAAATTTATAGGTAGTTTTGATAATTGGATTGGCAACCAGTATTAATATTTAAAAACATTGAAAATTTGTATTGTACTGTCAACACAACACATTCGATTACTACTTAAAAAAAATTAAAATTATTAAAAAAAGAATACTGACAAAGAATAATCGAATAAAATATTAATATTTACACAAAAACAGCACATTTCTCAAAAAAATTAAAAATAATATTGTAAAACATATAAAATTAAAAAAAAATAAAAAGTCAAAAAAATATCTGAATGTTTAGATATTAAAAATAATAAAATTATAAATACAAAAAAAAATTAATAAACGATTTATGATTAAGAATTATAATTAACAACAAAGTAAAAGTAATATTAATGATGAAAAAAAATAATAATAATATTAATTAATAAAAAAAAACCTACAAATGATTATAAGTGATAGTATATTTCGTGATAATAAATAAGTAAAAACAAAAAAACAAAAAAAAAATGAAGAAAAAATTAATATTAACAATATCATTATATAGAAAGCCACCGTTATATAATATTATTATAAAATATCGTATAATAGTTTGTAGAAATTTGAAATATGAAAAAAAACAAAACTATGAATTTCAAAAAAAAAAAATACTGAAATAAATAAAAAAAAAATACAAAAAAAATAATAAAAATTGATGAATAAAAATCATTACAATAATAAAAAATAATAAAAATTTCTTTTAATTTTATTCTTGATGACTTCCATGTGTCTCTTTTCATGTTGTCCATTGATTTTGATATGAGTTAAAGGTAAGTTTTGTAATATTATATCGAGAAAGTTCAAATGAGATATTAATTGAAGAAAATGTAAGTATATGTTTTGTCTTTTTTCTGTCTTCAAATTTTTCTGAATGGAAACTTAACGAAATTCTGCAAAAACTTAACAAAAGTCTGTAAACACTGAACGAAAGTCTGCAAACACTGAACGTGAATTTACAAAACACTTAACGAAATTCTACAAATCACTGAACGAAATTCACAAAACACTGAACGAAATTCTACAAACAATAAACAACAGTATGCAAACACTGAACGAAAGTCTGCAAACACTGAACAAAATTCTACAAACACTGGACGAAAGTCTAAAAAACGTAACGAGAGCCCACAAAAACTTAACAAAAATCTGTAAACACTGAACGAATTTCCACAAAAACTTAACAAAAGTCTGCAAAAACTTAACAAAAGTCTACAAACACTGAACGAAATTCTACAAACACTAAACGAAAGTGTGCAAAAACTTAATAAAAGTCTCTAAACACTGAAAGAAATTCCACAAACACTGAACGAAGGTCTACAAAACCTTAACAAAAGTCCACAAACACTGAACGAAAGTTTGCAAACACTGAACGTAAATTTACAAAACACTTAACGAAATTCTACAAAATACTGAACGAAATTCTACAAATACTGAACGAAAGTCTGCAAACATTGAACGAAATTTTACAAACACTGAACGAAAGGCTACAAAAACTTAACGAATTTCCACAAAAACTTAACAAAAGTCTACAAAACACTGAACGAAATTCTACAAACACTGAACGAAAGTCTGCAAACACTGAACGAAATTCTACAAAATACTGAACGAAATTCTACAAAAACTGAACGAAAGTCTGCAAACACTGAACGAAATTTTACAAACACTAAACGAAATTCTACAAACACTTAACAAAAGTCTGCAAACACTGAACAAAATTCTACAAACACTGAACAAAAGTCTACAAAAACTTAAATTCTCTATTTTCAGTCAAAAGCTAAGTTAGAGATTTTAAAGTCTCATCATCCAATAGAATCAAACTCCCAACCTTAAGATTGAAAGTCCAACATGTTAAGTACTTTTCCATACAACGTTCATCGAGGTACTGAACCTATAGAACATTTAACATGTCATAACTGGCAACAAGACACATGTTCACGAAAAAAAAAGATATGAACAGTTTTAATTAAACACCATAAATCAATTTTTTTTTGTATGATACACATTTTTATGATACAAAAAAAAACATTACATAGCTAATAAAGGTTCACAATTACTTTTTCGAAGCAGGAAATAACTCATATAAATGTTTATATTTCATTCAAAAAAATTGTCTTAAAACACGCTAATCCCTCTTTACCCGCTTTACATTAATAAGCACATAATAAAAAAATGGCATCTTATATCTGACCCTCTTTATATCTCTCTAAGGAAAAATTCGTTAACTCTCCACAACTTTCAACGTGATTCGAGATTTCATATAACGAATTTATCGATTTCTAGTTCATTAAAAAAAATAGTATACAGTAAACTGCCCTTTGTTTAATCGTGTATTTATGTGATATTGTAAGTCAATTACTACTAAAATAACACACAAATTTATATATTTAACTGCTTGTGTGAGGCGAATAAATAAACATGGTGAAAGTTAAATAGTGATATGTTACGATAAAATTCAATACGAAAAAAAAAGAAATTTTAAGTAAAAAAGGAAATGTGTGTGTGTGTTTGCCCGTATCAATTTTAACGATCTCTAATTTATTCATTAATAGATATGAATTTGTGTTTAGTAATAGGGTGAAATGTGTTATTAATTATTATCATTTTTTTTATTATTATTATTATATTTATCTTAAAAATTAGAATATAATCAATTTGTTTTTTTTGTTTCGTCATAAATATGTTATTTAAAAGTTAAATTTAAATTAAATTTATTTCTTGTAAATTAAGTTGATGAAAAGCACCTGCTGCTGGTTCAAAAACCAATTTAAAGATATGTTTTTCATCACGTATCAACATTTAAGCACATGATATTGCACAATCAAATTAATGAAATTCAAATTAAGAAATAGTATTTTTGAATTGTAAAACATTTCCTGTTCTTTTTCCATTCACACAACAAAAAAATAATAATAATGTAATCTTAAGTGTATTTTATATCTAATCATGTAGTCCAAAAAAACATATTAAATAAAGTATATACATAATAGATATCGTTAATAGAATATATTTTTATATGAAATTAGATCGTGATGCAGTAAAAGTAGTAATTTTTTTGTTCTTTATTATTTTTCATTTATTTTTTTTTGTGTTTAATATCAGTGTAAAATAGATATTTTTATGTTTAAATGTTTTTTTTGGTATAAACTAAAACATAATAATCAAGTATAACATTTAAATAAAAAATTCAAAACAGTGAAAATATTTTGTTTCTTACGAAATGTTTCTCCACTATTTGTTTAATTTATGCAAATTACCCATATTATTATTTGTATGTAAACTTATACATTTATACACTTATATTATATATAGTTTTATTATTATTTTATTGTTTAAACAACTTTTTTCTCGTTTTTTTTTTATTATATGTATATTTAAATGTTAAACAACTTTATAGTGTATCATTAAAAAGAAAAGCAAATCTCTTTATAATATTATTTCGAGTAAAATGAGTATTGTTTTCAAAATATGGTTAAATAAAAGTTTTTGAATTTAAATATTTTTTTTTCATAAAATTTTTTAGCATAAAATCATAAAATGTATCAGTTATGTTTATTTTATTATTTGTTAGGAACTAATGTTTGTAATTATAATAAATCAGCTGTTTTAAAATTAAATTGAAATGTTATATTTTTTTCATTCATATTTTGTGTATAATAATAATTCAAAGTACTACTGATTTCTTTCATAATAAAATATTAATAATAATAATGAAACAGTTTCCTGAATTCATAATAACATCAATGTTTATTTAAAATTTACTTTTAACATTACATTATTATAAATATTTTTTTTTCTTTTTTATCTTTTAAAAATCATTTACAATGTAAATATGCGTTAAGTTTTCTAGCTGTTACGTTTCGTTGTTTAAAAAGCATACACTATTAAAAGTGTGTTCAATTATAAACTGTTAGCTGCGTAATATCAATTATATTTGCTTTGGTTTATTTTATTTTTTTTTCATGAAATTAAAGTTAAAAAGAAAATATATATATATAGAAAACTGATTATTTTATATACATTACATATAAAACTACATATAAACTGTTATTTTCTCTATAAATGTAATATTTTTTCTTTAATAAAACATAATAATAAGTAAAATATTGGTTAAACTATAAATGTATTATTTAATTAACTAATCATAAAGTAAATTGATGTAAATATAATGTAACATAATGTTTTTTTTTGTTCTTGGAATAATGTTTTAACTGGGTTTGTGGTTTTATTTTAAAAATATTAACTTTTATATACATTTATTGAATTTTCATGAAGATGATGGAAAAGTTTTATGTTTAATATTTTGTTTTTTGTTTTTTTTTAATTTCAATGAGTTATTTGATATTAAGGTTAACATTTGCAGGAAAATAACCAATATTTAATGTATTTGAATAATAATAAAAATGTTTTTGTAGAAACTCACGTTCTTTTGTATTATAAATATTATATTTATACAAAGATTGTTTACTATCAATATTAATCTGAATTGAAGAAAATCAAGCAAAAAATATTTTTAATTTTTTAAAAAAATATTTGGTTTTGTGGCGCCAAGTTTTTTTAATTATTGTTTTTTATAAATATTATAATATTTAATGTGTATACAAAATTTTATATACATACATAGCGAGTCTTACTTTTTTCAAGGATTTCGCAGGTATGTGGTATGAATTTAAATGACATAATTTACATGTTTTTTTTTTAAATTTAAAGTTATATTTTATCAAAACTTTTCTTCATATACGATAAATTTTTATTTCATTCTTTGCATAAATTAATTTTAATTGAGTAATTTTTACACACATTATTTTGTGCTGGAGAGTATTTTCAATCAATAAATATTTTTAATGTAACGTAACTTGAGCGTAAATAATTGGAGTGTAATGGAAAAATTTAATCAACTAAACACTTTTACCTTTATTAAAAGTTTTCCTCACATTGATAGATAAAAGGTAATTATTATTAAAAAAAAAACATACACTGCACTTGTTTTAATGGTCTTGATGAATTTGCTTCAGTAAAACAAGTAGCAGTAAAAAGCCATTTTATTATCGAAATTTTCCTGTAAACGCCTATAAAATTGAGTATAATCACAGTATTTATGGTGCAAAGATGTAAATTTTTACCACTCGTGTTTCTGTTAAAAGCTTCTCTCTTGTTTCTCTGTGGTTAAATAGCTTGGAAAATCTGTTTAACTGCAGATAAATAAATTCTTCTTATAGATACACATTAAATAACCATTACAACCTAAAATAATGTTCAAATAAAGTATCAATATGAACATTTATAACGATTGTATTTTAATCCGAGAATTTATCGATGATTTAATTACTTTTTGTTCAAATTTATTTTGATATTATACGGGAATCGTTTTAATTAAAAGTTCAATTATGTTGAAATGTAAAATCATTGAAACTTTATTTACTGTTTGTGTAAGATAGCAATTTCACAATAAATTGAGTATGGGTACAAAAGTGATCTTAAATTTATGATTTATGTAAGAGTTTTTCTAGGAAAAAACTGAAATTCATATGATGATCGATTAACATTAACATGACAAAATGGATGGACTTTTTTCGTTATTATTATCTAAATATCATCAAATTACGATTAAATATTTATTTACGTGAATTCAACTCGTACAGTTAAAAGGGATTTTGTAAACATAAAATGTTTGTTGTTAATCATAATTTGTCTCAATTTCCCAGTTTTACTTTGAAAAAGTGTTTCCCCATTTTTCTGTTATGATCCACACAAAATATGATGAATTTAACACGTGACACTTGAAATTTTCCAAACAATGCAGTCATACTTGAAACCCCTCAGACATTTAACATTCATCTTACTCTTCTTAAATTCTTGTATGTTTGTCATTGCCATTGTCTCACTAATTATTTTTGTGTATATTGTGCTGTTAAAAGGCATTGTAGTCAGTAACAGGCAACAATGCAATTTTATAATGACACTAAGATACAAAGTGCATAAGTGATTATTCCAGCAGTTTTTACTTGAGTTTTATTTTGCCAGTTTTATTTCCTTTAATTTTTTTGCTCTGTACAAATTTGAGGGTGTGTGAGTGCAGTGCCGTGTTTTGTGTTTAGGGTTTAGAAAAAAGAGCACACTTTGGATAACATTTTTTTCGAGAGCAAGGTATTTGATGCTCAAAAAGTCTTGGTAAATCTTAAATGGTGATTGAAGTCTCTGGTATTTTCTTGAAAGCGCTTGGTATGCCTTTAATTTGATTGACCCGATCCTTCACTTTTTTAAGATTTTTTATTTCTGCACAATTGAGCCATTTCCACTTTGTCTTGTTTTTATACTTACTCTAAAATTAAATTCCAAAAAAATTTTCAGTGAATAATGCAATTTTTTTCATACAAATCACTTGTATTATATGAACGGTTATTCTTGCAACTGATTTAATAAGAATGATCGTTGAAAAGCAGACCACAGTTTGTCAGTTAACCACACAATAAAAACGATTTACAAGTTCTGTTTTGAAATTTTTATCAAATAATTAATTGAAATAAAATAAAAATTGTACTGGAAAATAGTGTTTTATTCAAAACATGTAAATGTTAAATCATCATACATTTTAAAATGAACATGAAAAACTGCGCACTTTTCGAATACGAACTCGAAAACTGCGCACTCTTCAAACATAAATTTCAAAATTGCGCATTTTTCAAACATGAACTTCGAAAACTGTGCACTTTTCAAACATAAACTTCGAAAACAGCGCACTTTTTCAACATAAACTTCGAAAACAGCGCAATTTTCAAACATGAACTTCGAAAACTGTGCACTTTTTAAACATAAACTTCGAAAACTGTGCACTTTTTCAACATAAACTTTGAAAACTGCACGCTTTTCAAACATAAACTTCGAAAACTGCGCACTTTTCAAACATGAACTTCAAAAACTGTGCACTTTTTCAACATAAACTTTGAAAACTGCACGCTTTTCAAATATAAACTTCGAAAACTGTGCACTTTTCAAACATAAACTTCGAAAACTTCGCACTTTTTAAACATAAACTTCGAAAACTGCGCACTTTTGAAAAATGAACTTCGAAAACTGCGCTCTTTTTCAACATAAACTTCGAAAACTGCGCACTTTTCGGATAATAGTTTTTAATTAATGTTCAACCTCCTCATGTTTATGTTTTCCTGTTACTGAGCTTCAGATTTTTATTCATAGTTATATTACTTTTTTAATCCAAAAGTACTAGGAAAACATAAACATGAGGAGGCTGATATTTAAAAACTTTCAACATTCGAAAAGTGCGTAGTTTTCGAAATTCATGTTCAAATAGTGCGCATTTTTCGAAGATAATTCCAGGAAAGTATGATGATTTAAAATTTATATGATTTGATTAAAACATTCTTTTCCAGTACAATTCTTATTTGATTTTATTTACCCACAATGCACTTATAAGCAGAAATTACAATTTCATGTGAATATACTTAAATAACCCCAGGAGGATTTTTATTTATGTATTCTAAGTAAAACTTGAGCATATTTGAACCTCGAAAAACACAAATTAATTTTCATGCCTGGGACTGGATTGAAACCCCCGTCACAGGATTTTTCCCTTAACGAACTCGGTCAACGAGCTCCCTCTGCCATTAAATTTGACATAAAATTTAAAATTTCTCAGTGCAAAACTCTTGAATTAACGTCTTTTTATTTCCTTTCATCAATGAAAAAAATAATTTCATCTCAATTAAAAACACTCTCCTTTTACATGCTTTTACTTGTAATAACTTGTTAATCATTGCAACGTCCATTTAAACCTCAAATTTATATCAATTTCAACAAAACTTTTCCATTAAAACAATTTTCTTCATGTTACTTGATCGTCATTTTGTAATTGTAACAGCTTAAGTACATTTACACTGAAAAATAAACATTGAGTACACACATCGATTAAAATTAAGATTTTAATTGCTTTTAATATGATAACTGACAGTTTATTTATGACATCGTAACTGCTACCTCTCACTATCTATGTAAAAGTCAAGTCAGGCCTATTATTATTATGATGATCATTTTGTTGCAATAAAATAACGACTTAAACTAAAGCTAACTAGCATAGTGTATAATAATTGTGTACAACACAGAGAAAAAAAGGAAGAAAAATAAAGACAATTTAAAAATAATTAATGATATTGACTAAGTTTTTAATGAACAATATATGTATATATATGGCACTAAACAGTTTAATATTCTATGTACAATTATACAGTTAACATTATTAAACAGTGAATAGGGAAGTCATGTTAATAGATTTTTTTTTTATTATTTTTAAGTAGATAATTTTATTTTTTTAAATGTAATATAATGATCACAAACAATAGGCAATAAAACTTATAATAATAATAATAAAAACAATGATAATCGATTAAAGTGTTTATGAAATCATACATTTCCATTAAAGTTAGATGAAAATTCAATGATTTGCTATTTAAAATTTTTCGTTAAACTTAAATGACTCGAAAACATAATGCACAAATTATCATTAATTAAATATTATTTTGTATACTTTTTTTTGTATATGGGTTTAATTTTTTTTGTTGTACACGATTCTGGACGCAATTTTATTTTCGTCCAAAACAAGTCGGGTCTCGTGGATCCTAAATTAAAAAGACCAAAAAAAAAAATTTTTTTTTATTTTTTTCGGTGTTTGAATTTTTTAGACCATTTTCAAATTTTTTAATGAAAAAAATCTCAAAAATCAATTTTTATGGTACTCTGGTTCTAATAAATCACTCACTTTGTTCTGCAAAGTTTTTGCTCATAATATGAGCTACAATCTTTACTTGGACCACTTTTTGGGTTTTCATACAAAAATATTGAGAAATCACCCAAAAACCATTCAAATTAAGTTCAGCATTTTAAATATGGTAAATGCATGAAAAATCGTTGATTTGTATGGGAAATTTGTTTTCCAAGAGGAAAAGACATATAGTTCCTTCTGAAAAGTTAAATATTTGGTAAAATTAAGCAACTTTGTCATACATTATTTCGATGTTTTCATACAAAATATTGAAGTTTCCATACAAACCACCGATTTTCCATGTATTTACCATTTAAAAAGTGCTCAACTTAATTTGAATGGTTTTTGGGTGATTTCTCAAAATTTTTGTATGAAAACCCAAAAAGTGGTCCAAGTAAAGATTGTAGCTCATATTATGAGCAAAAACTTTGCAGAACAAAGTGAGTGATTTATTAGAACCAGAGTACCATAAAAATTGATTTTTGAGATTTTTTTCATTAAAAAATTTGAAAATGGTCTAAAAAATTCAAACACCGAAAAAAATAAAAAAAAATTTTTTTTTTTGGTCTTTTTAATTTAGGATCCACGAGACCCGACTTGTTTTGGACGAAAAAAAAATTGCGTCCAGAATCGTGTACAGCAAAAAAAATTAACCTCATATGTATGTTATATTAACTAAATATGAACGATAATTACACCACTTATTATTATTAATAGCCGATTTATACTTATATACGAATAAATAACTTGTGCTACATATAAAATAATAATCATTTTTACTGTATATAGTCGTCATCATCTTCCTACACACTTCGATGTATAATGAGAGATAATGTTTAGAAAAATAATTGTTTATTCAATATTAAATTTAATGTAATCTCTGCATAATAATATTTTCATTTTAATACACACAAAGATGAGGTTTTATACATGTAATTTCAAATTAATCTACATTGGCAAATAAGCAAAAAAGATATTTTTCTTCTCAAAGTGTATATTAAATTTATATATAATATAAAATTAAAGTGTATCTTATAAGTTTATATATTTGTATTGTAAGCTTACAAGATTATTAATAGAATAATCATGATTGCATTATAAATATTTAAGAGGTGCAGCAACAATAATAATAATAATATAATAACGACACAAGAGGAAAATATACACATACAATATAAATATAATTAATGACTGAAATCTATCTCTTTTGAGATTTTCGTTACACTTACAGTTTCATTTTTTTTTCTTGTGTTTTTTATAAATTTATATTATTATTATTAGTATAACATGCATAAAATAAACAATTTTTCATATTACATTGAAAAAGAGGAAAAAAAATTTGCACATTTATTATTAGTTTTTTATATGAACTTATATGTCTATAGCAAAAATACGTACGAGTAAAAATATAAAAGTAAACAAAGTGTTCAATTATAATAAACATGTATTTTTTATTAGTGTAAGTCAAAATAATATTAATAATTATTGTTGTTACGTACCAGAAATAGAAGAAAAAATTATACAATTAAATTAATCAAATGACGAAAATCGAAATAATGATCGTAAATAATATTATTGTTGTAAATATTATTATTATTATTATTGTGATCAGCAAAATATCGTCAGTTAAAAGTAAATTTTAACGCATTTCTCGTAGTCTTGAAAAGTAGTCGTGGGCACTAATGTCGTCCATCCTTCAGTCTGTGTCAAAATCAATATGGCCAAATTTTGATTTGTGTTGATGAAAAAACTACAACTCCTTGCAAACTCATCAGATTGGTCAGGAAGCGACATTAAATGAAGCCCAATGTCGTGTTAAAATGCAAAATGATTACTCTGGACCGTTTTAAATATTGAATGAGCTGAGACAAGGTAATGCATTGTCGATGCTTCTATATGCCGCTGGAAGGTGTCATGTGACGTGCGAACATCAATACGTCAAGAACTCTCGCCAGTACCCATAGTAAGCAAAACAGAAGCAAGCGTTCATAAGACATATTTGGCATTACGTGAGGAAGCGAGGAAGATGGGACTAGTAATCAAGAAGTCGAAGATCAAATTCATTATGTCAAGAAACCCAGATGGTCGAACAACGACAAAATTTGGAGGACAAGTTTTGGAAGTTGTCGACCTACGAGCGTTAATACGTGCTGATAGTGATACCACTTTCGAAATTCATCGACGTATCATGTTGGCAAACAGATGCTTCTACAGTTAACAGAAACAGTTGAGATCACAATAGTTGAGATCACAACAGTTGACTAAAGGCACAAAGTGCACCATATACAATACCCTATATTGGTATTGACTTACGGTTGTGAGTTATGAACACAAAATTATCAGCATTTTCAAAACATGCCGACTGTCATGGACAGGTCATCTAGCCTGAATGACAAACACAAGACCACCATATTATTCCGTAATAAGCCTGAAGGACGGCGAGGAAAACGTCCCAAAATTCAATGGATTGATGGCATTGAACAAGATCTGCAAGCTCTAGGAGTGAGAAACTGGTGGAATGTTGCACAGGACAGACAGGCATGGAACATCATCCTTCAACAGGCTAGATCCAAGTATTGGATGTGACGCCAGAATCGTAAAGTAAGTTAGTAAATTTCAATTTGGTCGACTTATGTTAGTCTCAGCAGTTTGATTTGTCAGTGAAATGAGTTCCATAGATAAGCACTTTGCTAAACCACCATGTGGTTAAAATTTCTCATTTTTTCAATGTACTCTTATCAAAATACAATGCAAATACATATCCCATTGCTCTGGCTTTTAAAATCACATTTAAAATAAAACAGAGCCTTAACTGTCTAAAAAAATTGCATGCTTGAACTCAGGTACTCATCTGTTATACATTCACATCCCGATGATGATAAAATTAATCAACGTGCAACCTCATATAAATACAAATAATATAAATCAGAGTCCAGTCGAAACAAATTGAAATACATTTCAAACTAAAATTGAATTTAAATGGAATTCAAATTCACCATTTTTATTCTTTCTCTCTCTTTACACATAATCAGAATCACTTCTGATTCAGATACGAGATTTGTTGCAAATAAAATATTCATGCATTGCTTAGTAACAAATCGGGAGAGTCCTGTAAGTTGTATTACAGTCATCTATCGTGTGTAAAAAGGAGAAAATAAATGTTATAATAAAAATTGATTTATCGATCATAGCGTGAAGTTAAATAAAGAAGAAAAAAAAAATAATATCGACCTGATAACTCACAACACCTTTTTCCAATCAAATTCAAGTAAAAAGCAGAATAAAAATCCAGTAGCTGTGTTTTTTTACATACAACAATGTATAACACAAATAATATGATTCAAAATACGATATATAATTCAAAACTTGTTTGCCTAACTAGATTGACTTGTGGCGTCTGTTTGAATTGGATTTTACATTTGCATATATGAAACTCGTGTCATCCGTTTATGTGATATATATATCTTAAATGGATTTTGCACATGTTAATATTATACATATATGTGCGGAATGATGAATTTTATGTGATGACGACAAATGCTAAGCAATGTCCTAACATAAAATTGACGTATTTGTTCGGATTTTGCATGCAAATTAAAGAAAATTTCAATTTTAAATCAAATTATGCGCTGTGTTGATGCAGTTGAACTTGTATCACATCTTATTTAGATTTGATTCAAATCTTATCAATTTCAGTAAATAGGAATGAATCAATAGATTTCTCACTTAATTCGGTTTGAACCAGAAATCGATGTATCAATATTTTTCAACATAATCTGACCAAAAAATACACAAAAATAGTCATAAACGATTTAAAACAAATAAAAAAAAATAAAGCTTAACCAAGGGAAATATAACTATTTTGTTCGAGACACAATTAAATCTGCATACAAAACTCGTAAACATCCATCGTTTTCACCTTGATATTTTGTTTGCTTATTTATCTGAACATTAACTTACTACAAATATGAAGGCACATTTTTATATTTTTACTTGAAACAAACAAGCTCTGATATTTTTTCTTAACAGATAATTTACTTCACTATCTGTTATTACTATTTAAAGTCGCTCGCACTGTTTATATTTTACCTGGTGTGAATTGAATGGGTTTTGTCTTTACAATTATATATGTGTAATTTTGTGTATACTAAAAAAAAAGTCATGAATATATTAAATTTAACAAATATACTTAAATTCAAAAAAAGTTTAAGGCAAACTTTAAGATGTTTACTTTAACTTTATATTATAAACACATTTTATTTAAATATATTTAAGATTACATTTTACATGCAAAGCCTAGAGTATAGATTTTTATAGCAGAAGAAGGTCAAACAACGATATTGTATACTGAACGTACATAAAAAAAAAAAAAACATGTTTGTACTAAGATATAATTGTTTACTGTTAATAAAATAAAATAAAATTTAAACTTTAACAGATATAAGCTATTAGCGTGAATTTTAATGATAATTCTTGGAAACATGAGTAGTTTTCGACGAAATTTATAAATATGACTATGTGTGTAAGAAAACAGGTTTGCTTTGCGAAATATCACAGATTACATTTAAATTTCAGTACATCCCTCTTTTTTTGTATTGTGATGATAAATAATGTGTGTGTAAAGAGAAAAAAATATTATTATAAGAGAAAAAACAAAACTGACATTTAAAAGATTTATGGGGAATAATTGACACAAAATAAAATCTATAGTAATCAATCTACCTTACATACAGTGTCTTCAATTTTTGTGATTCCTTCGTTTGATTGATGGATTTTTTATTAATTTATTTAATGAAATTAAATAATGACTACACTGAGAATCTAAAATACACCCCCTCTCCCCAGAAAATTTCGTCTAGGGGCTCATTTGACACTCATTTATAATTTTGTTTCATAATTTAACTTAAATTAGTCTTAAAAGTTCTCTTAGAAATAACTAGAGGCATGTCTTGACACAACCTGTTATAAAAAGTCAAACAACGGTTAATGGGATTGTTTGCCTCGTGAGTTTGTTTTGACTTCTTCCAGTGGACACTGAGCTCTCAGATTGTTTAGTCCATTTCTTAATCTGAATCTACCTTTGATAGGTTGTGAATTTACATTATTGTTTAAGACGTCAAAAATACATGAGCAGCAAGCAATTTGTTGACAATCTCTGATGGTGAGCATATTCAGTAAGTTGAGGCAATGTTTATAGGCAGAAAGATGAAAATTATCTTGCCAACCTAGGTCTCTCAGACAAAAAAGGAGAAATCGCTTCTGAATTGACTCTAGTCGATTAATATCAATTAAAAATGATGGCATCCAGATGATGCTTCCATATGCAATGATGGATAAAACGAGCGAAGAGTACGGACATTTTATCGTGTGGATGTTATTCAATCCCGAATCTTTTTATGACTCCGAGAATAGAGTTTGCTTTTTATATAGTTATATCCAGATGTTTTTTGAAGTTTAGCTTAGGATCAAACCAAACTCCAAGATCTTTTATCGAACTCACTCGATGAATAGCCATATCGCCTTAAGTATATTAGTAAAATGAACACACTGTACTTTTAATACTACTAAATTTTCTTTTTCCAACTTTTATACATCATTTATATAGTTGAACTGTAAAAAAAGCATACATATGTATATAAAAACATTAGTAAATAAAAAATTTTATAAGAGAAAGATCGATTATTTCTTACGTTTTTTTTATCATATTGGACTTTGGTCGACAGACAATATTGCACATGTGACGATATTTTAGTACTCCCAAGATTTATTATTATATAATCGCATTATATAAATCTACAGATGGATCACCTAAATTTTTTTCTCTTGTATTGTTAGAGGGGTTGAACTTTATTTTTGGAAGCCAAATATCGTCGATTCAGGTTACACGCGTATTATTTGTTGTGGTGTCAAACATTGAAATTTGAGAAGACAAATGTGTAAGTGCGTGGACATCAACAAGTTTCTGGTTTTTTTTTTACTCTGTCTTCTTTCTTTTTTTATTTTATTTTATGTATACACGATACTGATGATTTCTTGTCTTCATTTCTTTCTTTATTTTTTACTATGTATTTTCTTATCTTGTTATTTATTTTATATAAACTTTTTTTTTGTTATTATAATACACAAACATGATCTCATCCATTCATCTGTTATTTGCTACTGTTCATATTTTTTTTGGTGTGTTATCGAATAGGGTGTCCCAATATCAGTAAATAATTTTATTGATTATCCATGAAAGTTCGATATCACGGGTTTATTTCTCCAATTTCATGTTTTTGGAAAGTTTTTTTGCTTTTTTAATTGGAATCAGTACTCTCTACGCCACATTTAATAAATATATGCATGCATCGATAAACTCTTTTTATTATTATTTTATATCTTTTTTCTTCTAAAGTACTTTTTATTATTTTATTTTAACGAAAATGTCGACGAAAACAAACAAATTTTGTTTTTTAAAAAATGCATATTGAATTAAATTGCGCTAGAAAGACATATTTGGTGTCTGTGATGCCATTCCTCTAGATGCGCTTTTTTCTATGACAACAATGACTTTAAAATTATTTGAAATATTGATTTGAAATTCATTTTTGAATAAAAAATGATTGATATCCAATTTGATTCAAAATGCAATTTTATATTCAATTCATGGCGATTTTTTTAAATTATTTTTTTCTTTTGTGCTCAATTTGAATAAATAAACAAACGTATAATAAGTAAATAATAAGCCATATATAATATTTGTATAATAAAGACCATAAAGACGAAGATGAAGCAGAAGAAGAGACATTTCTTTATTATTTTCTTTTATTTTGGTCAAAAAAAACACATTACACCCGATTACTATAATTATGATAATAACATAAGATACTTTTTCAGAAAACTTAAACTTGCTTTTACTGTCAAAATTGATATACAGTGTCTCAAAAAAATCCTTTCATACCCAAGTCCAATTAACAAATCTCATTTAATTTTCGTCATCACCGTTAACTTATCTCATTTTTTTTTGTCTCAAATTTCGTAAACAACTTTTATTTTACACACATTGGCCGCTGCTGCTGCTGCTGTAAATCAGAGTAATAGTAAGGCAATTTACTCTCCACACATATGTACGTTGCATATCCACACAGAATTAAATGGGATATGGAAATGAATAAAAATAATAATAGGGCTGATCCATAATCTAGGAGCCGGGTTTTGGACAAGTGATCCAAATAAAAAAAAAACTATTGAGCAAGTTTGATCATGCCATAAGATGAAATAAAATACAAAAATTTTGCCACCTTTTCTTGAAAGATGATTTTTTGAGGGCACTTTTAGTGGTTTTGACAATTGATCAATTTTCAAATTTTTTAACAACGTCGTTCTCCTAGAAAATGTTAGAAAAAAATTTTGAATCAAAGTTTGTTGGAATCCTCAGAGTGTAAACTTTCTAAAAATAATGATTTTATAACTCTTTTAGTGAGTTTTGGTAAGGATTTTAAGAAGGAAGTTGGTTTGTAGAACCCTAATTTGCGGTTCAAACGCTGCTCATGCCCACAAAAACTGATAATCTAAGTAAAAAATATGTTGAGAAAAATCAGAAATTTCATAAGCTTTCTAAAAAATATAATTATGTTTTTGTTACAGTGGATATTCACAATGAAATTAACCGAAATGTAAATTTTGAGTAAAATCTCCATTCCGCAACTCTTGACACTGTCTGATCTAACATCAACATTTTGCAAAGAACAATCAATTTTTTTTTCACCAATGAATAGCTCAAGGGACGAGGATTATTTCCATATAATTTTTCATACTATTTTAGTGGAAAATGTATGAGAAAACCCGTTTTCAAACTACTTGCTCTTAATCTAGAGGGGGGTAAAATCGAACTTTTAATTATTGTAAATTTTTTTTGTTTTTTTTAATTAAATGCAATTGAAGTGGAAAAGTTATGATGAAATTCAAATAAATCACATGATTCTATGCAAAAAAAAATAAATTTTCATAAATTGATAATTTGAAGGAACTGCATCACACATAGCTTCCTTATTGCTTGTGAGCAAAGAAATATGAAAAAATAGTTAAAATAAATATGAATTATAAGTTCTCGTCGGGAAAACTTTTTTCTAAGGATTTTTTCAAACTTCTATTATTATTGCAGAAAATTCTCGACAAAAAAAAATCGGGGAAGATTAAAAAGTCTGAATTTTCAAAATTTTACAAATTATATGATGCAAGAACTAAACTAAGATAGGCGCTAGACTACGCTAAAATATAAAATAAAACCAATGAATATAATTTAGTGCAAAAGTTTCTTTAAGGTTCGATATCCATCGAGTTTCAAATAAATTTTCATATTTATTTTAACTATTTTTTCATATTTCTTTGCTCACAAGCAATAAGGAAGCTATGTGTGATGCAGTTCCTTCAAATTATCAATTTATGAAAATTTATTTTTTTTTGCATAGAATTATGTGATTTATTTGAATTTCATCATAACTTTTCCACTTCAATTGCATTTAATTAAAAAAAACAAAAAAAAATTACAATAATTAAAAGTTCGACTTTACCCCCCTCTAGATTAAGAGCAAGTAGTTTGAAAACGGGTTTTCTCATACATTTTCCACTAAAATAGTATGAAAAATTATATGGAAATAATCCTCGTCCTTGAGCTATTCATTGGTGAAAAAAAATTGATTGTTCTTTGCAAAATGTTGATGTTAGATCAGACAGTGTCAAGAGTTGCGGAATGGAGATTTTACTCAAAATTTACATTTCGGTTAATTTCATTGTGAATATCCACTGTAACAAAAACATAATTATATTTTTTAGAAAGCTTATGAAATTTCTGATTTTTCTCAACATATTTTTTACTTAGATTATCAGTTTTTGTGGGCATGAGCAGCGTTTGAACCGCAAATTAGGGTTCTACAAACCAACTTCCTTCTTAAAATCCTTACCAAAACTCACTAAAAGAGTTATAAAATCATTATTTTTAGAAAGTTTACACTCTGAGGATTCCAACAAACTTTGATTAAAAATTTTTTTCTAACATTTTCTGGGAGAACGACGTTGTTAAAAAATTTGAAAATTGATCAATTGTCAAAACCACTAAAAGTGCCCTCAAAAAATCATCTTTCAAGAAAAGGTGGCAAAATTTTTGTATTTTATTTCATCTTATGGCATGATCAAACTTGCTCAATAGTTTTTTTTTTATTTGGATCACTTGTCCAAAACCCGGCTCCTAGATTATGGATCAGCCCAATAATAAAAAAAAAATTAATGATATATAACAAAACTGGACCAACCAGTTTTCATTTGAATATTGTTATTGTATGTATAAAATATCACGAAAGTAAAATATTGTATTTTATTACCACTTATTTTGTTGTTTTTTTCTCTTTTCAACTAAATCTGTTTGTTTTCTGTTTATAAATTTATCGTAAAAAAAGAACAGGTTTTAGAATTAAAGACATACATTTGTGTAAATTTACTTTTAAGTACGAGTGTACTCTGTTTGATTTTTTACTCTAATGATTGAATGAGACATGGATTTTATTATTATTGGTATTAAAATTAATTTAAATTTATTGCATCAATCAAAAATTTTGTGTGTTAGTATGAATATGAATGTGCTTTGAAAAGAAATTTTGGGTAAGATTTTTATTGTACTGGTCATTTTAACGTTTTTTGACTAAAATCTGTTGTCAGAGTCTTCAATTTTTATTTCAGAATCAGTTTCATGAAAAACTCAGTGACAGATTGGTCATACGGGCAATCCGACAAGTGCCAGAAAGGCCGCAGTTGATCGTCTTGTAAAATTTAAGTTTAGCGTAAATTTTAAAGAAAATCATACAGAATGCCAGGGCCGTCCCTGGAGTGAATTGGCTTTGACCGACCTTTTTGACGCCATCATTGATACTAAAATCTTCCCTGTCGGAAGTGAACTTTTGAATTAGGAGCTGAACTCCTAACGTTCAGGAGTTAACTCAGAAAAATTCAGGAGTTTTCTTCCAACAGGGTAATTTAAACACTCCTAGTCTTAGATTTTTGCCATTTTCCTCTTTAAATTCCATTTAAAATCAGCCATTGCTCTCCCTTTTTAAATTTTAATGTCATCTGACATTAAACTGTCAATTTAAATCACATCACAATTGCAATGAAGAGTTAAAAAGAGCAAAAAATACAAAGAAAAATAAATCATTTTAAATGTTAACTCAATTTTTTTACTAAATATAAATTAATTACACTCAAATTAAATGTATAAAAATAAAAATAAAACCAAAAAATCATATATGACCTAGAATTTTAACGTGCAATCTCTGATCATTTCAGTTGAATATGAATTTTAGTTTGATATTTAATTTGGCCTGTATTTCACTTGAAATTATTATAAAAATATATATATAAAGAGAGAAATAAAATAAAAATAACAATGGAACATTTAAACCAGTATAATATGGTCAAAAATTATATTTATTCAACGCACGTATCCTCATTAATATACACAAGAGTATCATCACTTGTGGTTTATATCTGAAATTTGTATGGAAACAGAGAGAAATAATATAAAACAATAACGACAATTTACCGAGACCAAGTCATAGAATATACAGATAAGATTCATATTTTGTTAGCTCAACTAAATGCTACATGATAGTAATTCATAATTAGATTTCAGACTCAAATACAACAACAAAAAAAGCATATCAACAACTTTTTTGTCTAATTGATTTATTATTATTTTATTTTATGATATCTCAACTAAACAGAGAACGATGAAAATTATGATTTTAAACTTGAAATTTAATTTATTTGTTTTAATTTATTTTTAAAGTATTTTATTATGTAAATTAAGGGCACTTTGGATGAAATTTGCCTTTCATTTTACATTAATTTTGTTTGTAAGAGATAATGATTTCCTTTTCATAATAAAATATATAAAAAATGGTATACTAATTTCTCTCGTTTTGCCCTACAAAACATTTGACTTCGATTAAAGTAGATAGATAACATTCAAAATAAAAAAAAACTAACTAATAATGTCATGATGGTTGCTTTCGTTTAAGAGAAAACTAAACTACTATGTTCCATTATAATAGTAATAATAATAATAAACATGTATATATTTGCACAATAAATCGTTTTTAAAATGTGTAAAGAGAAAGAAGAAAAAAAAAGGTATATATATGGAGAAAGTTTCGTTTATTATTATTTTTAATATAATATGCAGTCACATCGATCTATCATAGTAACACACAAAACAAAAAGTACAGTTCTCATTTTTTTTTCTTTCCTATTTTATAACAGATATATATGAAAATTGTGTACATTTTAATAATAGAATGGATTAACCCATACATTTATTTTGACCTTTTTGTATCATTCAATTTGTTTTATTTTTTTCGTCATATTCTGACAAAATGGGAATATTTTGTGCAGTTTGTGATGATTTTATTAATAAATGGTGTTCTTATAATGTTGCCTTGTCAACGATATTTATTTATAAAATGGGTTAATTTTAAATGTGATTCACTTCACTTGATTGAAATGTTAGAAAAAATGCGTCATTGTGATCGTCTGTCACATGTCGTTCATAATATTTTTAGGGATTAATTTTTATGATATATCGTTTTGAAGTTAGTCGATCATTTTGAGTATGTCGAGCATATTGGTCAGACAACGTTTTTAATTATTGGTGACATTTTTTGATGACTAGAAAAATGTTTTCAATGATTAGCGACATTTTTCAATGATTGGCGACATTTTGCAATGATTGGCGACGTTTTTCCAATATTTGGCGAAATTTTTTAATGATTGGAGACATGTTTCAATGATTAATGACATTTTTTAATGATTAGCGACAATTTTCTATTGATTAACGACACTTTTTCAATTTAAGGCGAAAATTTTTCAATGATTAGTACAGACAAACGCACAGCATGACCGCCCACAAGAAATGCGCTAAAACATTTCAAAAATTTAATACACTTTCAAATTACAACTAAAACTGAAATTTTTATTCCTTATGATTTGCTTTGCAAAATATCACGAGAT
Source organism: Culicoides sonorensis (assembly GCA_900002565.1). Lineage (NCBI taxonomy): Eukaryota > Metazoa > Arthropoda > Insecta > Diptera > Ceratopogonidae > Culicoides > Culicoides sonorensis. The sequence continues at coordinate 69,979 of LN483549.1, read as the reverse complement.
TTACATAAATTTTAAAATAAGAATAAATTCAATTCAAACGTGCACTACGCAAAAAATCTAAATTTAAATTTTTTATATTAAATATATGTGTATGAACTTGTATTTTGTTTTGTAACCCGGCATCCATTTCAGCAAAAAAGTCAATATTTAATTAAAAATTGCCGGTTATGATGAATATTAACAATTAGATAATACATGATACAATCCATAGATAATACAATCCAAAAATAATAAAATTTTATAATAATTAAATATTTTTGAATGTTAATTGATTTGATCAGATTGTCAGTTTAATCAATATTTTTGCTAAGTGTATTGAAATAAGTCACGTTGTAAAATGTAAATTGTCAATTTTAGACAAAGCATGATACTAATTAACGCCTAGACTTTAATTTTTAAATATTTACGTTACTCATGACAAAAAAATTGAATGTTTTATTATTAGCAAAAATTAATAAATAATACTAATAATAAAAAAAAATATATGTTAAAAATAATATTCAAGGTTTGCAAAACTGGTTTTAGTATAATAAAGGCTTGGTTGTTTATTTTTGGGTCGATTACTATGTTTTTTAAGAATATTTTTTTTTGTTTTTATTTTAATTTCAAATGAAACTGAAATTGATGGTTTTGTCATTATATGATTTTAAAAAAATATAAAATCTAACCACTGGGCGCTTAGAAAAGTGCATTTCGATGGGCCTCGTTTCATTGAATAAAATTGAGTTTTTTTAAAGAATTTGCTCTGATTTTTTAAAAATTTCGCCATTTTGAACAAATTCGCCATTTTTTTTTAAATATAAAAATTATGAAAAGTCACACATTTTGGGGTTTTGGCCATTTTCAGGCTCTGGAGCCTAATTCCTGAGCCCAATTTCTGAGCCTAGTCTTAAAGCTAATGAGTTAAAGTTCATTTTAAAAAGCTTTTCCATTTATCAGAAGAAATCATCATTTTTTTAAATTTTTAACCGTTTTTAACAGTTTTCAGGCTCTGGAGCTCAATTCATGAGACCAATCTCAAAGCTAATAAGTTATAAATAATCCTTATGAGTTTTTCTGGCTTACAGAAAAATCCCAACCTCGTTCTGATGGACCATTTCGGAGTTAAGGATAGCGATCAGAAACAGAGTGATGAAGAGCAAACCGTCTGCAACACTGCATTTTTTCTTACGAAATGCACTAAAAAATATAATTTAATAAAACGTTAGTTAAAAAAAAATTGATGAAATAGAAAAATAGAAAAAATATCATTTAAAATTGAAGTTCCATCATCACTATGTTAAAATCCACAAATCATCAGTTATTGAATAAAACATGATGTATTTAAAATTTTTCACTTAATATAACTTTTATCATGATAAAAATCATCATAAGCCCTGATTATATTACACACTATTTACCTAGATATGTATCTCTCTCTAAACGTGTGTATTTTTTTTTACTTACTTACTTGACTTTATTTTTGTTCATATACATTGAAACATACATACAACTATTTTTTTTTTATTCATTTTGATTTAAAAATAAAAATAAAATAATAAAAAAAATATATAAATAAATATACGTAAAAGTGTATAAATAAAAAAAAAATTATACATAAAATAAAATGAAAACAACAAAATCATTAAAATTTATTGAGTGTACATTGAAGATTTAGTTCAGAGAGCTTGTTTTTGTGCATATATGTATACTATATGCATGTTGTTATTATTATTATTATTTTTTTTATAAACTTCTCTGCTATCTTATTTTTTTTATTTACTTCAAATAACGATATAAATGTGTAATTTTTTGTACGTCACGTAGAATATTTTATGTATATTTTATCTTATTTGTGCCCATATAAACATCTCATTAAGTATTTGAACTGTAAAAAAACACATACATAAACACACACACACAGAGTACATTTGAATGAAAATAAATTGAATTAATAGGATTGCTTGTTATATCATTCATAGAATACTCAGAATAACGTCAGTCAATAATAAATTTAATAAAATAAATATAAAAAAAACATACAGTTCCACAGTTCAATTCAATCAGACAAATTATTAGATTTAATTTGAATGCGTTATGTATACATTTTACATAGACACACACACACACACACAAAATGCATTGAGATAAATTGTTCATATTCTTTACTGGACAACCACTGAAATTGTTTTCTCTGGTTATCATCATTCATGTCATTCAAAATACATACAATTTTTTTTTTTTTAATTTCAATTTACAATGAAAGTAATAATAAAACTTTTCAAGGATAAACACAAATAAAAACATACAAATAATGAATTTCAACCTAAAAACCATGATGATGAATGCCATAAGTGATGTGATGTGATGTGATGATGTGTGAAATTTAATTTTAAATAAGGGCTTTTTTAATTGAATTGAATTAAATTTATTTTACATTTCTATTGAAATGAGGTTTAATTATTATGGTCATGTTTTAATTTTAAGTGTATTCAAAATGATCATGATGATTATATACAATTTTTTATTATTTACTTATGTTGTTTGATAACATCCAACAAATAAACACCCGAATTATGTATTTTTTTATTATAAAAATAATTACATATTTTTGGTTCAACGTCACTTTGTTTTAGTCAGTTAAATATGATCAAAATACTAATTATCTGGATATTTATTGTGTAAATATTACATACATGTACAATTTGGGGCTTAACCTAAAGAGAGTGTCTTTTTAATAATAATAAATCATGCATGAAAACTAAAAAAAAAATTAATCGTCAAAATAATTATAATTTAACGTGTAAAACTTGAATATACAAATATAATGAATATATTTTTCCAATCAAATCAGACACGAAACACGTTGTGTTTACATTCATCCATAATCATCATCTACATGGAAAAAAATATAAAATGTTGAATATTCATACAAGTAACAATACAAAAAAAAATAATAATAATAAATAATATCTAATAATAAGCAATATTTTGAATGTGAAACGTGTAAAAGTTAATTTTGTTTATAAACCTAGCCTATAAATTTCCCTTAAGGCACTTCACTTCACTTTACTTCACTCACCTTTCTGCCTTCTTTCTCTCTCTATGTGTATTCCAAACAATTATTCGTTATAAACTAGTAATTATCTCTAAAATAATGTTGTTAAATATTGTGTTGTGTGTTGTTGTTTATACAAAAATTTACACTAATATGATATTATTAGAGGAGATTCCATTGGATTATGTTGTTTTAATGTGAATTTTAACAACAACAAACAAAAAAAAAAGTTCTATATTCGATTTAATATTTTAATAACACGAATTGAAGCACATAATTTTATTTCTTGTTGGGTTAAAATTTCATTGTGAATCATGGAAAGAAAAATAAAAAATATATATATCTAAATAATAAATGTATGACAAAATAATAACAGAATAAAATTATGTGTGTTTAACATGAATGGAATGTAATAAAGGGATTATATTTAAAAAAAAAGTAATCTTACATACTACGATTTCAACACTAAACCATGAGGTTTTCTACTGATAACTCACTGGTTACATTTTTCCTACTAGGATCCCAATGAATTATTATATGAATGATTTTTACAAGTCCGGGTGGTTCTGTGAAAGTTTAAAGTTTTTACCAGAACCAGTTCTGCCTCTTTCTCTGACCTGCATGAATTCTTACAGGAAGGATAGAGAGGCTTTTCGGGGAATGGTGGTCCAATAAGGCGGGTACTCTTAGGCAGACTCATCTGTTTATCAAGGAACCTGATTCCGGTTCATATAAAAAACTGGTCAGATTGAGCCGTACTGAGCTCAGAGTTGTATTTGGTATGTTCACTGGTCACTGGTACTCTAGACTATCACCTCAGTCATTTTGACTCAAAAGATCCAATGTGCAAGTACTGCTCTGAACAAGAGGAGACTGCTGCACATCTGCTTTGTGTAGGTCCTAAGCATGCCGGATTGCTGGGTATTACACTGGTTGAGTATTTTCCCAGTATTGAATCCATTATAAAAGTGAAAGTATCTGCCTTGCTTAGCTTTCTGAGAAAGTGTGATCACTTTCCTGAAATGAGCCAGGTCTAGTGAACTTCTTATCACTTTAGTTGTTTCTCTAGATTTGGTTCCTTCTTCATCTGAAATGATGATAAATGAGTATGCACAATTGACCCGTCTGTAGGTCTGAGTGCTGGTTCTCTTCTGAGTCCGCCCTAGAAATCTGATCTGATTATCGTCCCATAAATAAATCCAATTGCCTTATTCGAATTCCGACTGCATGAAATTTACGAAGGGCATTCCAATTGTGAAAAGTGAATATAATCTTGGGTAAGTTGCAAGACAGCCCACAAAAAGCCCAACACTAAGTGACTGGGGTGGGCATACCCACTTATAAACATCATCATCACTCGTCCCACTGGCATTTGCCTAAGTTTTTGGTTGTGAGTGTAAAATACAGTGTTAACAGAGAATACGAAGCTCATCATAACTCAGAGCTACCAGCTGACTTAAGGGGTGGATTTAAAGCTATTAAATTTGCCCTTAACTTAAATTTTACAAGACAATCGAATGCGGCCTTACTGGCATTTGCCAAATTGCCTGTATGGCGAATCCGCCACTGCTTCACATAACAAGTGACCACAATTCCCAATTATTTTCAAAATTCAAGACATTTCTATTTTTCAAATACTAACGGACCTTTAAAATCAATCTAAATTTAACATTAAATTCAATATCTAACCCAATTTAATGTAATTTCAATCAAATTTCATCATTACAAAAAAATAGTAACACAGCATGAAATTAAAGTAATGTAAAATAAAATACAAGTAACCACAAAAACTATTACCGAACTGAAAATTATTAATGAAGTTCAAGTGATTAATGAATAAAAAGTTCAAATAAGGTGCCTTTTCTTTCTTTTTTCATACTGTTTTTAAATGAATATGATATCACATTGAGTCAGTTTGGCGTATAACAAAAGGGAATTTAAGGGTGATTTTTGTCTGATGCTTGGTTTTGAAGTGTTTTAAGATGATGATGAAAAAAAATTTTAAGAGAGAAAACATTTTATAAATATAATTAAAGGGATTGTGTAAGTTTGAAATTAATGAACTAAGGAATGTTTTTTTTCTCTTCTTGATGGTTTGTTTAAATTTGGTGCTCGATGAATGTCTTGTTTGGATAAAATTAATTTACTTTAAGTCTTTGTGTGTGTGTGTATGTTTGCTTTGCATTTTTTTTCCTTCAACTACAAATGAACAGAAAGATTTCAGCAATGTCAGTAATTTTTTTTTGTCTGTTTACTATGACGGTTACTGCGATAAATTATGAAAATATGTAAATTTTGTTGTTTTTTTAGGGAATGATGATGAATAATTTCACAACAAAAAGGTGTTTCACTTCATCAACATTTTCTTTTCAGTCCCTTTTTTTCGGTGATTTTACATTTCAATGTTCAATTTTTTTGTTTTTGTGGTAAAAGAAGAAGAAACAAAAACATTTTTAAACCAATCTAAAATTCCACTCACTCCAGTGAGATGTTCAATCATTTATTACATGGAGAGAATTTAGGTCCAAATCTCTAAAATAAATATTTTGACTTGAAAAACACAATTTTTTTTTCAATTCATGTAGAGTGCCCATGTTTTGTTAACGCTCAAATTCAGTTAGAGAAACAAGATTAAAGGTAATAAAATCAGCCTAAGAGTGAAAATAGTACTTTACAAACATTTGCCATTAAATGGAAAATCTGGATTCAATCACAAAAACACACACAAAGTACTTACAAGTTCACTCAAGGCGATAAATATTCAATATTGTGCGTGCAAAGTGCGAGAATCATATAAATTTTTCTGTAAGCAATTTCCTCACTTCCAAAAATTTATCATCATTATTGGATTCACAGCAAGATGTTTTTTTTATTTTGTAAACATAATGGAATTTTAACATATAATACTGTGAATAAATCACGATAATGTATAAATATGAAAATATGAGTATTTCAATAAATTATGTAAATTGGATATAAAACACACTCAAAACAAACATCGTTTTCATATTTATTTTTTTTTTTATTTATTTCTTAATTTATTGATACTTTAAATGAAATCCAAAGAAGAGGAAGAAGAATCAAAAAAATTGCTTTTCATTTTCTCTTACTCTCATTTCAAGAGTGTATCATGTTGAGTGTATCTTACAACTTAATAACAATAATAATCACTTTAACACATCATAATCACTTGTCAAAACACATTTCATTCACCATAAGATGCGTTTTTATTATTATTATTAATATTAATATGATTGTCATTTCATTTCATCCAAAAATAAATACAAATACCATTAAATTAAACATCATCATATCAGACAACATCATGCAATTTTTTTAAAAGACATCAAAAGCAACCATATTTTGGTATATCCGGTTTTTTTTGACTGTCAGACATCACAAAAAAATTATGTATAAATAAAATTTCAAAATATACACGCATGATGCGTGTTATTATTAACGTAATTAAATTTGATTCATTAAATTAAATTATAAATCAAAAAAAAAAAAAAATGAAAAAAATGAGATACAAAAAAATAAAATTTTTCTTTTGCAAATTATCCCATGTAAACAAACACATGCCGCAATCAACATAAAAAAAAGGTCAATTTTAAATGAGAGTGAGTGAAAAAAATGAATATTAAATACTGATGTCAAAGACACGAGTATAATTTTGAAAAAAAAGATCGTGTCAACACATAAAATATATTTTTTTACAATGAATTTTGTTCTAAAATAAAATAATAATAAAACAAAAAAATGAAAACAAAATCGTTTACATGTCAATGGCTTTAGAAATCTTGGACCTTGGAAGTTCAGGGTACTGACAAAATTTAAATCGGTTTTGGTTTTTATTTCAACTTCACAGGGATTGAAGCTGAGTGTTCGCAATTCGAGCTATAAGATCTTTTGTGCTTCTCTTTACGAAGGGATATCAGTTCTCCTTCAATACATCCAATTCGTCAAAAAATCTTAAGATGACTTTAGGATCTGTGTTAACTACAGTAGAGGGAGATGGAAAACCCTCTCTGAAGTAGCGAAACCTCACTCTAGCCAATGCTTCACACTCACAAAGGATGTGCTTTGATGTTTTATTGCCTGCAGTTGGTTGAATCACTTCTTCCTATCCTTTTAGGATGCCTGCTCAATAAATGCCTGCTTCTCTTTGAATTGTGAAGATGCTGGTATACTTTGATGGTATTATTTCGTCTGTTTTCACCCATTCCGAGATGAGTTTTTAAAATAGCTCAGACTTACTCCGCAAAAGGGCTCAGGGCCGGTAAATTTCTCTTCAGCTCCTTTCCTTGCCAGTTCATCTGCCATTTCATTACCTTCGATCCCTTCATGAACTGGTACCCACATCAATGTGATCTTCCGATGATGATTTGCCAGTTTGTTGAGAGATTTCAAGCATGTTTTCAGCAGTTCAGATGAAATGATTGGTGAGTTCAAGGTCAATTACAAGACGACTTAAATCCTTAAATGAAGATTCCAGGCCATGACTGTTCATTTCGTGCCTTTTCATCTTCAAATCTATCAATTTCTCCTTCAAAAATCATGATAAAAAAGGTACATTTACCGATTCTTCATCTCAGTCCAAGACGCATGAAAATATTTTTTTTTCTTTAATGTTCAAAAAAAAAATTTCTTTGAACTTTGAACATGTAAATTTGTCAAAACAAGCACGAACCTTCATAAATAATCAGTATGTATATCGAAGGCACGTGAAGCATATTAGTCTATTTATTATGTAGTTTGTCACAAACGCACCAATTTATAATCGTAAACTTTTTTTTTCTACAAATCTTTAGTGCAAATCGTAAACATATTCAAAAATAAAATTATTTGGAAGAACCGAAATAAAAACACAAAAAAAATCATAAATAACAAAATACAACCGTGTTTATATTTTATTATTATTATTATTTTTAATAATAAACCACGCATATAATATTTAATATTATTAATAATAATAATTATTATTATTCTAGGTCACACACTAACAAAAACAGATTTTTTGAGTAATACACGTGGCAAATCCCACAAAATTTTTGTTATTTTGGGTGTTTTTTCAATTCAATTTTTTTTTTTTGTTTTGTCATTTTTTTTTAACGTAAAAATTTAATATCAAACAAAAAATTATTCAAGGTTTATATATTTTTTATTTTTTATATATACATTTGTGTTTTTTGCACACAAATTTTCTTCACAGCAAATAAATTATCATTATATGGTAAAACATGTGTAGCCTCAAAAAATATGACAATATTACATTGAATCGTACACACATTTAGATATAAAAAAATGACATCAATGTGCGTTATTTTTCTTGGAATTTGAATTAAAACTTAGAATTCTTCTATTTAATTTTTTTTTTTTTGTATAAAATTACTATTTTAAGCATAAAATACATTTCAAACATTTGATTATTAAGACAAATTATTACAACATCACATCATTTAAAAATGCCAGATCTCAAATCTGTGTAAATACTTTTAAAATATATATTATAAGATGAAGTGAAGGAAATATAAGAAGAGTTTAAATTTATTTTCTGGATTATTAAAATTTATTTGTCATTTTTATTTATTATATTATTAACAGAGTTTTGCGCGTGTTTCATCCATTATAATTATATAGACGCATACACACACATATTCGAAGTACTCTTAAATTATAACTCAAAACAACAAAAAAAATAACTCGGTCAAAACTTGTTCGTTTGATGTTTTCTTATGTTTGTTTATTTATTTATTTATAATTTTTTTGTTTTATTTTTAATATTAAATCATTTATCTTGATTAAAGTGATTAAAATATTTATGGTTTTAATGGAATATTTTGAGAAAGAGATAAAATGAATGGAAAAGTACCAGGCACCTCCATTAACTTGACTTATCTTTAAATGCAACTAGTTTTCACCTTCATTCAATGTTCTCAAATCTCAAATCAACAAAAATCTATTAATAACATTCTAATTCTAGGAAATGTGAATGTACTATTTACGATTTTAATATAGGAAAAATTTTGAGAGATCACGCACTTCCCCACATCATTTTCATCATCCAAAAATAATCACTATTTTAACTGTGAAAATACCTTTGTGACATATTTTCTAAACATCGGCTTTGGCAAAAGATTATTTTTTTGCGTTTCATCTCAATGTAGCATCTTGTTGTATGTTTATTTGTACAGGCATAACAAAATAAGGCGGAAAAAAGTTTAATTAGAGAGGTATCAAAATATAATAATAAAATTTTGACACACATGACGTTTGATAATAGATGAGAAAGGCAAGGAAATCAAGGAAAATTTCATTTTGATCATGCACAACAGTAGTGATTCGTTTACAATTTATCACGTAATTAGGTGAATAAATTTCATCAGATTTTTATTTTTTTTTTCATTTTAGATATTATTTTATTTTATTTTTTTTTTTTTAATAAACATTCAACAAATAAAATTACACTTTAAGATAAAAGACCTTTCATGAATGTAACGCATCCAATGAACTTTTGGTTATAGTTGACCTTGTTACAACACACCACAAAAAATAAACTATAATTTATTTTTAGATTGGAACCCGTTAAAAATTTCACGATTTCTCAAATTTAACCATATAATTATGTTGTGTATTTTTCGATGAAGAAACAATTTTATCGAATCATATTAATTAAAATTATCAAAATTGTTCCAGTTTTTTTACACTATTATTTATTTTTTGTTATGGTCCAATCAAAACCGATATATGACCTTCATTTGAACCAAAAAAAACAACATGTTACATTCATATAATTTGATTTGAATCGAATTTACAATCATAATAATAAATTTACACAAAAAACATTTCAAAACACGAGGGCATTGCACTTTTGATTCAATTGACACTCATGACTTGAGCTAATTACATAAGCTTATGCCCGTGGCTGGTGTGTATGCAAACATTTATTTTTTTTTATAATTATGTATAAAAATATAGTTTGTTGTGTGTGTGTGTGTGTGCATGATGTACGTGCATAGGTGTAAACTGAGTACTAATAATAATAAGAAAAAAAAATAAATTTTAAGTATGTATAATTGATGTTAAAAATAATAATATATTAATTTTGCAGTATTTTCTATACAAATAGGGTGACAATGTTGTTCGTTAAATTTCGTATTAATTTATCTCAAGCTGATTCAATTATGAAAATGAGCATCCTTGTGTATTTTACTTAAGCTCTTCCCCGTCAATTAATTGTGTCAAGGCTCAATCTGGTTTACAAATAATTAATAAATATTTAGGAAGAAATGGACTTTCGTCGAACTCCTCAAAAACAATAGTGATGCATTTTCACACTGCATTGGTGGAAGAGGTGGAATCCTTTTAATATTTGGGGCTCATGCTTGACTCGATCTTGACGTGGAATACACAAATAAACTCTTTGGCTTCTAAGCTCAAAATTGTGGCTTCTATTCTGTGTAGAACTAAAACTATTTTATCACAGGACGTGAGACTAATGCTCTATTGATCTATGTTTCACAGTCAATTATCATATATGATCGAATTCTGGGGTAATGCAATTTGTCTTCCTTTAGACGATTACAAGTGTTAAAGAATAGGAGCCTAACTAGTACTTTATGCATAGTATAATTCCTTATAATTTACGTACAGAACGCGTTATAATTTTTCCGCTATCCATACACATACGTAGAATTATAAGGAGTTATACCTTGCATAAAGCGCGTAAAAAGTGTATATGGACTACCTTATTTCACAATGCCTTTTGATTTGTTTCAAATCTCTCAATATTTTGCCTGTAAAACGGTTAAGTGAGTTCTCCATAGTAAAATTCGTGTTTAAATGTTTTAAAGGCTACTCAAAAAGAAATCTGTCTTTTAACTCTGTTGTCAATTTATATTCTTCAAGAAGAGACTTACCTGTTGACCCCTGTAAGCTGGAGCTCGGCAAGAGACGAAAGTTTTATGCAGGTCCTGATATTTACAACAAATTACCTTTGGAAATCAAGCAGTTGTCGACACTCCCTCGTTTTCTTAAAAATGCTTTGACTCATTTAAAAAAGAATGTAATTTGAAAAAAAAATAGTCACCCTTTTAAAAAATAAAAAATAAAACACGAATTCATGAGTTTTTTTTGTTGTATTTTTGGTGGGAGCCAATTTATATTTAATTTTTTGTTTGTGCGTTTGCAATTATATTGAAATAACACTCAGAAAAAAAATAATAATACTTCAATTTGTACTGTCAATGCACTCTAATGACTCTAGTTACACTTTCAATTAACATTACTCATTCACATAGGCATGAATTGCATCGATGGTGTGTGCACAAGTAATGTGATAACTACATGAACACAAAAAAAAAATTATGTGTAGTGTAAATAAATCAATGACTTTTAATTGATGAGTAAAGTTACAAAAAAAAATAGTTTTTTAAAATAATATTTTTTTTATTATATTTCACACCATATAACATACGCATACATCTGAGTACATATGTTTTTGCTACTTTTTTTAACTGTGTTTTTTGCGCAAATCATCATATTTTTATTTAAAAAAAAAAATAATAATAAAAAAAACAATTATTTGAATTGTATGGCAAAACATCACACTTATTATTAATAATATTATCATTATTTTTATTTTTAAAATGAAAAAAAAAATTAATGGAAAGGAAAAAAAATATATCATTCATTACAAAAAAAATAAATTGCCTACAGTAAAATTACTCATGGAAAAAAAAACTTTAGGTAAATAAATTTAACAATAATATTTTCAATTTCGGGTTTATTGACCACAACGAAATAAACATCCGTTTTTATATTGAAATAAAAATAAAAAAAAACACATTTAAAAAAATACTCAATTACAGCCAAAGTGTGATCAGACTCATTTTGATTATTTAATGATGGTTTTCATTTATTTTCATGTTTTTTTTTATAAATTTCAAAGTAAATCAAAGCCCTAATTTGAACGTAAAAATGTCTTTGAATGTCACAACTTTTAAATATATAAAAATAAAAAAAAACTGTAATTTTCTTTCCTTTGTTAAAATTAAATAAACAAACAATGCTATTATGCTTTATTTTTTATATTAATAACCTAATTATAACAATTTGAAATATAATTTTGTTAAATTAAATAGAAAATGTAAAGTAACAGCGGCACGATCATTATTTCTAACTGAAAGACACACACACACTCAAAACGGGTTTAGTGCAAGATATATGCGTAAAGAGAGAGTGAGTTGATGGAGTGATTGTTACACACACACAAAAAAAAATTACTTATTCCATTATCTTTATTATTATTATTGCCATTATTTTTCAAATAACATAATCATGCTTTTAATGCTTAAAAAAGAAATTGTTTTTGCTCTATCTGCGTTAAATTTGTATATCAAAATACAACTAACTAAAAATAGACTACGAAATTTTGAATTCGGTGATTTTATGTCAAAATCAAAAAACTATACAAAACAAAAATTATTTATTGCATTCATTTGTCGTACATACCGATTTGTAATATAAAATTATGCTATTAACTATGTTCTATGTATTGAGAACGGTACACAGTAATGTTTAAGGTAAGGTAAGGTAAGGTAGAAGTAATAAATGGAACATCATCATAAATAACGATTTCGATTATAGAAATGAATTTTAATACATTATTTATGCTAATTTTATACTTCAACACTATTTTTTTGATGTTACACTAAATGTACAGGGTGTTCAATTTATATTAGTTCGTTATTTTTTTTGTCATATTGAAGGTTACAAAAATAGGAACCTTTGGGACTACGGTGATGTTTTGTTAGCCCTACTTTTAAAAGGAAATACATTAAATACGTTAGAAGGATTAAAAAAGGAATATTGTTAACCTTAGATAGATTGCCAGAAAGGTTTATCCATCTAAGCCACATATGTAGGGGTCTTTGTGAGCTGTCACATAGTAACTTACCCCTCATTATTTAATCAACATTCGCATGAAAGAGTGAATCAATCGTGCCCTAGGTATGTCAAGCCTCCACTTCTTAATGAACCTGTAGGGACCGAGGTGGAGCCTTTTTCATATCTGTCTATCTATGTCAAGACTCATACTCGCACCTCCACTTCGACGATCGGGAGAAACTCGTTGGCTGTTGCTATAACTATACCCATAATTCTCATCTTGCTAAAGAGAATATTCTTCTTTAACTAGAGATACACTCTTTTGGAAGCGGTAAATTAGTCTTATATCTATCTGGAGTAAGTCTAAAGGTTGAGCTCTACCAGTCCAAAATAAATTAAATCATTTTAATTCGAGACACCGGCAATCACATATGATATGCATTGCAGTCTCCTCATGATCTCAACACAGCAGAAGGCGACAATCCACTGCATTTCTCACACCTATTCTAGATAAGTGACTCTTGCATGCCCAGATAAAAATGCTGTAATCACTCGCATACCTTGTATTGATGTATTGATGATGTTCATTAGCTCTCTTGTTCTTTTCGGCATAATTCTTGGTATCAGTAACCTGGTGTGCTCCGCAATGTAAAGATTGTCCCAGTATAATGTTGACTCGTCAATTAACCATTGAAGCAAAGAATATTCTAAAACAAAGGACGTAAAAAATTTTCAGATATAAAGTTCAGACTCAAGTAAACATTAAAAAGATGTAAAAAAAAGCAGTAAGTAACATTGAATAAAGCATGACCAAGTTCTATTGAACACACTGTTAATAACTTCATGCTTTTCTACGCATCTGTTCTGAGTTAAAGGAAAGGTATGTTCATAAGAATAAAATTAAGAAAATGACGGCAAGCTCTTTTGTTCTATATTCAAATGACATTTGCCAACCTTGATGGATGTTAAGCTACGAAAGAAACGTAAGTGACAAAATGGCAGATGAGCTTTTCAATAAATTTAAAGAAAATTTGGTTTATGAACTTTCAGTATTAGGCTTTTTCAAAGCTCTATTAAATAAATTCTGACAGGCAAATATACAAATTCCTGGCGTGTTCTATATATCAACATAAATTCGTTGAATCTGACGTAGAGATCACAGGTCTTAATATAAATTGAGACATCGCCACTAATCCACTTATGTACTAATGAGAAGGCATAAGAACGATTGAAATATATGAGTCAAATCTTTTCATTCTTTTCCTTTTCTTTTTTTGATTTTTTTTTTGGAACTACGAACATTGTAAGTTGTTTAGGCACGCATTTTATTTCTTATTCTTATTATTTTTTTTCTATGTTCACAATTATGTTATACTCCCATTATTATTATTATTATTTTGTAGTACTTTGTTGTTGCGTTTTGATTATTTCAAAGTAATAAGTAAATAACATACAACACAAATGTAATAGGGCGTATCTTAAATCAACAAAAATTTCATTTGATTTACTTTGTCGTCAAAAACCAAAATTTTGATTCACCATATATAATTTTCGTGTTTTATTATAATATTAACCATTGTAATAAATTATAAGTAAAAGGGAATTCGAGAACATATTTTTTTTTGTACATTCAAACTATTTTTCGAATCATACATTAGAACAAACAAAAAAAAAAGTGGAATTACGACACAATGAAAGCAACAATTTGTTGTACGCACTTTTTTTTCCTTACATTGTATGATTCATTCATGCTTCATGTCAGAATAAAAAAAAACCACAAGTACATGTTAAAAACAGACCCTTTTCCTTAAATTGATGTACAAGTAAAATGTAATAATAGCATACATTTATAAGTTGACAGCTTGAAGAAAAGATAGTCATTATAATAATGTTCTCCTTGAGGATCTTACACACACACACTCACACATACACACATTTTCATTTCAATTACAATCTTGTAATACTTTTAAAGACAAAGTACACAAAATAAAAAAGACAAAATACTCACGATTTCATTCAATTTTGATTTCATGTGTCATAGTGCCTTAAATAAAATTCAGATATTTGCGTAATACTATTCATTCAATTCAATGTATATCAGAACAGAAGTAAAGAATCACACAAAAATATATGTATTTTCATAAAGAACTAGGTCAGATTTTGCGTCATTTCATAGGATTATTACATTACATTATATACTGAAAAATACATAGAACAAGATTCCATGTCGATTGACTATTAAAATTTATGATGTTATTATTATTATTATTCTTGCTGTTTTATTTAACATTAAAAAAAAGAAAAACAAATATATTAGAATAAAAAAAATACTAGTTATTACAAGACCGAATCAATGTGACATGCTGAGTCGAAGAAGGACACAATTCAATGTTCTGTCACGTACACTGTAATTTCTCGCCTATAATTTATCTCATGTAATTTATAATGACACACAAAGATTTCCCTTAATTCAAGGACTTTGAAGAATAAACTGAATTTAATGAGTAGCACGAATTAGGCAACAAAAGATAAACAATTAATTTTTGAGTGATTTATTTCCGATGAAAGTAAATTTTTCGTATAATTTTCATACAATTCACATCCACCCACGACAATTCTCTTACACCCACGTTCAAATAAGGAAATATCATTTGTATAATGAAATAAACATTTTTCACATTGCTCTTTATTTGGAATTTGATATAAAAAAAAAACATTTTAATATTTCAAACAAATATATTGATAACACAATAAAAACAGATAATGATAATAAAAAAAAATTCAAAAATTAAATTACTTTTCAATCAAATTTCATACTTCTTCATCGTCTTCTCTGGTTTCAAATATTTTGTGAATTGTAATCTAGATTTATTTATAAATCCAGATGCATGCGTGACATAAAATTAAATATTTACTCAGAAAATATTATTATTATTATTATATGAAATTTTTTTCTTATTTAAGATTTTTGCATAAATGTCTGTTATGTATGTAAGGGAAATGAATAAGGATAAAGACAAAAAAAAAGTATGAGAAAGTGAGCTTCTGTTTTTATATTTTATGTGTTTATTATTATTCATCGCATCACACACAATGTCAATGGAATAAAGCAAAATATTGCCTCATATAAATATATTTTTTTTTTATTCTTTACCTACCTATTTATATTTTTTTCTCCATGTTTTTTGAGGTTTTTCTCAGCTCCTCTCATTGCTTTATAATATTTTACATACAAACAATATTTGTTTTTATTGTTTTTCATATCTTAATACATATTTTTTCTGTTTCTGTTGACACACATTCAAAATTTTAAACAGATTTCATTTTTTTTTTTGTATTTTGTACTACATTGCATACAAAATTTGTTTGAATTTTGGATGAAAATGACAAAAAAAGGAACAATTTAATTTCTTGTTCAATGGCATAGAATGAGAGTAATGGAAAAAGTTAAATCCAATGTTGTTGTTTTTTAACATTTTTTGTTTGCTTATTTCATTTCATCAGTTAAAGTTAAAAAGAAACTTTACTTGAAATATAAAAGGGAAACGAACATGGGTTATGACATCACACTGAAAATGAGATTATATTTATTTTGAATGAATACTAAAAAAAAAATGAAGACAGAAGAGGAATAAAGACAAAAAAAAATATGCATAATCAAAAGTATGGAAATATTTTGGTTCGTGACATAAATTTGTAATGTAAATGTTTGAATTTTTAACCAATTTCATCGGGATTTGTTGTGTGAACAATAATGAAAAAAAACAGGAATTTTTTATGATTTTTGATTTCATGTTGAAGGAACGAATCATATTTCATTTAAAAATGCCTGGAATTTAATTTTCAAGATTATTTCTTGTATTTTAAAGTTAGATCAAATCATTTTCTGATCTGGATAAGCACCGACACCGGATCTTGATGGTCAAAAATACAAAAAATTTCAAGTATCTTGGATTGATTGCAGAAGACAATGGATCATGTGAAGCAGACCTCATCCACAGAATATCAGCAGGTTGGCTGAAGTGGCAGCAGAACTCTGTTATTTTCTGTGACAAAAAATTCCACCAAAATTGAAATGCAGGCTCTATACATATCGCTGGCTCTGTGCATAAAAGACACTTTGCCTGTGTATAAACATAGGCTTTGTATCTTTTATGCACGGAACAAGCAATATGTTGTATGCCCAGCACGAATGGTCATCTGATTTTTGGAACTGAATGCTAGACTATTAATGCCAGACATAGGAGGAAATTGACCACGACTGAGAATAAAATGCTGCTCATGGCTGCTGGTGTAGCCCTGTTAGACAAGATTAAAAGCAGATCTATGAGGAGAAGTCTTAGAGTCACAATTACAATCAACGAAGCAGTAGATCAAAGAAGACATAGAGGGTATGATCATGTGAAAAGGCGCAACGAAGGCCATGTAGTTGTTGAAATGATGAACAAAAATATCACGCTGTTTCCTAAACGACGATCATCAAAAGTGAGCTGGCTGGCGCAAATGAACCGTTATCAACGCCTGCAGAAATAGACTTAGACCCAACACGATCCTCCAAACATCGTAATTTTTCTATTGTTTTCTTTTATTCTTTTGATTGTAAATTAAGTTTTGTATGATTAAAATAAAGCAAAGAAGAAGAAAGATGTGCAAACTAGGAGAAGAAAAGCTAGGGGTGATTTTACGATACTTAACCGTATATAGTGCTCTTCAGTCTATAGCATCTTTAAATTTAACATCTTTAGATCGTACTCTCTGTACTTCTGAATGGCAGTGAGATCTGGCTCGTTAAAGAGGACATTAAGAGAAGGCTGCAAGTATTTGTCAACCACTGTCTTAGACGAATTCTGCGTATCTTCTGGCCAAATAGAATTTCGAATGAGGAGCTGCTGAGAAAAGCCGAGATGCAAAACATAACTATGAAATACGTAGAAGAAAATTTGGTTATATTGGGCATACCTTACGAAAAGACCCTTCGGAAGTTTGCCACCAGGCCCTTGTATACAATCCACAAGGTTGTTGTTGTTTCGAATTCGATAAGTTTGATCAGATATGAACAGAAACATGAATTTTTATAACACATTTCACATGTTAATTACTTTTTTAATTTCAATTTTTTTTTTATATTTGCCTGATTTTATATCATTATTGTTTATTTATTTTATTTTATTTTATTTTATTTTATTTTATTTTATTTTTTTTTCATAAAGTATATGATTGCTCTGTAATAAATGGTCAATTTTATGTTAATGTTATTTTTTTACATCAAGTTCCGTTTTTTTATTTACACTAACGAATTTTTATAATTTACAACATTTGTATTAAAAAACTCAAGGAAGTATTTTTATATGCTTCGTGATTTTAAAGAAAAGACCTAAATTGTGTATTTCTTATTAAGGTAAAGCAATTTTTACATGTTGGTTGTTAACATTATTTAAAAATGAGGTATTAAATTGTTCCACCCTAATTTAACTTTTATAAATAACAATCAACAATGTTCATGTGGAATTATAATAAATAAGAAGAAAAAAAAAATAATTACTTTAATAACAAACAATTTAACACATTTAGAAAATCCATTTTGTATTAAGACTTGGCTGATTTTTTTGATATGTGTTGTTATTTTGTATGCATAAATTAAATATATTTGTAATTATTGTTACACAGATTAAATTGGAAAGGGCTCATTTTTTATTCTGAAATATGAAGTTGTTGATTTGAGGTGACAAGGCATGCAAAAAATAATCAAGAAGAAGAATAAATCATTAAAAAATAACAAATAATTCTTGTTTTTTTTGATGATCCACTTAGCATGAAACATTTTTATTATTACAATTCTTCATTGAAATGAAAGATCAGCATAACAGAATTAATGATAAATTTTAATATAAATTAAAGATAAACAGTTTATTATTAATTTATTATAATAAATTCTATTTATTTGTAAGAAAAAGGTGTATATTGTAATATTAAATTTATATATTTTACATACATTTACATTAAAAAGGAGAGCAAACATAAATATCGTTACATTATCATTGAAATGAATGCCGATTTTTCTTACAAATAATAATATTTAAAAAAAAATGATTTTGTATTTCATGTAGAGCCAAGTATTATAAATTTGATATAAATAGAATAAATCTACAACATTTTTACATTCATTTATGTTATGTATCAAGTACGTATAATATCAACATTCTTATTGAGTGAGAGAGAGAGACTCTGGAGTCAATGCATTTTATTTAGTACAAGTTTAAATCTAACTTTTTTTTATTTTATTTTATTTAAGGTTGATGCAAATTTACATTCATATTCCCTCTATTTGAGGAGATGTTTGAAATTTACATTTACTGATTCTGCGGGACTTTAACCAGTTTTGGACTTGCCCGATTCTAAAATGCGTTTCAAGTTTGGCTAATCTCGTGTAAACAAAAAATTCCAGCGTAGAAGATTTTTCAATCGATTCAGTGAAAAATCAGGATCAGCAGAAGCCACGTATACTCATTGATAATCATAATATTCAGTAGCAGATTTCGAGTCATTCAGAACAAAAATTTCATTGACAACATCACTTTGATCCTCATTATGTGTGATAACGACAACAGTGAGCTCTTCAACTGTGACAAACGAAGATGTAGAATCAAAAAGTGAAAAATCAAGGGAATCAGCAGACGTCTCTGAATTAACATCAGGAGGCTTAATAGTACAGAACTCTTTCACGATACAGTCCATGATCCTTCATTGATTCAATGCCTCGTTGGCAGCTGTAAGGCAAGAAACAAGTTCATTCTTGTATGTGGATGGTGCGTCACTCATCTCGAGTAAGAGCGAATCGAGATTCACTTTGAGCACATTGATGTCAGAACGAAGAATCTCATTTGTATACTTCAAAGAAGACAAAAGTTCATCTCTATGCATGGAGCAATTCTCAATTGGTTCAGTTGCTTTATTTACCTTTCGCAGTCACTTGGTAGATCTTCTAATGTTAAATAAACGGGTTTTTAGATTAACTTTCAATTTTCAGATCTCTAGAATCCATATTCGAGTCTAACTTGCTGGTCATCAAGTTTTTGATGCTCATTGGCCCCTCTTTAATGATTGCGCCTCACTCTGTTCTTGTCAATTTCAACATGAATTGAAAGTTGAATTAGCATAACACCATTTAACGTGTAACACCAATTCAAATCGAACCACCTTTAAATACACAAACAACCCAAGAAAAAAAACACAATTTTATTTAAACATTGTAAATGTTTATCATATGATCACGATTACAAATTATTGTAAGAAGAGATTTGATGATTTACTCGAATTGATTATAAATTAAGAAGGCTGAATTTAAATCAATTTCATTTATTATTATTATTATTTCAATGTATACAAAAACCCGAAAAAAAAGAAATAAATTACAAGTAAAATTATACATTTAACAGATTATTTACAGCTTAAAAATAAGTTTATAATGTAAAATGTACAAAATTTACATTTATTTATTCAAGTTAAAACAGAATAAATGTTTATTTTTTTTTTGTTTAAATTTAACATAAAAATATTGCAATATCACACACAAATAATACAAAAAAAAAATAAAAAACGTTTTAAGTCCAAAAAGACTTGCATAATAAACATCATCATCATCATCTACATCATCCATATATTGCTTGAATCCATACAAGTTATTTTTTTATATTTTTTTGTACAAATGTAATGAAAAGAAAAGTAATATTTACTTTTGCATTTATATTTCTTCAAATAATGCGACAAAGACTCTTATTTTACTTTTATGTTATGCATATCATTTACATTTCGTTTGTTTGGAGAAAAAAATATGTACTTTTGAATGCATTTGCAATTTAAACAAAAATATATTTAAAAAAATTGTTAACTTCATATCATGTATAGGGTGGAGCTTAGTGTTTATTCATCTATTTTTTTGTGAAAAAAGTTTCGAATTTTTTTTTTGTTTAATTTCATGTTTGTTTATACTTATGATAACTTTTTACAAAATTACATGATGTAAGTATAAGTAAAATAACGCAGTTGCCAAATGTTTTCCACATATTATCATAATAGCAAGTTTTCAATGATAATACTTGCGTTTTTTTCCTCTTTCAGCAATGTATTGACGACAATTTTTATTTATAATTCGAATATTTTCCCTTTTTTATTGTAATGTGTATTGTATAATGATGTTAAGGAATGTAATTTTATTTTTACAGCAGGGTGACAATGAAATTTCCGATACGGATTTTGATAAGAAGAAGGCTACGGCCATATTGCCCAATTTTGCCGCTCCCAGGTAGACTAAAGATGCCGCAATTGTTGCATGGAGGTAGGAAAAGATCAGGCAGCGTCAGAACTCAAAAATGAACTGGTCCTTAAAGCTCCGGACTGTATGAGCC
The DNA here is from genome assembly GCA_900002565.1 of Culicoides sonorensis. Taxonomy (NCBI): domain Eukaryota; kingdom Metazoa; phylum Arthropoda; class Insecta; order Diptera; family Ceratopogonidae; genus Culicoides; species Culicoides sonorensis. Next base: position 48,649 of record LN483549.1, on the reverse strand, counting down.
CTGTAAAATGCCCTAACTGTACCGTCCCAAACAACCGCCACAGCCCAAATGCCCCTTCAAGAAGTTGAAGTGAATAAGATCAAGACGGATTTGCATATCCCTTTCCCGGAAGCGAGAAGAAGAATTGGCGCCATGAATACAAATCCTAACCTGTACTCGAGGATCGCAATAAAAATAATGAACTCACTGAAGCCACAACAACTTTGAACGCACAAAAAGTCCGAACAGAAGCCCTTTGTAAATTTCTGGAAGCCACACAACAAGAATAAACAAGAACTATCCCGTCAAATCGAAGCAGCCCAGGAAGAATTAGAGAAGAAGAAGACTTTATTTTGCAAGAAGAAGAAGAAGACTTTATTTTAAAGCAAAATAAGGGAATTCTTCAATTAAATGGAGCTCGATTGAGACCACCCTAAAATTCCTTTTTAAACATTACGTTTTACATGTGTCTAGACAAGACATTAACTTTATGAATTATGATTGTCCTGTTACTATGTAACATTTTATTAAGTCGTTCAAATATAAGAAGAAATAACATATTTTAAGAAGGATAACGCAATAACATTCTATTGTAAATGTGTGACAGTAATATTATTATTTTATATGTAAACACTATGAAGGAAATTGAATGTTATGTGTGTAGAATTGTTTTGGTCTCAAATAACGAGAACCAGAAGCAGAAAATTAAAGAAGAAAAATAATAGCAAAAAAAACAGGAAAAATAACATAACAATATTAGCTAAAACATGATGCATTCAGTAAAATTTATTTTTGCAGCAATTTGGCGTTGAATTTTCCATTTAATTTTTGCTTGTTTTTTTATTGTTATTATTATTATTATTTTACATACACATACACACACACAACGTTGATTGTCCCTTGAGAGAAAGTTATAACAGAAGAAACAATGCCAACACATATAATTTGGACTTCTAGGATGATATCATATCAGAAAAATTGTAGTTATATGTATATAAAAATAAAATAAAACAATAAATTTTCTAGTAATGTGGTAATTTGGCATGACACAAATGATATGCAATTTGTTTATGACCTTGGTAGTTTAGTACAAATTTCGGCTTTGTTTTACTTGTCTCTATAACATAACAGTTGAGAGGCAAAAAAAAAATATACTTCTCGTTATAATAATAAAACAGTCAATTGCTTCTATTAAATGGTGTGTTAAATTAATTTAACAGCAATAATTTGGAGAAAATATGAGATAATAACGTACTTTTATATAAATATAAAAGTGAAAATTAAGCAGAATATGTTTTCATGATGACTTTCAACGATTTTCGTGGCTCTATGAAAATTTTTCCAGTTTTGGTCTAAATTCAAGTATCCTCTATTTTTTTCGCATTTCCTGTTAATTTGCATACTCTAAGTTGAAAACGCCCCGCAAATCACCCTGTAGTGCTCCAACGTTCCCGGTTTTTATCGATTCGTAGTTTTTTACAGATTCGCGCTTTTTTCCGATTCGTAGTTTTATTACCGATTCGTAGTTTCTTATCGATTCGCATTTTTTTTAGCGATACGTTGTTTTCACTGATTCGCAGTTTTTTTTAGCGATTCGTTTTTTTTTTACCGATTCGCGTTTTTTGCAGGCTCAGTCTAGGAAATCGCACTTGATCTCATAAACTTTCATTTCACAACAAATAAAAATTCATCAATTTTTACATTTACATGCACCAACAAAACCAATTCTCGTGATAATGAGGCGATTTCCAGTTACTTGAATATATTGAAAATTTAAAATTAAACCACAATTTCAACTTAAAATTCAATTTCAATTACAATTTCAAATCATACAAATGATATTTAACTGACATGAAAAATACAAATATAAATTGTATATTAAATTGCTAAAATCATGTTGAAATTAAATTTTATAGAGATTTTTAAATAACAACAACAACAACAACAAAACATGACCATACAATAACCATTACAAACTACATACATTGCAATTTAAATCTCTGACTTTCTGTGTATATTCATTTTTTTTATTTAGCATCAAAAATTCAAAACAAGTATAATTTACTTGCAATAAAGGTAGTAATAATGTTATGGTGAAACACAAAAATTGTGTCTAATCCATAAATTGAGAAGCAATTTACATTTAAAAGTGCAATAAACTTTATTAATGTAGTACGTATCTATTATTATGTATTGTACCGCGTGCGCTACTACAGTTATTAACTTTACAATATTATTTTATTTTATTTCATTTTATTTTATTTTAGATATGCATTTCAATACGTATAATGGTGTAATAATGGAAGCATCTAAGTTAGTATGATACCATGCCAAGATTTATATTCATTCTTAAATTAAATTTAAATTATTATGATTTTTTTTTTGGAGAGGTCATACCACAGCACACACCTTAGTGCCAGTTATTGTAAAACAAAATAATTGTTTAAGTTGAAATTTTGTTAACTTTTTACATGAAAATCAGTCAAAAAGTGAATTCAATTTATGAATTTTATTAATAAACAAGTCACAGCATGTTTCATTGTTGTCACTTTAACAATTTCGCACACACACACACACACATTCATTTTCCATATTTATCTGCATTGTATCACTGCATTATACTTTACATAGAAGTGAAATTTCAATCTAAAATACAAACTTTAACTAATATTTTCAATGTTTAATATTTTGTATCACATTGTATTGAAAAATATCGTTACTTTGTTGCAAATTTCTATAAAATATTTTTATATTAAAATTGTTTTTATTATATTTTTTTCTGTAACTGATAAATTTCTGTTTATTGTAAATAAAAACATATCAGTATCAAATCAACTTCAATGAATAAAATATGTAATAATAATTTAAAGTCAGTGAACTACAAAGAGAATGAAAAATTTAAGAAAAATTTTTAAAATAAATTAATGTGATAAACATAAATTTAAATATAAATAAAAAAAATACTATTTTTTACTTCCATTCATTAATTAAGATGTGACCTCAATATATTTCTTTTGTTTATTATTTTGATGATAGTAAATCGGCGCTATATATTTTTTTTTCTTTTTTTATATGTTTAAAATTAAATTTTTTTCAAGTGAGTATGGTCACGTCGGCGTGGCGTCGTTCACCTCACTTCAATTTTGATCTTTAGACAGACACGTCCAATTTATTTGCACAAACAATGTGATCACTTATTTATCATTCATCCATCTTACAAATTTCAATTTGTTTGTTCAAGCAATTGTACATCTTTATATAAAGAGGGTTGTTGAATTAGCGTTACAAGGGCGAATTCTGTGTTTCATGTTATTTGGCAAGAAATTCTTCTTCCTTGCCTTAAACGTAAATAACGGAACTAAAATTAAAGATGTTGTTCTCTCGTTCTAGCTACTGCTTAGACCTTAGGGTTGGCTCGATGGTGTGATGTTTATTTTTGTTTGTATTGTTCTTGATCTTGGATTCTAACTCAAATAAACGTGGGGTCATTTGGCAGGCACATATCCTTGAAGACCACAAAGGGCTTGTCAATGCTTGGCTTTTTAAAGAGAACATGTGTAGACTTAAATAATTCGTCAACTTTCCTCACAATCTTCTCAGCTCATTTGAGATCACATGTGGAATACGCATCTGCCGGATGGCTTCCACATCATGTGGTGCATGTATCCCGCCTCGAGAGGGTGCAGCGACGATTCACCCAGTACGCGATGATGAAGACTGGATCTTCACGTTATAAAATTGTCCATCATACGATGATCGCAGCACAAATCTGGGTCTACAGTCACTGGAAATGCGAAGGAATATAACGTGTTGTATGCTAGCCCACGACATTTGACCAGAAGGACGGACAGTTCCTTTACTTTGTGATTCCATTTAGAAGGACTGATACGGATTTGAACCCAGAATGATTATGCTCAAACGACTGAACGATATATCACAATTTTTTGGTTTGAACATAACAAAGACGAATGAGGACTACTTTGAGTTCGGTGTTACTAGGGATCAGTTCAAGGGAAAGGTAAGTTTCATGACTTGACAATTGGCAATTTTTAAGATTTTATTGTAATGATTTTTGTCGAAAAGATGGTTTTTTATACCGGAGGCTTGCCGATGGCTTTTTTAAATTTCCAATACAGTCCTGGGGTTTCAGCCTGTTGCCATTGAGTAAATAAATATAAATGACGAATTGAAAAACAATTGTCTTAAGAATCGATCTCACGTCATATAAAATAAAGTAGAATTCAAGTCAAATCCTACACTTTCACATCAAACACAAGACAAGAAAAAAAAAAGTGTAAATATAAAAGTGCGAAATAGTATTTAACGCAAAACTGCTAAAAATATTCATTTGAATCAAGAGTAAAATATTTAATTTGCAAATTTATGAGTGTGAATTACAGTCTTCTTTATTGTTATTTAGTGATAATCAAATATCTGACAAATGGCTGTGAATTAAATACATGTATGAAAATAAACAAATGTATGTTAATAAAACTGACAAATATTGGACAGTGATGAGTGAGTGTCATTCATTTTAGCGAATGACAATGAAAAAAAAAGTTAATTTTATTTTTATAATTAATTTTGCATTGCAAGTTTTTGTTCCGACAGTTTTCATGTTTTCAAAAAGAAAAATACATAATTAAAAAAAAAAAATTGAATTTCTTCATATCCATATTTGATATCGTTAACTCCAAAATAATTTTTTTTAAACAAAAATTAACGTACATGTGCCATTAAATGAATTCAATGTGTGTGTGTGTGTGTGCAAACTAACAAAAAAAAGTACTAAACAGTAAAGATTAGGAACAGAACTAGGTCAGAACAGTAATTTATATAAATAATGTGTACGTGTGTGTATGAGCATGTGTATTTTGATTATTTTACACACTTAAAATTGTTTATCATTTATATGAAATAAAATGGGTTGATAAAGAATATTCTCTGTTTATTTAATTAAAAATAAGTTATTCGAGTAAATTTTTGTGTCGTAATTGGCAAATCTGTCTCATCTTATTCGGTACAAACTGGAATCGGTATTTTTAGACCTCATATTAAATAATAAATTTCAATATTTGTTCTAATTATAGTTCGTAATAATTGCGATAAGGAACACATAAAATGGCTTATCATAAAATTAGACATGTAACGATGAATTTCATCAAAGCAATTCAACATCAAAAGTGATATCAAATATTTTTTTTGATGAAAGTAAATTTAAAAGGAAAAAAAACTAAGGAGGTCACACACTCTCCTAAGAAGAGGAAAAAAGAAATGCGCAAAAATTTTCATTTTAAAACACATTTTATATTATTAGAAATTTTTTTGTTAGAGAAAGAAAAATTCTTTTCAATTCAAGCATTTTTATTGACGTTTTTTATTATCATCATCACAATTTTTTTTTACATTAAACCGTCACTATAAATTTGCTACAATCAAAATTATAGCATTTTTGCTATCATAATACTAACAAAAAAAAAATTAATCGTTAAATTGCGTATAATTTTTTTGGTACAAGGTCAGTGATCTGATTTTATTATTATTTGTATAATTTTATTGTTAAATTAAGGTAAAGATCTATTTTTATACCAGACATTTGATGACACTTTTAATTGAAATGTTATTTTATTTTCAGAGATAAGAAAGAATGTAAGTGAATTTAGAATATGATTGATTGTCCTGATAAAATTGTGTTTGTTTATTACAAACTTCAAAAGGGACGTTCCTTAAATAAAAAAATTGAATGAAAATGTTCAAAGGATTGAATGGCTGTAAGACTATAACTTTGTTTCAAGTCTCTTTAACCTAAAACTTACAAAAATATGATTTTTTGTCACTTCAAAATCGAAAAATGAGCTCAAAATTGCGTATTTTGCCATTTTTGGGCTCTAAATTTATGAGACATCGACTTGGTCAGTTCAGCAAAGTTATAGCTTAAAATATTCTCTACAACTTTAATTGAGGTAATTTTTGTCTAAAACTTACAAAAACATGATTTTTTTACTCAAAATATTAGGGGTCTGGCCAGACTCGTCGCTGAAAGTAAGGATAAAATGCTAAACGGAGGGTTAAGGATAAGGAGGTTCCTCAATTAAATGAGTACTTTAATTTTTTATCAATATTATTCAAATGATAGAATTTCGGCTCAATTTAACATGTTATGAATGTAGAATCTTATCACATATTCATTCATATGCTTACTAACATTAAAACTTTGTATGAATTTTTTGGAGTTTGAATGTTTACCATCACACATTTACACACATGAATGGTCTTTTTAAACAAAAATCAGCTGATTTTAAATTTAAAAATAGAATTTTTTCAATGTGTTAGTATGATATGAAGATTAGGATGTCCCATTTTTATCAGCATTGTGTTCTTCATGTCTTGGAATAATTTTTAATCTTGAAATTTCATTTAAATTTCATTGAAAATGAATGTTGCTGAAAAGAACATAAAAAGATAAGATAAATGAAAAAAAAATGATAAACCTAATTCACATATATTCATAAAATGTTGAATGAGCTCATCATATGAAATTGCATTAGTGATAGTAGAGTCACGCTTTCATGCAGAGTTGTTTTGAAATAAATCCTTTTTTAAGAGAAATTTTATGTTTTTACGTTAATTAAGTGAATTTTAACATAATTTAAAGGTACTTTCATTTGATCCGGTACAATTTTATTCTAAAATGTATGTTTAATAGTAAGAAAATTCAATTTGTTGATAAATAATTCAAATTATGTTCATTTCCAGCTCAAAATAATGTCAGAACAATCATTAATTATTCGTAAAACTGAGCAAGATGACTTAAAACACGTTCTCGCAATGATTCAAGAGCTGATTGAATACCAAAATGCCGAACCAACAAGTCTCACACTCGATGATCTAATTCGTGATGCTGGATTTACCGGATCTCATCCATTATTTTTCAGTTTCTTCGCTGAAATGAATGGACAACCTGTCGGCTACACAATTGCATTTTACTCGTACTCGACATGGGAAGGAAAATCGTTGATATTAGAAGACATTTATGTGAAACCAACAGCACGCAAACACGGAGTCGGACGAAAACTCATGCAAGCAACTACTGAGTATGCGATTCAACAAGGATGTAGTCGGCTTGATTTACATGTGTTGCAATCAAATGAGATGGCAAGGAAATTTTATGGAGGTCTTGGCGCAAAAAATCTTACTGAGACCGAAGGATGGCTGTATTACAATTTTGGTAAACGCGAAATGGAAAATATTCTTAAAAATTAATTGAAATAAAAAAAAAAAAATTATGTGCGTATAAGTATTTGAATTTAATTTTAAATTCAGTAAGTTATACCCATCCATCAGAAACTCAGCCAGGCTTATCATTAGTACAAAAAATGCGTAATTTGCGAAAAGGAAATTCAGTCAAAACAGGTATTAAATGACAAACTTTAATTAAAATCCATTTTTACTCAACCAAATAATAAAAAATAAAATAAAACTTTATTTTTGTGTTATTCATTTTTTGAATTTTTAATTTTTTCACTGGCACGTGTATGTCCAAATAAAAAAATTAAACACCAAAAATAAGAATGATAAATATTATTACAAGCATTTAAATGAAAAAGAAACAGACAATGAAATAAATCTTTTGTTCATTGTGTGATATAATCAAGGTGAAATCTTGTTAAAAAAAATGTATTTTGGAGATTCGATATCGGATTTTGTTGATGATTTATGAGCGAATTTAATTGCTGGTTGTGATTTTTTTCTTTAAATTTGAATGTCAATTAGATTAAAATTAAGAAGGATCCAATAAAAGGGCATTTAAGTTAAAATGCTTGTAGAAAATAAGATTAAACTTTAAAATGAATGTCTGTTCACACCTTTTGTAATTTATAACTGAATAAATTAATAAATCTCTTATTCACACCAAATATCCAAGGTTAATATAAAAAATTTTATTGTATTTTATTGTCTAAGTGCTATTAATATAATATTTTTTATTTTATTGTACATCAACGAGAGTGTTTTAAATTATATAAAGTGCCTTTTGTTTAATTTTGTTGTCAAAACAATACAATTCACGTGTCTTCGCATATAATTTTGTTGTTTATATTTAATGCAAATACAATACAAAACACAGCTGGATCACATTTTAACGTTATAATAAAAAAATAATCTTATAAGAAAATTAACATGCATCAATTTTTTTGTTTAATTCTTAAATGAATTAATTACTTCCCACTTTAAATTTAATTTAAGTTGAGTTATTGATTGAGGATTTTTAATTAACATAACTGAAGTTAAAGACGACCTATGTCACACTCTCAAGATCATAAGTAACAAAAAATGAAGTTCGGAAACTTCGAGGTCATGACAAGGGACCCTACTAAGTAATATTTTTACGAATACGGGTGCGAATGTTGTAAAGGCCGTCCATAACATCAGTTAAATGGATACTGTTGATATTTTGCTCTTAAATTAAGTTTTTGTTTCAATTTCTTCGGGTTTTTTCCTTGTTTCAGGAATGAATATCATTGTAAATGTACACGTAATAATACTTAAAACAGCATATGACCAAATATATCCATGCATTCCCAACAGTTCAAGCATCGGCATGAAACTCTGAAATTAAATAAAAATTTAAAGTATTATGATTTATACGCGGAAAAAAAATGAACTATTATTTACTGTCATCACAACAGCGACAACACAACTAAAAAATACAAGACACATCGTAAACATCGGTCCTCGCATTCTTTGTGGCACTAATTCCGCTATCACCACAAATGGTATGCCAGCGAGACCCACTGCCGAGAATAAAACCAAAACAGAAAATGAAATCAATGGCAAAATGTTGAATTGTGTAACATCCACATGAATTGCTTGCAAATAGTAGTAACTTCCCATCACAGTAAGACTTAGAAATGAGCCAAAACTTGAAATAATAAGCAATGTTTTGCGTCCCAATTTTTCGACAAGTAATGTAGCAAAATATGAGCCAATTAATTGAATCAAAGCAACAATCATCGATGATACAATTGAAGTTACATTTGAAGATGCTTCATCAAATATCTTAACAGAATAATTCACTAACACCATTGTTCCAGACACCATTGGAAATGTGATGAGAATTAGTGATAAAATTACTCCTTTACGAGTGCTTTTTGAATCTGAAAGTTAAATTTAAAACTAAAATGAATGAAATTTAAATGAAAATTTAATTTTATACTCACAAAAATCCTTAAATTTAAATTTCTGTATTTCATTTTTATTAGTTACATCAGTTTTATTCAATTCCTTTGTTTGTAATGTAACAGCATCTGTATTGCCTTTATAATAAAAATTAGCTTTAACCGCATCTTCCTTCCTGTCTTTTAGCATATACCATACTGGTGATTCGTGTACAGATAAAATACCAAGAAAGTAGAGAATAGAAAATCCAACCATGACTCGATTCACCGAATCGTAATCTAAGAAGTTGATCAATAAAAATCCGAGTAAAATTCCCAAATTGCATGAAAGTGAAAGGAATGAACCAAAAATTCCGCGGTGTCTGTAATTTGATATGAATTATTATTTTTAAATTAAATCAAATTATGTTTCTTATCAGAAATTAGTGTCATAAATTATTTGAGTATTGAAATGATGTTGTTAATTAGATTAAAAATAAATTTGATGAAAAAAAAAATATCGCATACAAATTATATTGATGCGTTACTATGCTTAGGAATGTGACAAGATTTAAAAAAAAAATTTAAATGTTGCGATTAAATTGAAAGTATTTAGAAAATAAAATGTTTTGCTAATTTATGACTGTAATTAAACGGAAGTTCTTGTACGCGGTGAAGATTAAAGAAAGTGGTATCTTACTCATCATCAGATATTTCCGCTACAAAAACAGGAGTGACAACAAAACTAAAACCGGCAACAATTCCAAGGACTGCTCGTCCAATAATTGTGATGAAATAATCATTTGTAAGTAATATAATCCAACTGATGAGTTGTGGAATTCCAACAAGGACTAACGTCGTTTTCCTTCCAAACCTTTCCGAGAGCCATCCACTTAACAAATTCCCAAAAACACATCCAATTGCTCCGATTCCAGCGATCGATCCAATTTGGGAGTCTGTCAATTTCCCATCGTTTAAAGGACACTCATCTGTTTTAAATTTTGGCAAATAAGCACCATTCCATGCAACAGACACACCTAATATTATATTTGGAATATTTGCTGTAAATATACAAAGAAAAATATTGAATTGAAGTGAAAGTTGCGAAAATTGCATACAATGAACATATATCACAAGTCCATTCAAATAACTACACACTTTTATCGTATCATTAAAATGCTTATACAATATTTGTTTGTATTATTACCACAAAATGCTGCCCAACTCTGGTAAATAACATGATTATCTTTGCTTTTTAATCCCATATTCTTCTACTTTAGTTTGTTGTGTGCACTGCACAGCTCAAGGCAAGAAAAAATAGGTGCAGATAATTGCAGTAATCAATGTGTGTATGTGTGTGTACCAGGTTAATCGACAGATATATTGAACTTTTGTGCCACGATTTTAATTTAAACCATAGATTGTTTATTTATTTATTTTTTTTTTTTACAATTAATACACAACCTGCGTCTTATTATTTGTCAAGAAAACAAAAATCACTGTTTTTTCTTCACAATTATAGGAAATCAAACTTTCACTCGTACTTTTTACACCAGATTTAAATGTGATTTGCTCTAAATCTAATTTAATTGAACTATTTATTAGTTGGAATATCACAACTTCCTTAAAAGTGCACAAAAAAAATTTCAATGTAAATATTTGATTAATTATGATTTAATTTTAATAATCATCCTGTTCGATTTGAATGTTTTATTGGTACTAAAAGTTGCTGATAATTTATTTCATGTCCAAAGTAAATTTTTGTATGTAAAAAAAAATAAATTAAAATTGTTTTGATCTACAAGTGACATAATAAGAAGTATGTCCAATGGGGAATTCCATTGAAAATTAACATTAAAAAAATTCTTTTTAGGTGATAACAGTTTGAAATTGATAACATAAGACATTTAAATAGAATTCCATGGAATATGTGATGAAATAATAACAATGGAATTGTCATGGAATCTCTCCTTCTTTACAGTACAAACGTAATTTTTTGTTTTCTTAAAATATGTTATCAATTTACACAAACGTGATTCTGTGCATAACAGTTCCGATTTGAGCAGTATAAATAATTTTTTTGTTTGATTTTTGTGTCATAACCCATTGTTTTTATTGCATACATTAGGGCTGGACTTACTTTAGAAACAAGAAAATTTAAGGAATGAAGCGAAATTTTATTGATTTTAATCAAATGAGCGAGAAAAGAGGGCCTTCGATTTTAAATTAAATTTCCTCATCAAAATAAGTGACATGACTGAAATTGACACCCCTAATTTAAATGTAACGTCAAATGTAATAAATGTAAAGATTTCCTACTTTCAAATTAGAATTGTTCCAAATTGATAACAATTTAATCGTTTTCTAACGAATAGAAGATCAATTTTATGTTAAAATACAAGGCAAGCAAATTTAATACGTGTCTGGGAGCTACAACAGCTGCTAATACTTAAAAATAATCATATTTAATTGATTTCATCATAATCTTCTTGTAAAAACATTGTATTAAATTTAAAAAAATAGCTTATTTTAATTAATTTTGTTATTTTTTTAATATTGATAACACACAAGAAAATATTTTCAATCAAAATTTTAGGTTTTTTGAACTTACCGAATTCGGATCAGAACATTTTTTATTGTAATTGATACTGTAAAAGACCGATTATTTTCTTGGGGCGAATCAAAAACAATATCCTTTAAATATAGAGGAAAATGTAACAAATAAAAGAAGATTATTAAACATTATTTAAAATATAATAAGATGTTTTTCTCAAAATTGGTTCCTAAAAAATTTTTTTAAAGTTAATATACTTGCTACTTATGTTTTGCTTGGCAACCCATTTAGAAGAAGTAAATTCATTTTTATTGTATTTAACCGAAATTCCAAGAATTCAAGTACAATACAATTTATATGAAGGATGATAGATTATTATTAATATTATTTTTTTTGCCTTGCTACATTTAAACTCAAATTTAATTTGATAGAAAGCAATAAATTCTGCGAAATCAATTTTAAACAATTGATTTATTTTGAACAAACAAAATTTGAATAGATTTGTTTTAAATTCATTTAAGTGCATTATCGAAGCTAAAAAAAGACCATGAAGACGTTGCTCAAAGTATTAAAAGGCAAATTTGAGCACGTTTCGTGTATTTTTTGTTTAAATCAATTAAACCAAACTCAAATTTAAGTGAGTCTTTAAGATAAGAAAAATTGAAGTAAAAATTAAAGATAGAACTTATTCAAGAAAGAACAAACTGATAACATCTAACACAAATGCCCCAAGGTAATTTACAGTCAAAAAGTTCATTTTGTTCTTTTTTTCTTCATACTTTTTACTGTCTTACATCATTTTCCTCTCAATTCCATCTTTTTATTTTATAACATAACATTTATACACTTGTATTGTTATCATTTAATTTATTTTCTTCAAGTTTTTTTTTCTTTCTTTTAACATTGTTCATTTATTTCGAGATATCGAAAGATAAACTTCAATACAGTATTTTTGGCATTACTGTTCACTGACAGGCTACAAAAGTTTTAACTGGAATCAACTAAAGTAGACAAAAAAAACAAAAATTGAATGAGAATGAAAAAGTTCTATGAAAAATTTTCCTAGAATCGTTTTCTTTACCTTAACATATAATATGATATAACAAAAAATAAAGTAAAACTATACAATGAAAACGAAAAAAAATGTGTAATTTTACTCTTTAACAAGAAAAAGATTACACAAACATTTATTTTCTTATTACTTATATTCACAGGAGAATGTACTTTATATTTTCGTTTTTTCTTTCAGTAAATAAACAATTTTTTTCCCCAAAATTTCATTTTTATTACACAGTTAGTCGTCAGTTAGTTATTACATCACTACATTTCTATAATCGTTTACAACTGGCTAACTCCATTAAGATTAAAATAAAGTAGGAAAAAAGAAGGAAAAACTTTCACCAGGAAAAATATACAAAAATAACAAGTTATACAATTTTTGGCAAATAATTTCTATATTTTTTTTTTATTATTCGTTGTTTTTCGATGTGTTTTATTGTAGTTGGGATGAAACAACTAACAAGTCAAAAAAAAAAAATAAGAAAAGTTTTAACTTGATCATTACTATGTTTGTTGTGAAAACACATTTTATTGAGGAAAACAAACACAAAAGATTATTGACCTTCTTTACTTTTCCGTTTACTTTGAAATGAAAAACATGTTTATTTGATTTCCTCCAATACTTGGTTCATCATCATTTCAATTAAAAAAAAAAAGTCAATTAGGTCAATTATTTCTTTGAATGTAGAATTTTGGTGAATAAAATTGATAGCAAATCATTAAAATTAGGAAATATAGAGATAAAACAGTCAAAAACAGGTAAGGTATCCAACTTTTATCAGCGTTGTTATTATTATTTTTATTGGACTATGTTTTATAAGACTATCTTGCATCATGTTCAGAGAGAGAATCAAGGAAGAGTGCTAAGAATTGAACACGAGTTTGCACGAGGGTATTTCCTTTCAAATCTACTTCCTTTGGAGCAACCCGAGCTCAATGTGATTGAGCACCTTCGTTCTAACAAGTGCAAGTCTCCCAGGCAGTGGGTGTTCTTTGGAATTTTTAGAAGTTTGGTGAGTGGCAGTTTAAAGATATTTTCTGTATGTGTTATTATAGCTTTGTTTATTCTTAATTGTCATTGAGTATTTAATTCATTGCAAGTCGAGAGGTGTTCAGATAAGAAAAAGCTCATAATGTTGTTAAATTTGTTAAAGTTTTCAGGCTTCAAAAAGTTTTTTTTTGACTTCTCTTTGGAATTTTTTCGTATTTTTAATGTGACGAATGTGTATTGGTAAACTATTGAACAATATTGGTCCGAGATAATGAACACGTATTCTTGACGTTACTGATGATGTCTTGCCTTGTATCAGTTTTAGTTTGTCCCTTAAATGTAAAATGTTGACACCATCCAGCTCAAAAACGAGTTCAGTAAATTTTACGATTAGTGCACTGCAAATGGATTCAAATATGCTTAGATTCAGTAAGAAATGAAGTTATTCAATATCTATCAACAATTTATCAATATGAAAATTTTCCTGTAAATTCAGGATTCCAATATTAATTTCGACTCACATACGGCTCTAACAGAGCTTTCAGAACATTAATACTATATTAATGTTGTACAACCCTCTGCTAAGGTCACAACTCGAGTATGAATCAATCATCTGGTTCCCATTCAACTAGTCACATATCGACCGCTCAGGGGATTGTACGGTGCAGTAGTGTCCCCTTTTCCAGCTATTCAATTTGAGTTAAAGGCTAGATAAAGGTGGCGACTGCTTGGGATGACAAGATAAAAGCTAAGTCCATTGGATGATGATAACGGATATGCACAATGGGTCCGACTGATGGCCTGAGTGCAGGCTTAATAGCCGCAAAAAAATCAGATCTGATCTGATATGGACCGCTTCGAAAGAATTTAGAAAAGATTGGCACCATTTACTTTTTTGTTTCTTCTTCCGAAGCAAATTAAAAGTAAAGATTCCCTTCCCTGAAACACAAAATATTGTTATCATCATGAAAAATGATAAAGCATGACAAGGCATGTCGTTTCTAATATCAAATTATATGTAAATTATGCAACAGATTAAAAAAAAACACAAAAATATTAATAATAAATAAAAAAAAACGAAAAAAATTTGAAGTGACTTTAAATGATATCAAAAATGTATTTTACATACACATGTGTGTATACATCACAAGGGCAAATCAAACAGCCATTTTAACAGCCAAGCCGAAGGTGATGATATTAAATTCTTTTCGGTTTTCATATAATATGTAAATATTATACATAATCTAAGGCAAAATAAATATAAATTTATGTTTATGGTAATAAAATAGACAAAAGCATGCTTTTATTTATATTTGTACACCATTAGTAAGATGATGATATTTTCTCATACTTAGTCTTATTATTATTATTTTAATACGATTTTTTGGTTCAGATGTAAGCATTTGTGCCCCAAAATATATCACACCTCTTTGTTTGTTAAACATTCAAAGTATTTATTAATTGTACTTGGTTTTTCACATATATATAAAATGTAAACCAGAAGACATAAAGCTTGATAAATGATGTTAGGTAATGTCAGTGCCCTGCTTAGAGACTTCTCTTGTATTATTGTATTTGAGCTATTTATTTACATTTATTCACATTTATCAACATAATTGATGTGCAATAAATATGTATTTACGATTTATTTTGAGTTGTTTCGTTGTGTTAAACAGGAAATATGGTGATATGAAATCAATTTAAAACAGCTCATAATTTAATTTTAATCGATATTTCTGTGGAATAAAAAAAAATTAATATAAAATAATTGTTCAAGGTTAAATGAAATCTCTTAGTAAGAATATGATTAAATTTAATGAGGTCTTTAATTATTTTGATGAAATGTGAATTATCACTTTTCAGTCTCAAGTTAATGATTCAATGTAACTGCGAAAATTCCCACCATTATTTTAGTGTGAGTTGCACTGTCATTTCATTCAGTCAAAATAAAATGAGCTCAATTGGAATTTCAGATCAGAAGGGCAATCAAACATCAAGTGAAAAAACCTTTGATGATATATGGGATTTGATCAGAAAAATTAGTCACATTTGTGGTGTTTTTCCCTTTCCTGGTATCACTAAAAATGTGTGGTTAAAACGAGTTTTGATGTTAAATGGCCCTATCAGTTTCGGAATTGTTCTACTTTTCGCTTACGGAACTCTCAAACTCAACAATTACAATTTGATGTCACACATTTTGGTACATTCGATCTTAATTAATTATGCAGCGGTATTTTATGTGTTTTCATGCATCAAAATCTACAACAAAGATATGATTAATTTTATGGATTGGTCTCGTAATTTGTACAAGTATCGGGACAGATTTCATTTGGTACAACATAAAATCGCTATAAAACATATTGATTGGGTCCACAAATGGTGTAACATCATAATCAAATTAACGGCTTTTATTATGTGGTTTGATTCGACCATGATTTCAGTTGGATTTGCATTTGTTGGATTTTTTTTACCTGAACACATTTATCCGAAATATAGTGCACCGTTACCTTATTATTTTGCATTTCAAGATGAAAACAATTGGTGGAAATTTTCATTGAATTTGTTGTGTCAATTTAAGGCTGCTATAGATTTAGCTTCATTTCACACACTAATCCTAGCAATCTTTTATACAATTTCAATTCACATTTACACTTACATGAATATCACTAAAGAAACAATTGAATGGATGAAAGAAAGATTGACCAAAGATAACTGGAGTTACATTTTCAACGTCAAAAGGATACAAAATCAAAATGTTGTCGAAACAAATGATTTACAATTCCTGGAATGGATTAAATTAGTTGTCGATATGATAAGTGAATGCAATAGAATAATTTCAGATTTTGGTTTCATATTCTCTGGATATTTTTTCCTCTTTGAATTCGCCAGTTTTGGTTCATTATTCATTTTTGGCCTGGTATTTCTCGTCATTCATCAACAATACTTTTTTGCTGTTGGAATTGTGTGTGCATCAGGAATCCTCTTTTTCTTTTGTTTCATAAATGAACAATTTTTGGTGAAATTTCGTGAAATATCAGTGGCACTTTATGACATACCATGGTACACATTGAAACCAAAAGAGAGGTCATTACTTTTAATTGTCATGAGTTGCAGTGAAATTCAAAAAGGATTTACCGCTGCAGGAATTCATGCTGTTACATTTGAACGATTTGGAAAAATTGTCCAAGCAGCGTACTCAAATTGTCTCGTTTTAAAGGATTTGGTTCAAAAATTTTAATGATGCACTTTGGTTCAAATGAAATCTTAATAAAAAAATTGTATGAATAACAAAATAAGTGATTTTCGCTTACCTACTAAGAAGGTTGGAGCTTTGATTGAGAGATTTTTTAAAGGGAATCATCATTACGTCATAAAAACTTTTCCTTTACAATGTGCATCGCTTTTTTTGACACAATCACACAAAAAAAAATAAGTAAGAAAAAAAAACTTAATATTGAATGAAAATAATTCAACTAAATAAAGGGAAAATAATAAAGTATAATCTTGTTTGATCCGCTTTTGCCATAAGAAGGATCTAATAAGTAGCAACTCGTACAACTTTCTTTACGTAAATTGTATAGCAAATTTTATATCTTATCATAAGACGAATACAAATAAATACACTTTTTTATATATTTAACCGAAAATGAGGACACAGGAAGTTTAGGATGCTAATATCCTTGAATATTTTAACTTAGAGAAAAGATGAATTGTTATTAAAATGAAAAAAATAATACGTTATATGATTTTTTTTTTATATTAAAGCAAAAAAAAAAGTAAAACGATTTTCTTTTTTTCTTCATGGATTTACATAAGCATCAAAGTTTTTATTTATTTTTATACATATATAAAATTTGCATTTCATGTAAAACTTAAAAGAAAAAAAAAATAAAATTCAATATAAAAATCAAACAAAACTACAAGCACCAATTCGTACATTTAATCAATTTAATGTAAAATAAAATTAAATATCATCTTTTCTTGTATTTTTACCTTTTTTACTATGAAAATTCGACGGAAGATGATATGCAAGTGATAATGATATTTCCCCCTTTTTATTTTTGTTTTTATCTTAAACATCCACTTATGGCATGGAACAAGAAAACACACCTTAAATTTATAAAAATAAACATATGTACAAAGAAAAAGCAAAATAATCATAAAATCTATTTACCAAAAACATAAACATAACATAAAAAAGAAACAAAAAAAAACTCATTTCTCGAAAAAAAGTACACATATTACGTTATCTAGATATTTTTGAAAGAAATTCAAATAAATAATAATGAGCCGAGAAACACTTAACTGATATCAAATTTTAAGTGGTTTTGATATGAGTAAAGGTACCTCCTGAAAATGTTCTACATTTTATGATAAAAGTAAAACACAAAAAAGAGGCATAAATAACATGAGAATAAAGCGTATTATGCGTATGAAATGAGGAAACACAAGAAACTGTTTGTAAATATGAAGTTTATTTCCATTTCCTTAATAATAATAATAATAATAATAATAATAATCTAAAGCAAAGTAAAGGCATTTATGATGATACATATTCGACGCTCTTTTCTAATTTTTTCAATCAAGACATATCCCCACCCACACACAGACACACATTCATATGTAGAGACATCCATTTAATCAACAAAAGCACTTAAGTTTGTATCATATTATGCTATAAGACGATAATCGTAATCATAATGTTGATTTACATTTTTTTTTTGAGTTAATATTCAGAAAAAGCGCTGATTAAACTCTTTTTTAACGGAGTCTGGCTCGGAATAAGACGTTTTTTGATTTTAATTTAACGTCAAAGCGTTTAATGAAAATTAATGGACGCTGATGACCAAAATCGAATGTAACATCTTCCTTCCTTTGGTTTTATTTAAAAATAAACCTAAATTATTTATAAAAATTCTCATTTTTCTGTTGATAAATTAACTATGAGGTAGGAAGTAATAAAAATTAATTTAAATTGTTGTTGATGTACCTATTTCTGTAGGAGCGTAGCCTTAATCGATTTTGTTGACAGTCTTTAATTTCTTCTTCTGTGATACCATAGCTTTGCTGATAACGTAGCATTTGGCCTATCGATGTCACTTTTGACTGTTCTGCTTTTGTTCATATTTATTGCTTCAACAACAAGGTGTTCCACAGTCCTGCTCTTAACATGACTGACCATTCCACCATAGTTATTTAATTTCAAGTGCTTTGTCTATGGACTCAGTGATTTTTAGGCTCTCCTTTACATGATTGGTTTTCATATGATCAAAAAGGGTCAGATACGATTTCTAGGGTGGACTCAGACCTACAGACAGGTCCATTGTGCATACCCATTATCATCATATCTGATGAGGAAGGAACCAAGTCCAGAGAAAAAACTAAAGAAAGAAGTCCACTAGACCTGGTTCACACTTTCTCAGAAAGCTAAGCAGAACAGACACCTTCACTTTTGTGATGGAATCAATACTGGGAAAGTACTCAAGAAGGGTCACGCCTGCACTTATCCTCAGCATCGTGTTTTAGCTGTAGCTGTAAGATTTCTTGTCATTTTTGCGTTGACTGTCCAACACTCTGTGGCATAGGGTAGTGAAGGACGAACGATTGAGTTGTAGAGTCATCCTTTCAACTTCATTTGCATTTTTGTGTCACAAAGGATCCCTGAATTTTGCTTAAAAGCGCTTAATTTCTTTGTTCAAAGCAGAGCTTTCATTCTGAAATTAAAGTATAGAACAAAATCATATTAAAAATTAAAAACAATTTAAAGGCTGATGAAACAGAAAATAATTAATGTATTTTTTCGTCGAATTTGTACATTCTTGTTATAAGCAAAATCAAATATTTATATTCTAATTATCGTTGTTAAAATAAATGATTAATAGGAATTTTAATATACTTGAATTCCGTAACATGAAATTCAGAAAAAAATTTGATAGATGTAAGTACTGCTAAGGAGCGTTGAGATTTGGATAATGTCTAACCCAAAGTATCTGAAAAAAAATATGCGCCTGATTCAGAAAATCCCCTTTTTAAAAAGCGTTGATTCAATTTGGAAAACTAGAATCTGCCATTTATGCACATGTACAAATTTGAATTTCGTAAAAATTCAATTGAAAAAAGTTTCAGTGCCAGGTTTAAACTATTTCCTTAAAAACGTTTAACGTTAATGAGTGTAAATTTTCTTGTAACAAAATTTGTTACATCGCCAATTGGACAATTATTGATATTTCTAGAAAAAATCGAACTGTCCAAGTGTTCAAACCACTTATGCATGATTTTAAGTTTGGAATGAGACTGAATGGATTATAAATTACTAGCAGCTCTGGCATTCTGTATGATTTTCTTTTAAATTTACGCTAAACTTAACTTTTACAAGACAATCGACTGCGGCCATTTCTGACATTTGCCAGATTGCCCGTATGGCCAATCGGCCACTGAAAGAGACCTCTCAAGTCGTGCTTTTTCAAAACTTGTTCATTTTCATCATCATCATCCTTTATTATTTTTACTGACTTCAGTTTGCAATCCGATCCATAAAAAATTACAAGAACATGTAAAATTCTCACGATTTCTCAACTTTCTTCTTATGGTCTTTCACAATTGATGGTCTAGAATTAAATTTAAATGTTTTTATTTATGATCAACACAATAAATTACAATAATAAAAAGAAAACTTACTTTCTCATACATTTTATCTCATTCATCATTAACGGAACAAAAGAAATGTTACCCTTTTATTTTCAGTTTTTCAATAATGAATGATAATAATTTCTAGTTTTGTCAAACAAGGGTCAATCCTTTCATTTAAATACACTATAACAATAATTACTAACATTTTTTTATCTTGTTATGTGTTTATTTTTCTATTATTTTCATTTAGTTTAATCATGTTTTTGTGCAAGACCGCGTAATTTTTCCCGCGATGCAGCTTTCACCCTGTCTACATTGATTTTAAATGTTAAAATAAAAAAATAAATGGCATTAAAAATGACAGAAAAATTAGGGATGAACAAATAATCAAATAATTTACGTGTCCCTTTGGGTCCATTAAGAATCTTTTGTCTTGTATGAATATTTTAAAAGGTCCTCGTTATATTTATTTTTTTTTGTTAAATTTAAATTTATTGAAATGTGAAAGGATTAAATGTTATTGTTATTATCATTAATGATTTGATTCACTCAAAAGAAAGTTATGCAAAAAGACATTTGATACTAATGGTCATATTTTTTTTTGTGAATCATATTCATAAAAGTTTCATGTTTCAAAGTAAAACATGAAATTTAGGTCACGCATCTACCCTAAAATTGAATCGCGAGATGTTTTATTATTTTATTAATTCAAAATTTCTTTTGATATTCAAAATTTTTTTTTTTGAACATTCAAACAAAAGAAAGTGCATTGTATTGAATTTGAGATTCAACAATTATTATGTAAAGTAATTTTTTTTTTTAAATTTTATTGAGAATTCAATTCATACATTGAAATTTCTTTTGAGAATTAAATTTCAATAAATAAAAATATACAATGAAAAGATGTGCAGCAGTTAAACCCTATATGACAATAATCATTTCATTTATTTTGCTTGAATTATAATTTTTAATAATAAATAATAATAATAATTTATAAATTTTCTTCAGAATATAAAATTCTTTTGTATTTTAAAATAATAATAAAAATATGGAATAAATTTAAAGATATTCTTTTGTCAATTAGAAAGCACTTTATTTGTTGTTCATATACAAACACACACACATACAAAAAAAGAGAAGGTATCGTGGTTTTTTTATTATTATTATTTTTATTTTCTGTGCAAAATCAATTGAATGAATGATGCATTTCAACAAAAGACTATTCGAAATACTAGAAGTGCTTTTTAGAATTTTTATTTGAATTGTGAGAAAGTTTCGTTCCCTGTGTTGTTTTTTTTCGTCTCTTTTAATAGCAACAATAAAATAATGAATTATGTAATAAAAAGTGCATTCAATTAACGCATTCAAAAGAAAAGACGAGAATGATGCTTTTGTTTCATTGACGGTGTTTAGAATTTGAATTTGAGTGCTTTCAACTTGGATACGATTGAAATTGAAGGGTTTTTTTTGAATGAAATGTGTTTTTTGAATGCTCATGATGGGAAATCTCATTGAAAAAGATGGGATCTAAGGAAGAAAACACAAGTGCTGATATAAGGATTTACATGAACTTTTATTTTTGGAGGCAGTCATCAATATCTAAATCAAAGCTTGTATATGATGGTCCATGTATAGGAACACCAGGTACTTTTGATGAAAAATCGCGGCTAGTGAAATAAAAAATTGTGATTTGAAAATTTAAAGCAGGACAGTTGAAAACTATTCATTTTTTAATAGACTGAAGTTATCAACGACCTCATCAACCACTTTGTCAGCCTCTAGGAGGGATTTTTCGGACCCCAAGGACTCTCCTCAACACCCTCGCAGTGTCATCAATGACTTTACCCTGACACTCTATTTTTTCTTGCTGTTTTCAAACTTTTTTCTTCGTGTAAATCAGCTGTCAGCGCCCTCTGGATTGTCCTATCTTAATTCCCATACACACGATCCTGTATTTTTGCTTCTCTTCGATCTGCATAGTCATAAACGACCTTTCTCTTGGAAAATGTTTCAGGAAGGTCTGAAAACCGACCCTTATTTCACAAAAAGTCCTCTCAGTGCCCTGTGGAGGCTGCCAAGCTGCCACGAACACCATGGAAAAAGTATTCCGTAATAAAAGTCATGACTAAAATCAGTCTATGAAATAATTTCAAAATCATACCAAGCAAGCTTATCCATGAAAAGTCCCAAAAATGTGAAAACTTTTTAATATTATTCTATTTTTAATAAATTGCTCATAAAGTTATATACAATTAAGTTAAAACTTTCATGAGTTGAACTTTCTTTCATCACAAATGCAAATAAAAAGTTTTTTTTTCTTCGTTGTTAAAATTACTATTCATAAATATTAAAAATGAAAGCACAGACAATATGAATCATAAATTTTTCATTCTTATTCATAAAAAACTTTTTTTTTGCATCTCTTCTTCTTTTGCATTTAATATTTTATGATTCCTTTTTTTGTGTGTGTGCACTTATTTATAACTTTTATTATTACTCTTATTACAAAATGCATAGAAAGTACAATAACACAAAACCTTTAATAAAAAAAATTTCAAGTAAGATGTGAAAGGAGAGTGAAAAAGAAATTATTATTAATGTGCATCCAGACACACACACACACATACACACACAGACATATAAAGTCTCATATATCATTAAAAATTTATTTATAAAGAAAATAAAAAATTAAGTAAATAAACAATAAACTTAAAAAAAATACATTTAAATGAATATATACACAAGGTTTTCATCGCGGCTGTAAAATAAATTCATCATTTAATGGCTTTTGTTGAAATTGAAGATAAAAAAATATGCATTTCTTTTTGTTGTTCTTTGAAATGCATTCACTGAACCCTTTTCGTTTAATTTTATATTAAACAATTACGTTTGAAGCTACTTTTTCAGAAGAAATTTCGTCTTGAAACAATTTAGCATGAAGATTTCATTTGACATCAATGATTTTGCCAATGACTGTTTCCTTGTGAGTGAAATATGATCAAAGTACAAAGCTTAAAGATGTAATTTTAATTTTAAATTTTTTTTTATTAATTAAATTAGTCACACCTAATTCAATTTTCTTCACACATTCTTAAATTATCAGTCATATTCACAACATAAGCACCATTGATAATTCAAATCATTATTCCTTTTATTGTGTCACTCATCCCCTTTCTTATTTTCTCATATTTCGTTTTTTTTATTTAATTTTTTTTTTTATCATAACAATAATAATATAATTTTTTTTTAAACTTCAATCAATGTATGTTTTTAAGAATGCAAATCAAATCACGATTTAATCCAAACAGGATTCTGTTTTTTATTTATTTATTTTATTTTTATTATTTTCTGGTTTAATATTAAAATAAAAAATAAAAATATGACACAATAAAAGAAAAATTTCTAAAGAAAGGAAGACGCGAATAACGTGTGAGGAAAGGATTCATTTAAATAATAATCTAATAAAAGGAAAAAATAATAATAATAATAAATAATGAGAGTGTAAGAGAAAGGAATGAAATGAAATGAAATGTGTGGAAGCGTAAGCAAATTAAAAAGAAAAAGAAGAAATTCCACATATGTGACAATTTATGAGCATTTCATTTATGAATGCGCTACAAAATGTGATAGACAAATTAAATCTTACATACTTGCACCTCTTTTTTGAGAGAGCACATTATCACGTATTCAATAATATCCAGTGACATAAAAAATGATTTTAATATTGCAAGAACAAAAATTTATGAATATATTTATGTTTGGTCATTATTACAAACATTTTGTCCTTTTTTTACGTCTGTCTTGCTTGTAAAATATTATATATTTTCCCTGATATGTGTGTGATACGTGTCCAAAGTGGCCAGGTCATCAAATAAAATTATTGCTATACATCAAGACAAAAAAAAAACCATACAACAGTGTTAATACAATGTGAATTCAAGTCCTCTTTTAATATGTCATCATACATAACTGACATAAAAAAGGATATATGAGTTCTTCATTTTTCGGTACATATTTCATAAATAAATGTTACATTTTTTTTTCTCTCTTTACCTCACATAAAAAAGTTGACATACAAATATTGAATGTGTGTGTGTATGGATATTTTTTGCAACAATAACGCTGTGAAGCAATAAAACAACTTTTGTACTAATATTTCTGCTCATACAGATGCATTAGACAGAGGTGATGTTATTTATGCTTGAATATGGGATGTGATATGTGATAAAAATAAAAACGTTAGAAATAACGAGAATTATTATTAAATGTTTTGGATTATTATTAGACAGGATCAAATTTTTCCCTGGCTTCAATTTAATCGAAATATTACTGAAATTTAAATGTCTTACATTTTTATGACGATCTCCATTTTTTTCGGTTAAAATTCATTTTAATATTTTCACATTTTCATTTCATTTCATTTCATTTTTTTTTAAAGGTAAATATTTGGACTTGGACATTGACCGGACAGAGTAAAATAAAATGAGGATAAAGGTACATATTTATTTTGTATTGAATAATGTTACAAAGATATGACATAAAAAAAATGTTAATGTGTGTGAGTGTGTGTTACATTATTATTTTAATAATTCTTAAATACTTGAAGCCTGCTAATGCAAAGGGCAATAATATTTGTGATATGTGATAATATAAGTCATTGTGCTTCAATTTAACCTTATATCAAAAAAAAAAAACAGAGAGAAAAGAAAAAAAAACTGAAAATAAATGAAAGGAAAAGCAAAAATTTATGACCTAAAGATAATGTGAAAATGGAAATCTCTATGGAAAAAAAAAACGAAAAGACTGGCATCATTATCATCATATTGTATAATGGTTTGGGTATGATATAGGTATATATTTGTGATGATGATAAGAGAAAATTCATATAAAATGATGGAAGTGCTTGTATGAGGAAAAGTTACAAGAGAATAAACAAAAAAAAAAATGCAAACACAAAAAAAGGAAACATGATATAAAATTGTATGAAACACATACACATTTTTTTTTTAATCTAAACTACTCATCATTTTTATGACCAAATATTGTGATGAATGTTAGATGCAGGCATTTTTATTTTCACAGCACACCCACACTATTGAACCCAAAAGAATATAAGATAATTTATTTTTACACAATTTATTTGAGTGCAAACATTTATTTATTTAAACCTACCTAAAATTTTCATACTTTATGACGATCATAACTCGTGTATTGTTTTCCTTCATTGTCCTTCCTATTATTATCATCTCTCATTCTCTCATACTAAAAGATTATGTTGAAATTTTTAGCTTATATTACATGATCATAATACCGTTATGATAATATTTTTGAACATAGCCGTCCATCACAACAGTTTTTCTCTCATAAAATGTACAAAAATGTACAGCACAACATCACTGTCTTTATGTTATTACTATGCACCACTAATATTATAATAGAATCAAAACAAAGAAGCAAAAAAAAAGGTTAAATTTGCTGAGCCAAAATAATTTTCATTCTCTTCCACACCTTGAACAAATATTTTCCATTATACATTGAATATGTGTGTACATACAAGGTGATGGAAACTGTGGTAGACCTTTGAAAAAATACGACGTGTAATGAGTGCCAACCCACAATATATATCCTTTTAACTATATTTCAGGCATATAACCATCAAGCTGAAAAAAAAAGAAGTAGAAGAGACGAACAAAAAAAAATTTAACATAAATGTGCGGAAAGTCATAGTGTTAAATGTCTATGCCTGGCATGTGTGCGGTTTGATGCCAACCAAAAAAAAAGAAATGAAAATTAAAAGCAAAAAAAAAAAATGAATATAATTCTCGCTAAGCATCCAAAAGATTCATTTTATATAAAAATGTATGGATTTTAACCTCATTTCCTTATATTTTTTTTTTTTTTATTTTAGTTTCCTTTTTAATCTATCCACAAATATGCAGCGAAATAATACAAAATACGAGTCCTAGTAATAATAAAAATAATAAGAATATAATAGTGCAAGGAATATGTATGGTAATGAGAAGAGTAAAAATTTATGAACTAGAACCATTCTGGCACCTACTGTGTTCAAACTGTTTTTTTTTCCTCCTTTCTTTCGTTTCATATTTTTATTATATGAAGTGAACAAAAAAAAAGTTTTCTTCATTTATTTAGTTTTTTTTTCACTATTAAATGAGTCACAGTTTTATGTTGCACAACACTAAAACGATGTGGTTTCTCATTTATATTTTTTGGATTAAAAATGCGTTTGTGGAAATGAATGTGGTAGTAAATTGCTGTGATGTGGTGGCTTTTGTATGATGAACTTTTCATTTTAACATTTCATAAAAGGAATATTAAATTCAAATTTAAGTTAATTACTTTTTTTTTGTTCATTTGAAATTCAAAAAATACAGCCCTTCGTATTGGGGTTTTCCATTCGGACCCACCACATGCCGAAAACCGACAAAAAATCACGAAAATAGCTACCAGCGCCATCTGGTGAATCCAAATGGAAAATCCCGATATGAATATTATTTTGTATTCTAGTCCTCTAACTTTCTGTATGCTCATCAACGACTTTGTCCTTGTTAAATTTTTCAGGAAAGTCTTAAAACCGACAAAAAAAATGGCCAAGACTGCAAAAGTCGTTGGTGAGATCGTTGATAACTTCAGCCTAGTCACCTGAACCTAATTCAAAAGTTGAATTTTCAGCCCACGTCACATTTCAAACTTCTCCCTGATTAATTTGATGGTAAAAACTAAGGTTAGTTGAATTCAAATGTGTCTTGGGGTAAAAAAATGTTTCAATAAGCATTTAAACGTGCACTGGGAAATTTTTCAATGAATTTTTCATTCAACATGGACTCAATAATTGATGAAATTTAAGTAAATTAATGTCAAAATGAAACTTGTTATAAAAAATAATGATGATTGTCATTCCATTTGACTCAATTCACATTTCCTGTAACTTTGCATGTAATTTACTCATCAAATTTAAAAATCGACGTGCACCATCAATTTTCTTTCCAATAAAATCCATTTCATTTTCTTCATTATAATTATTTGATGATGATATTTTCTCAAAAAAAAACGAAAAAAAAAACAAAATTACAGATAGGTAAAGACTATCATCATTTACTAAAATTATTTTTATTATTATTAAATATTCGTTTTTTTTTCTTTCTTTATTTCATTAAATTGTGTTCAATTACAAGAAAATGAAGAAGAAGAAAAAAAACTTCAATTACTCTGAATCTCGTTTATACTTTTATTATTATTATTTCACTGTTTTTCCTTTTTATTTACATTTTCTTGATAAAATTGTGAAATGAAAGGAGGGAATGAACAATAACTTACTGGATAAATGATGATGATGATGATTGCAAGGCAAAGAAATACACAAAACACACACAAACGAGGACAAATTAATTATATAGCAAACACTATGAAATACGGAATTATTGTATTAAAACAGAAACATTGGTGTGTGTTGTGAAGTTTGTTACATTTCATATCATAAAAGAATATTTTCTGTTGAATTGAACAATCGCATAATGGTTCGTTTTAAAGCCCAAATCCAATTTCAATTAAGACTGAAATGAACTTTAAGACGAAAAGTGATTTAAAAGGAAAAAAATTCTATTAAAACATGGAAATTGAGGTGAAAATGGAAAAGAAAATTGTTAGAGATTCCAAGAAATGTTCATTAATTGAAATAACTTTTCTCGTTCTATAAAAGTAATTATTATTTTCTGTATTATTTTCCTTCCAAAACATTCATTGATCACTCATGTAAGAAAAATTAAAGTTGATTTCAAAGTTTAACGTTCATTGGCTTCTAAAATGTTGGTTTTTAATCAATATCTTATTCAAGGTAGAAGATTTTCATCAAAAGTGAGGGAATTTTAAAACCTTTCGTTAAAATTTTGTATGAAATTAACTGAAGTGGATTGTACGGTGCAGTGGTTAGCGGCATGTTGGCAGTTCGAATCTTACTTCAGTCATTAAATTTTACAATCTCAAATGTCTTTTTTTTTCGGAAGCTCAATTTGAGTTAAAGGCTACATGAACATGGCAACTGCTTGTGATGACAGGATAAAAGCTAAGTTTCTTCGGATGATTTTAACGGGTATACACAATCGGTTCGACTGATGGTCTGAGTGCAGGCTTGATTGCCGCACTACAAATCTGATATAATATGAACTGAAATGACTTTGAAAAGTTTTGAATATTGTCTCATTTCCTTTATGATTTTATTTAAAATATGTGACACATCCTTTTTTGGTCAAGACAGACATATTTCAGTTGAATTTTGAATCAAAAAATAATTAGTGACAAATGAAACTTACATACGTTAAAATCCCTCTTATGTATTATTCAAAGTAAAAATAAAATATTCATCAAAATGATTCACATTAAAATGCTATAAATATCACTTGGAGTTTTCCTGAAAAATAAAATAATATTTTTTTATATCTCAATTCATTTTATTTCACATTTCATTGTGGAAAATTGTCATGATTTCTTCTGATTCCATGACATTTTAGAATATTTAGGACTTGAAAATGTCTCTCACATATTAGAAGTTTACGGACATGCAGACAAACACACACACACACACACATACACACAACATTTAAAATGTGTAATGAAAAAGATACGCTCTAAGACATTTGATGAGGGTTTCAAAATTACCTGACATTTTCACAGACAAGACTTGTTCATTCAAAAAATCTCCTTCTATTGTTTAGTTTGAAGTACATATATGATTAAAAAAAAATTGAAATAAAATAAAAATAACTTACATTTGAAATTTGAGAAAGGAAATAAAGATAATTGATTTTGGTATCCATCAACATGTGATTTTCTAACAATGACTTTTTTAAAAAAAAAAAATAAAAATAGGACATTTTCAAAGGAAAATTGTTATCTATATCAAAACATGAAACCGGATATTAATCTCATTTTATTTCAAACTAAAGTCAACGTATACTAAATGAGTAAATTTAATTGATTTAATTTTCTTGGAATGATAAGAAAATAACAAACTGTTAATTTTAATCACAACCCACACAA
Source organism: Culicoides sonorensis (assembly GCA_900002565.1). Classification (NCBI taxonomy): domain Eukaryota; kingdom Metazoa; phylum Arthropoda; class Insecta; order Diptera; family Ceratopogonidae; genus Culicoides; species Culicoides sonorensis. The sequence goes on along the minus strand of LN483549.1, from coordinate 19,224 downwards.
TTTCCATTTGTATTATTTTGCATTGAGATGATGAAAGAAGATTCCTGGTTATTACTGCAATAAAATACAAAAAAAAATGTGAAAAAAAACTAAGAATAATTATATTTTTTTAACTGTAACATTTTTATCTGTGTTCAGAGGTTTGTATGCTGTTTTTTACAAAGAGGAAAATTACGGGTATGAAATTGTGTAGGTTTACAAAATAAATTTAAAATGTTCTCATCTAATCCACTGTCATACAATTTTTTTTTTTCGTTTACTTTGAATATAATTACATTTACTGAGTCTTTTAATTACACAACGGCACAGCACCGAATAGCACTTTAAATGTATGTTTGGCAATGAAAGCTCATGATGATGATGATGATGATGAAGAGGACTCGCCTGCATCTCACTTCATTGACATTTATAAGCTTCAAGAAAATTTGCTTTTAATCCCTTTTAATGAATGGACTCATTTGAGTTACAGTATTAAAACTGAATATTAGACTGGTCTATTTTTAATTTGACTCAATTAAATAATTGTCACAGTTTTCGCTTGAATTTCCCTGCCTAATGAACCTCCTTAACAGTAAGAGAAAAAAAAATACTTATATAAAAAAGGGTCATTTAATGTAAAATGTAAGAGAAGTTTTCACTAAGCTCTTTTAATAATAAACAAGGACACAATGTCACAAGTAAATTATACAATGAACAGAAATAAAAATAAAAAAATAATGTATTGCAATAAAAAAAATAGCAAAAAAAAACTGTTGTAAGAAAATGACGGAAATAAGAGATATTAAACTTCAAGGCATATAAAATTAATTACTGGACATAAAAAAAAAGAAAATCTATCCTAAAAAAATACTGGAAAAACATTAAATCACACCCTCAATTATAACAGTATTTAAAGGCATTGCACAACGTTATAATGAAGTTACTTGAAAAATCTTTCAATTTAATTTTACCTAAAACTTTTTGTGACACACATCAACGAAAGTCGATGTCCTTAGGGAAATATTTCTTATTTTATAAGGGATTTAATGAACAATTTTTCAAAATCAGCTTGAACTATCCGGAGCTATTTGCACTTCTCCTTTGAGCTTAATCCAGGTTGCATGAAAATGTCAATTTATTTAAAATCTAATTTGTTTTCCAGCATTTTCTTGGAAGGCACAATAATTTATATTATAAGAAGAAAATGATTTCATAGAATAATTAAATTGAGGGTATGAGAGTAACATATAAATTTTTCACAATCATCGTACACACGTGTAATATTACCATAAACCATTATCATCATAAAATTTTGTCAACATCATCCAAAAAAAGAGAGAAAAAAAAGGAAAATTAAAATATTTCTTTGCCCATAGCACAGATTATCTTAGATTAAATTAAGAGCTATTATTTGATGACAATAATTAGCATGATAAACAGGAAGAACTGGATAAAGAAAAACAACACAAAAAGAACTTTTACATTTACTCACACACACACACACACACACACACAAAAGCACAATTTCTTAATTTAATTATATTCACGTTAATTTATTATTATCATTCAATTTTATTTCTAACTTGAAGCTTTTTATTACGCATTTAACCACTATGGCAACTAGTTAATTAATTAAATTGGTCAATTAGGCTCTTTTTTTTACGTCAATTAAAAAGTTAGAAAATGAAGAATGTACATTATTAAAAAATGGGGTTTTTATAAGCAAAAAAATAAGACAAATATTTTGGTAATTATTTTTTCCATGTATCTGATTTTCACAGAAAAAGAAAAGAGAAGGAAACAAATTTTTCAAATATTTTTCTTTGATGTTAAAAAATTAAAAGGAAAGTTATAATTTACATAGAAATATTTTTTGGATACGACATTTTCCCTGTTAGAGGTACACACACACACACACTAAGTCTTTTTCTCCATGAGTAACAGTAACTTTTAAATAGAAAAATAACCTCTTTTATCATATTATATTAAAATGATATTTGGCCTCTTTTTAAGAACGATTAAACAATTTATTTTTCATCATCTTCATCTTTTCTTCGTTTCAAAGATGGTATCTTGAAAGATTTTCATACACAATTTTTTGTATGTATTTAAATATTTCTAAAAGAAAAGAAGAAGGATTTCAAGATTATTAACTATTAAAGACGATTTAAAATTTAACGGTTATGATTATTATTGCTGTATGCCATTATTATCTTAAAAGATCGTTTTGAATAAAATGTTTCAAAAAAAAAACATCAAGGTTGAACTATGATTTTGTCTTATAGGGAGGATAATGACAATATTAAATGATAAAATATTCTAAAAGATACAATCACATACAAAAACCTTTTTTTTGCTTCTTCTTTTTTGAAAAGGAAAAACGATTTTCTTTTGTTTTGTGTTCATTATGCTGACTTACATTTACTTTGAAAGAAAAATCCATTTTTAATGATAAACAAATGACAACATCTAACATTTCAAAAAAAAAACTCTTAAACCTTATCATTTATCTTGAAAATCATTTCAAATGAAAATATAATTTAGTCGACTTAAATTGTTTTTATTTTTATACCCAAAATAAATAAGCAAACAAAAAAATTTAATTCACCCTTTTTTTCAAGTCAAATTTTTGTTGTTAGAGTGAATGATAATGATGATAAAAATAATAAAATAAAAAAAAAACAGAGATATACATATATTTGCACAAAAGCATCAAATTACACTCCTGCTTTTATATGATATTGCCATTATAAACCTCACACATCATCAGCATAATAATTTGATTGACAAGATGGTTGATTGCTTTTTATTTTATATGCCTTTGCAAGTCGTATTATTATTAGTTGATATTTGTGTCGTTGGAGATTTGGCATAAAAAAAAGAGAATATTTGATGATGCAAATCCATACTTATTTGTTTGATGAGTGTTTTCTCGTGGGTATTTTAAAATATTATTTGGTTGTATATGAAATTTAAATAAATGTATGTGTTCGTGTGTGTGTATGATAAAATTACAATTCAATCATAAAAAGCTTATTATAAAATGTAAGTGGAATGCTTCCTGGTTTATTTATGTTATGTTAGGGGTCTCAAATATCGAATTTATGGATGTTGGATCGACTAGGGCTCAAATTTCGTTTTTGGCTTAGGTTTTTTTTTCACAGACTAGACCAAGCCATGAAGTCACTTTGTGTGGCATAACGGCCTCATCTTCAAACTCAACACCATCGGAACACTAAAGTACATCACATTAATAATTAATAATTCCCTTTCCAACAGAAAATTCAACGTTTACACGAACAACAAACCATCAACCACACGTTCAATTAAATTCGGAGTCTCACAAGGCTCCGTTCTGTCGCCTACAATCTATTCAATCTACACTCATAACATTCCAACCTCTAATGAATGCAATGTTCCTCTATTTGCCGACGACAAAGCCTACTATACTTCATCACGCTTTTACAAAACAATAACTAGAATACTTCAAAAAATGGAAAATCAAAATGAACGACGATAAAATGCAAACAAACCCCTAATGGCAGACAGATCAAAATTGTTAGCTATCACAGCATTTGGAGTACCACCATCAAGTATTTAGGCCTGATCTTGGATATCAAGCTCAAATTTAATCAACACTTCCAGTATAGTCTCGAAAGTCTCAACTGAAAATTAAACCTTTGCCTAACAAACAAAACACTTCACTACAAAGTAGCCATAAGGCCCATTGCCAAATGCCACATCAAAAAATACCAGGTGTGCCAAAACAAAGTACTTCGAATGATAGCTGTCCACCATTCACCAGAACCACATCTCTCATGAAGATTTAATACAGGCACCACTAATATAAATAAATAAAAAAAAGGTTCTTAAAATAATGATGTAAATACGGAATACGCTCCTTTTGAAAAGAAACATTTTAAACGCTAAATCAACAACGACAGTAAAGTATTTTCGTTGAAATGGCAAAACATCCACTTTACATAACTAAATAATAATAAGAAACAATCTGATTTACATTTTTATTCAGGATAGAATGATGAATGTTTTTAAAATTTACTTACGATAACGATGCAGCACCAATTATTCTGAACAACATTGTCATAGGAACTGACAAAAACGAACACGATTGAGATAACACAAAAAGTCATCAACAATAACAAAATAATATTATTTCTACGAGGGGCACTGATTAATAAAAAAAAAATTATGCAAATTCTATTATACAATATTTTTTTTCTTTACTTTTAGATTGTCATTTATTCACAGTCAAATTATAATAATATCATTTTATGGTACTTGAAATTAAGTCAATTTCTATTACTTTCGCTTGATTTTTTAATCACTATTACACACAGACATTTAATCAAAAAACATACAAACACACTCACCACCGTGACGAGATTTGAATAAATAAAAAAAAAAATCAACATTAAATGATTGATCCATTGTTTTGTGCATGTCATGTCATGATTAAAATGTGTCAGTCATTCTTTGTTTATGATGTAAATTCATAATTTATTTTAACATTGAGAGAGAATTTAAATGGACATTTGTTAGAGTTTTTTTTTTAACATTTTTTATTGCTGTATATCAAAATTAAACCATTCTTTAAATATTGTATCACCCTCGAAAATCAGCTCGTTTGTCATAATTTTTTGGCATTATCTTAATCGAATTTTCTATTTTTTTTTTATAATATTTTTGAATTGAAGACAAAAAATTGTTTCATATCAAAAAGTTTTTTTTCGTACTTATCCACACAAAAAATGAATGATCATCTTTTATTACGAGCTTAGATTAGAATAAATCACACAATCACTGCAACATGTATTTTATAGTGTTTAACTTTACTCATAAATCATAGCGATTATGTAATTTTTTTTTTTGAATGTTTTAACTCTTATACATCATTATTATTTTCCTTGTCATCATTATTTTTTTTGGTTAAATTAATTTACTTATAATCAGAATTATCTTCACTTCCAAAAAAAAACGTGAAAAAATTTCTGGTTTTCGAACATGATGTGTCATCAATTTTGCTATGACCCATCAAATATGTGAGATTGGCGCCAATTTTTTTTGTATTTTGTTCAATTCTTTGAATAGAAAAAATGAAAATTTTGTATTAAAACTGGACAAATAACGATAAAATGTGTACACACGCAAACCTAAATGATTGATTGCCTTGCAGTAGTAAAAATAAATTTATTCAGTAGGAAATTTAGATGTTCAAAAGGACAATTTATTTGACCTTGTAAATGTTTTGTGCTGTTTTTTCACTCTGCTGGTGGTGATGGTGGTACATCTTCATTCTTATGAAAATTGTTTTTGTTGTATTTTCTGGTTCATAAAGTTTGAGGAAATACAAAAGAAAACAACTCCTTTTTTATGTATTTTTTTTTCATTTCATTATTTAAATGGGTCCAAGCACTTTTTTTCGTTGATGTAACATTCTTCTAGTTTTGACATCTTATTTCAAATTTTATTTATGTTAACATACTAAAAAAGTATTTTTTTTTAATGATACTGATGAAATTGATGATTTAAATGGTATTTTGAGCTCATTTACATCCGAAAATTTTAAACACTGACAACCAAATTTAGTTAAGAGCCACTTCTTATCAAAACTAAGATTTTGAATGAGGAACCGCTGAGAAAAGCCGAGATGCAAAACATAAATATGGAGATACGTAGAAGAAAATTTGGTTATATTGGGCATACCTTACGAAAAGACCCTTCAGAAGTTTGTCACCAGGGTCTTGTATAAAACCCACAAGGTAGCCGTAGAAGAGGGCGACCAAGGGGCACCTGGTGACGCTCCACACTCTCCGATGCCAACTTGGACCAAGAGACAAATGAGGCAAAATTTAACAACCTTGAGAGACTGAAACAAATTGCAATCCGATGTTCTAGATGGAGACATTCTGTAGATCGCCTTTGCTCAAGATGAGAACAGTCTGAACTCCCTGAGGACTCCCCTTCACAAGGCGTAAAGTAAGGTAAAGTAAAATATGATAAATGACATTTTTATTATTTCATAATCTTGATTCTGTACTGAACCGGTCTCAAAATCATCAATTTTACTTGAAGTTTCATGGAAAATATTCTGACAAATCTAAAATGCCGCGAACAATGTCAGAAATTGATGATTTAACCTAAAATAATATACTGCTTTAACAAATCATCCATCAACTCTTCCAAAAAAATAAAATGTAAAAAATAAAATCGTTGTGGCATTTTGACATACACCAATAAAAAGACATTCAATCTTTTGTATGTTGTTTGCATCAAATCTATGTAAAATTTTGAATAAAATCACCCCTTCCTCTTGTCGTGTTTGTTAACTCTTTATAAATGTTTTTTTTCTCTTTTTTACAACAACAAAACATCTCATTTGCAAGTCAAAATATTCGAATCAATGCTTAAAAAATGGTTTTTCCTTATATTATTTATACATTGTCCATTTTTTTCGTTCTCTATGTGTGTGCCTCTCTTATCAATTTTCAATCTCACTGATTTAGTGATGCGTATACATTTAACCTATTATACGGATACATGCTGTGCAGCATCATCATGACACAAATCGCGCAAACAACACACTCACTTACTAAATGTAAAAATAAAAAAAAAAGACAGCCCCATTTTCAACCCTTTTCAATCAATTCAATTTGGATCGTTTAATCTTTTGTGTCACAATTTTTGAATAAAAATAAATAATAGCAACAACAACAACAACAATATTTAGACGAATATTTATTATGAAAATCAAAATAGCATTTTTGATGGGGAGGATAAAGTGTCGTCGTGACTATAAATAATTAAAATAAAGTGAGAAAGATTGTGTGAGTTTGTGTTTAAACAATTCCTTTATCATCATCATTATTATTTGTATGTGTGTGTACCCTTTTTGTGTTTCATTTAAATTTGTATAAATAAATAAGGAAAAAAAAACAAGTTAAAATAAAATTATAATACACGAGGAAACTTTTCATGCCTTAGAGCACTCATTTTGGTTATTTTGATTTTTTGGTCTTAAATAAATTTGCACCATTGAACTCGATATTAACCCAATTGATACACTGACATAGTTTAACACTGTATAGTTGAGAATTTACCATCTTTTTCACTTCCTTACTTTACTTACTTACTTATACATGATCAAATTCATACTTTTAACATCACTCTTGTATATGGTAATTTTTTGAGATATATAAAAAAAATATAAATTTCGTATCAACTCAATTTTCATAAATAAACTTTATTATACACTTATACACACACACACCCAAAATGGGATTTCCAAAAAGATATTTACGCAAGTTCAAACAAAAAAAAAAGCGAAATTTATATGATATAGGTAAAGGATTGATTTAGCTGCAGGATATTTTCCAATTTTTGTTTGTATGTTTTTCTGTCGATAAGGTTAAATTGGCTCCAGTTTTGTGATCTCCCGTTGATTGTTCCCTCATTTTTTTTTTTACATGCATACCAAATATATTGAAATGATGCTTTATATGCCTTATCATCAAACACACATTGAACTGAATTTCATCAGAAATACTTCTATTTATTTTTTTCTTTTTGTTTTGTACACTTTTGTGTTGTTGTTGATGATGGTGTTTTGAATGTTTTTCAATAAATATGGTAATGGATGATAATGTATTTTTTATACAGTTACTATTTTTTTTTGCTTGTTTTTCATTTTTCCTTTCAATTCGAACACATTTCACTTACTTATTTTTTTTTGTTGAATAAAAAAAATGGAAAAAAATTGAAGAAGGACACAGATGAGATGCAAAAGACACTTTTCAGATCATTTATTGTTATTATTATTTAATATAATACACTTATTTTTGGCAAGTAAACTGGATTAATGAAGTCAAATCCTTCAAAAAAGTCCCTTACATTATAAGCATTATCGCATAACAATATCTCAATACACACACACTTTTCGCCTTCATTGTATGTATATTATTATTTTTTTATGCTAAAATGATGATAGTTGTTTATTTGTTATCAGTTTAAAACCAAAGAACAATAATAACAGTTGCTACTAACAGCTCCTACGACTGCTGCTACTACTGATGTTGTTGGTAAGGCGATGACAAATTTATTAGTGAATTGGTTTTGATCCTATTCGTATTGTGTGTATTGTGGCTGAAGTTCAATTTAAAGCAGGGAAAAAAAAATAAATAGGTGCTTTGTATTCAAAAGAAAAAGCAATTTAAAAAGCATAGCAATGGGAAAAATGTTCAATGAGTTGAAAACAGGTTGATAAGAGATTTGATTATTATTGTGTGTACTTTGTCGTTGTGTGTGTTGCTTTGCTTCGCTTTGTTAAATAAAATGTATATACATACCTTTTTCCGAGATTTATTAACTCGGTGAATGTACTCACAGGATGGAAGCAAACGACTTTTATATTCCTGCAAATAAGGGATTGAAATGCAGATTAAGAATACAAAATAGAAAAAAAACTCTCTCCGACCCTTTAACAGATTGATTTTGGTTATGGCTTCTATAGAAAAACGGTGATTTATGTAGTGGAGAAAAGTTTTTGTCGACAATTTTATGTATTCAAAATGTAAAAGTAAAAATAAAAAAATATGTGTAAAGAATGAAGCGAAACATATTTAATGATCCATGTCTTTGATGATGATTGTTTGGGCCTTTAAACATTTAAACAAGACTACAATGAAAAGTTTTTCATAAAATTGTGATCGCACTTTAAAGGATAAATTTATTGTTGTAACAAGTAAAATGGATTGACCTAAATGCTTCAATCGACTTTCCCAAGTGTAAATTTATCATAAAAAATAAGTAAAAATGTCTCTTGGGTCATTATCATAAAAATATATCTTCATTCTACTACTACATGAGACAATTGCTCATTAACTGTATGTATGTGTGTGTGTGTGTGTGCTCAAGTTTTTTGTTTTATTTCTTTAAAAGAAATGTAATATAAAATATTTTCGTGTATTTTTATATTTTTTTATTACTTTTTTTACGCACATTAAACTCCAATTTCAACAAATATCGTCATATTGCATGCATTGAACTGTGCATAATGAATGCTTTTATGTTATTTTTATTATTATTATTATTTCAATTTTTTTTTCAGTCTTATGCTCATTTCTTTACATCATTATAATGAAAATAATAATAATATCTTGAAATGCTACCACCATTTTTAGATTTTTCTTATTGTAAAACAACAAAAAATTTTATAAAATGAAATAAAATACAAAAAAAATAAATAAATGAGAGGTGCGTTCAAATAATAAATGAAACGAAACACTTCAAATATGTTAAAATCCAAGAACAAGGAGAAAAAAAATATATTTAATACAAGAAACGGTCGTCTCGCGATAAAATACTATAAAAAAGCAATAAAATTCTTTCTTTAGCTATTCATTATTATTATTGTAAATGTATTTATATATATTATATAACTTTTTTTTTTGTTTTTATATATGATCGACTTATTTTATGGTCTTTTTCCACTGTGTTATAAAAATACACACACATAAAATAATCATAAAAATAAAAAGAAAGCAAATTAAAATCAGTATAATTGTTTCACGTGTTTTATATAAGTTATAGGTGTGTAAGTTATATAATACATAACATAACATAAAATATGGATCCAAGTAAATCCGGAAAAATACATGTTAAAGTGTAAAATTTACGGGAAAACATTTTTATTTTATTTGATTTGATAAGCTAGAACACACTTTTCATAATGAGATGTAATAAATGTATAATTAGTTGGCTTTGGCATTGTCAGTTTCACAGTATTGCCATTTCTTGAAATGAAATTGAAGGAATTGCTGGCCATTAGTACGACGATTGTTATTTGGCTTTAATTTCAATCTTATCTTTATGGAACTGCACTCTGGTTGGGGCGGATAATCAATTCATACAGATAGTGCGTAGAATCCAAAACCCAGAGGCTGACTCAGAGGTGGATCCACTGTAAATCAAGATAGAGGCAATCAAATTAAAGCAGTGAACAATTTAAAACAGATTCATTGGAAGGATCGCGATAAATTAATTGATTGAGTCAAATAATCTTTAACCGCTCTCAGAAATGCTGAAATGTTACTCTTCGGTCTCACAGAGATTGACAGCTTGTTGAAGTAAGAAGGACCCACGAAAGCCATATGTCAGCTTCCCATAATTGTCAAGACATTTTTTTGAATCAGCTTATGGTCGTTTCTCAGTCTAGAAATACCAGAATTAAAAACGATTTGATTATGACACATAATTTCAGCAATCAAACTCTTTCGTACATATTTCAAAACCTCAAATTCATGAAGAGCTTTCACAAGCAGATTTCTCTTGGCGCGAGTACTGCACAATTTGATTATGTGAGTCAATGAAGAGACGCAATAAACAATTTTAAAAGCTCAAATTCATGAAGTACTTGTAACGGCTTCAAATGAACATTCAATGTTACACGATAAAAATTTACCATATACAGTAAATGACTGTGCACTAACGCAAAATAAATTTTCAGAAGGACATCTCGTGGAACTAAATTTTTCACTTTGAACAAAGCTCCAACTACGGTACTCATAATTTCATAGAATCACAAATGGCGTGGTCTAAAATTTATTCAAATTCACTTACTTAAGATCGAAAAGTCACTTCACACAAATTCCAACCTGAATCTCATTCTCATTCTTATTGCATTTGCATTGAATTCTGACACATAAATAAAGTAGCATATTGCAAAAGCCAAAAATAAATTCATAAAACTCATTTAAGCATGAAAATAGTTTCATTTCAAATAAAATATATGTGTATTTTTTGTGTTCCATTTTGTTCGATTGCATTGAGCTCTTATATGTTAAATTTTTATTTTTTTTTTTATTTTATTTTATTTTATATTCGAAACAAAAACTATTTTATTAGAAATACGTTTTGAATTGAACAATGAGTCGAGTTCATGCACGGCAAGGGGTAAGCACATGCAATGATTGGGGTTATTTTATTTCATTTCATAATATATTATATTTTAGTTTTCTCTTCTTTTCATAGACATTTTGCACAGGAAATAATAAAATAATAATAATAATACTTTTCGTTTTTAATATTTAATCTGTTATTCTTTAAAAATAAAAAAAAAGTTTGTGGAATTGAAATATGCATTATAATTATTTCATATTAGTTGTCTAAGTTATGAACTTTTATACATACATATGCACATGATAATAATAATAATGATGTCAAATCTAGTTTAAAAAGATTTCTTTATAAGAATTCACATGAATTCAGTTCAAACACAAACAAAAGGGTTTTTGAAATGAAATTTTACTCTAAATTCTTCTTAGTTTTGTTTATTATTAGCAGTATAAAATGAAAAGGAAAATTAAATATCAACTATGAATAGATTTTTGCTAATCTCTCATTTCAAGCACATTCACAGAGCTGACATTTAATTTAAAATGCATGTATATTAATAAAAAAAGAGCATTTTTCATACTTATTTTTGATTAGAATGAGTACACTTAACACATGAATTGTAGATACAATAACTGCATTATGATAAACTGAAATGAATCTATTCAATTTATTTTTCATATAAATTTTAGCGTCACCATGGAATATAATAGGACACAAAGTTGGCACCCAGCTGATATAACAAAAAAAATTATATTATAATGTATATGCACACAAATTGCATTCATTTTAAATAAATTTTTTTTTCAATTCAAACCAATTTCAAAGGGTATGTGTGTGTGTATTGAAAAGACAGACATTTATTGATTATTTGTGTACAAATATAAATAGCATGACATCAGATACACTTAATAATCGCTATTCATCAATATTCTCCATTTCATTCCATTCCATATGTGCAGTAAATACCCTTTCATCTGTCAATGCCAGAGGTATATTGATCAAAAAATATAAAAAAGAAAGAGAATTGAAAGAGTTGCTTTTGAATAATTGATACCTTTGATATTTAATGTATTCATTTTACAGTCACCACAACAATAGCCAGATGTTTCAATACAGAAGAAAAAAAACATTATGGAAAATTTTTATTATAAGTATTTCAATGATAAAATATGAAAGTATAAAATAATACAAAAGAACACTGAAATTTATCAATTATGATGATTGAGATTGGCATCAAAAATTTAAAAGGAAAAAGGGACATTACTCGTTCACAGATCACATCATGAATCATAAGATGTAGAAATAAGATTAAAGTTATTTTGTTTTTTTGTAATATGCTGAGTCACTCAGCAGGATGTATGATGAAAATAAATAATGAATTTTGTAACAGCTGACTTGCAATCAAATTTTGAAACAATTAATAATACAAAATTTTACTTTACTTAGAACTGGAAATATCGATAAAAGAATCTTTTTAATGTAAACCATTTATAACCGGATATGGTCGATTACCTTTCTGTCATCATTCTACTTTTATAAATAAATAGATATTCCCTTTAATAAAATTTACTCCTTTAAAAGTGTATACCATGAATGTGTGTGTATATAAATATGTATAATATAAAAACATTAATTTAATTGTATCATTTAAAACCCTTCCCTGCTGGACAAATTATTTATGACTAGGCGTAAAAACGTTACGATAAAATGATATGATGATACATTCACAGAACTGGAAAGAAATTCACTGAAGAGAATAAAAAAAAATCATGTTTAAATAAACAGATTTTTAAATTTCATTTCATATATCTTATTTTATAATATTATTTTAATAATACTATCTATAAAATAAAAACTTGTTAATTGTAGTCAGTTGTTAAATGATGAAAAAATAACGGTTTTTAATAATCTCAGACAGTCTCTATGGAAATATTTTGGTATGTTTATACAATTTTGTAGCAAATTATACCTTCCTCAAAATTTTTACTTTTTTTTTGTTGTGAAATGTAATTAACAAAAATAATAAAATAACTTTACTTATTTTACATATTTCGTACATCAAAATTACTCTAGAGAATTATTTTATAATTAAATTTAAGGATTACAGAAAAAAAGGATTTCCAGGTAGAAATTTCAAAAAAAAAAATATTATTAAAAGTGTGTTTAAAGGAGATAATTCGTTGAAGATAAGCCTTTATCTCATTATCACAGTTAAAACAGTGATGACATGTAACGATTTTTTTCCGGTGCAAAAACCTGGAAGTAAAATTTTTGGTTTTTTGTTTAAAAGCTGAAGATCTTTAACAATGTTCTCTGATTCTTGAAATTTAATTTGAATCTCAAAACTCACGATTTTTTTTAAATTTTCTGATTTTTATAGCTATGAAACTTAAGAATATTTACTTGTGAGATCGATGAAATCAAATTGGCATGTGAAATGAGGGTCAAACTGTCCTTTTAATAACAGATAGTCTGAGCAGTGTCGAAGTCAAAAAACTAATCCGAGATCTGGACAACGCAGGTATACGTGTTGTTATCTCGTGGGCACCCTCACACAGTTGTTTACATGGCAATGAGATTGCACATAGTCTGGTAAAGACAGGTACGCTTGTGGAGCATAAGGCGAATCAGTCCTCATTTTTTAAGTATTTTAGGCCTCTGTCGAGTTAGCTTTCCAGGGTATAGTCTGACTTCTTAATTGGTCGTCAGTCTACAAGTGCTTACAGGGGTACCAGACAATAGACCACTGGCTATGGTCATGCCCCCTTCTCCACAGAGACAACACTAAAGAAGAACTGAAAAAATTAGGAATAACAGAAAAGACAGATAATTATAAAAAAAATCAAATGAAAAGACCCAGAACATGAAAATCTGGACCTATCGGACTCTTACTATATATATTTTATTAACAGAACAAAAAATAAAGGATAAAAAAATAAAATGAATGAAACTTATGAGAACCGTTAGTAATGATTTCAACACACCATCCCTGGTTTCAAAAATCTGCTCAAAATTAAATCACTTATCAAAAAATCGATATTTTTCATTCAACACTCATCAAAAGCACTTCATACAAACATGGTGAGTTTTCTCAAAAAAGCTCTGGGCAAAAAGGAGTTAGACAAGTCCTCTCATGTCCTTTTTACAGCTCTTATACTTTAATCGCATTTTATTAATGAAGTTAATTCCAACACTTAGACAACTGTGGTAAATTCTGATAAATTTCATCCTTTTTTTCAAAATTAAAATTAATTTATGATCCGGATTTGTGTAAGATTGTCCCTTATCAGGTAAAATTAGTTTAATTTATATAATTATTTTGACAACGGTTTTGATTGAAACCCTTTCCTTATACTTTTACCTCTTATAAAAACATGAAGAAAAATATATTGAGTGCTAACTTAATTTTGGTAAAATTTGATCAAAAATTAGTCTATTACATGACCTAAATATCATATCATCACACGTGTGCAATTCTTATCTTAAAATTAAATACAAATTCAATTTAGTTTCATATTTCCAATCAATAAATTTACAGTTAATAAATTATTTTTATTATTATTTTGCAGGGTTGTGTGTCAACAACTGTAGTAAGTCTTATGATAAATGTATTTTAAAATAAATGTAAAAAAGAAATATTATAAAACAGGAGCATTATTACGACGATGATATAATAATAAGAATAGAATGCAACGACATGATTTACTTGCTTTATGTTTCCTTGAGATGCACGTGATTCATGTTTTTAGTTCACACACATTTCAGGGATGTACGCTGACTTTAAATAACATTAAAAGTAAATTTGGGATCTCACATCACTGAATAACATGCAATAAATTTGTTCAAGTGGAAAAATCTCACATTTGATGCTAAGTCACATAAAGAATATTGCTTTATAGACACATGAACATAAAAGAAGATGCACAGACAATGTAAAAATAATAGAAAAATGATACAATATTAATGATGAATGTGTGTTCAATCAAGCAAGTAAAACTGATTTATATTACTTTGCCATGTACTGCACAGTGCACACACACACACACAGCTCATATTTAATTTAGTTGCAATTTATTTGCTTCATGATGCAATAATATTTATAAATTATTATTATCATCTTTTCATTGCACTAAATCAAATATTAATTTATTATTGTACCATAATTTTTGTTGTAATCTAAATGAATTTTAAGACACTTGAATGAACTTTCATCCCCCTTAACATTAAATAAAATATAAAACCTTTGAATTTTAACTCAATTTTTAGGTCAATAATAATCAAAAATTTTATTTGAGAGAGTAACCAGTAAGTAAATTTCAATTGTAAATATAAAATGATGATGATAAAAACATCACAAGAACCGAAAAACCGAACAGAAAACAAATAAATCAAATTTGAAATACAGTTTCTAATTAGTTTTTCAAGTGTGCATGCAAATATTTGATTTGGTCTTCTTTTACGTTCTTTAGTTTGTGTTATTTTTGGTGAATTGTTTTAAGGAGGGTGCTCTAAATGTTTACCAAAAAATAAAACAACAAAAGAAAATCAATTTATTTTGATATCATGATTGTAATTAAGTTAGAATTGGTTTTGTAACAATGTTTTGTTAACTTGAAAATGTTTTTTTTTCCTACAGAATTTTGATGGCTTAGTTACTTTGACTAATGAAAAAGAATTTCTAGGTCTAGGATTTTATGAAAATTTTTGATAATCAGGTCCCACTTCAGCATGTTGCACTGGGTACAAAAAGCAGGTCGGCTTAGCGTCTTAAAACTAAAATTGAATTAATTCCAAGGGGTAGTCAGCGCATTTCGCATTTGCTGAATTGAACATTTGGCAAATTCAACTTTTAGCGCAGATGGCATTTGGCGAATTTGCCATTTGACGCACTTGGAATTTGCAAATTTGGCACTTGGCGCATTTGGTAAAATTGGCGTATTTGGCGAATTTGACATTTGGTGAATTTAGCATTCGGTGATTTTGGCAAATTTTGTGCTGGGCAAATTTGGCGTTTGGCAAATTTCGCGTTTGACAAATTTGGTATTTGAGGTTTCGTGTTTGCAAAATTGGCATTTGGCGATTTTAGCATTTGGAGGATCAATTAGGCGCGACCTGACTATCCCCTGATTAATTCGGAGGAGAAACTTCCCTGGGGAGTAAGACCTCAGTACCATTTAATTTGTTTTTTTATGAAAAGTGAGCTAACGACACGAGACACCTAATCCATCACAAAAAAGTTAAATGCTTCTTTTCACTCGATTCCATTTCAAAATATTCGTATATTTTTTTATTTCAATCAATTTTATAGTAAATAAATTTATGTATTTTATATTTCAATTAATTTTTTGATATGTTTACTTTACAATGCCTTGAGCGAAACATTTTAATAGAACATTTAAAACAAAGTAATCCCTCTTTTTAAATTATTTTTTTATTTAACATTGAATTCTCTAGTTATGTTAATTTTTTTTTTATTCCAAACGTAAAATAAGTTTTTTTCTTAGAAGAGCAACATCAATATAAAAAATTTTTTGTGTTGCTTGACAATATTTGTTGAAAAATGAGGAAAAAAATATCATAGATCTAAGTAAAATCAAAGAAGATTTTTCTGTGTATGTAAGTGTATGTGTGTTAAGATGGATCACATTTCTTTAAAACTTTTCAAGAGTACAAAATAAAATGAGAAAACAAGGAATTTTTAATATGATGCTAATTTTCTCTTTAAATATTCGTCTTACGGTATCATACCTTGAAAGTGAAAATATTGTGCTCAAGGAAATAATTTACCAGGAAAAAAAAGACAACAAAAGAAAAAAAAATAATTTATTATAATACAACACCACACCATGATGCCTTCATCCTGCTCAAAAAAACACCTGAAAAATGCTCCATATTATATTACAATATACAAAATAAATAAAAATTGATGTAGTATATTATTATTATTATTACTTTTATCAAAAAAATAAATAAAATTATTACACAAGGGAGAGGGATATGAAGGGAAATGGATCAAAATTCAAATTAGAGATTTAATTTTAATCTCGTAAGTGTGCATACTCTTAAAAAATAAAACAAAATTTTTAAATTTTATCATATTACGAGAAATTGAATTTTTCCTATTATGGAATCATCAATTCCTGGGTAAATATTTTTTGTATGAATGTTAAACAAGAAAAAGTTTTTATAACATATCAAAAGTATTTTCAATTAACAAGATAAAATAATGTCTTGATTTTTTTTTCCTTTTACAATACAAGTTTATCAACAAATTTCTAAACATATTTTCCTTGAAGTGTATTTTGAGTACAAAAGACAAATTAAAACTTTGCCTCATTTAACACACATTTTAAATTTGCCTTGAAGAAGTAAATTTCCTATCCATCTTTATTTATTTTTAATCATTACATAGCGCACACACACACACACACACACATGCATGTTTTTTTGATTAGAACAATAAAAAAGGAATCTGGTACCCATTTAAAACTTTTATGATAAGCAAATATGTGTCATGTGTGTGTGTGTTGTTGAAAATTTTGTTTTTAGTTAAACAATACATCATTTTATTATTAAAAATTCAGCGTTCTTTTGTGCCTTTAAGCAAAATCCAAACATAATGTATTTTGTAACATTTATCAAACAAATATAAATATTCAAACTCACGCGAAAGTTGTTTTTAATGTGATTTTAAACAATATATATTTAACAACAACCGTCTTTTTTTTTTCGTGGAAAAATCCTTTTTTTACTCATTTAATTTATTTTTATTGTAAACACATTTTGAATGGAGTTTCATTAAATTACAGATAATAATAACAAAACAACGTCAGTTTATAATGAAAATATTATCAAATTCACCACTTTAAAGTGAGTTAATATGATTTTTATGATGATGCATGTTTGACAAAGAAAATCCTTTATTGCGTCTTCTTGAAATCATCGTCAGGAAATTAAATGGATTTTCCTGTGACGCAATAACTTTTGTGTATAAAATGAACGGGAATTCATGCAAGAAAATATCCCCTTTTTTCTTTTGACATACACATTTTAGTCAGGGTGAAGTTTGAATATTTGCTTTCTTTTCAAAAGAATTTGATTGTATGAGTTTGTACTTCAATTACGTCTTACTCAAAATTGTTTTGCATTGTAAGCGGTTTTTGAAAGTAAATTTCATTTGAGATTGACTCATAATTTTCAATATTTAACGTCATGTTGAGTCAATCAGTCAGTTTTCAGGAAATAGCTTCTTTCAATTTCATAATTCATTGCAATAGTTCAAAGATCGCTGAAGTTTGACGAGATTGAACCATGTAAGGAAGCTTCAAATCTAGTGCTTGACCTTAAATTCATCCATGGGATCGACTCTGCCTTTAAATACAATCCAAATACGATACCCATCGATGTTTATTTGTTGAGATTCAGATCAGATTGAACCGTACTGAGATGATAGTTGCAGTTGGTATGTTCACTGGTCATTGTGCTCTAGGCTATCATCTCAGTCATTTTGACTTAAGAGATACAATGTGCAAATGCTGCTCTGAACATCAGCTTTTTGTATGTCCTAAGCATGTTAGATTTCGTGGTATCACCCTGGGTGAGTACCTCTCAGTATAGATTCCATCATAAAAGTGAAGGTGTCTTCCCTGCTTAGCGTTCTGAGAAGGTTTGATCACTTTCCTGAACTGAACCAGGTCTAGTAGACTTCTTTCTTTAGTTGTTTCTCTAGATTTGGTTCCTTCCTCATCATATATGATGATACATGGTATGCACAATGAACTCGTCTGTAGGTCTGAGTGCTAGTTCTCTTCTGTGGAGTCTACCCTAGAAATCTGATCTGACCTGTTCTTTGTTGAAAGTTGGATTGGTTGCGTTGAATCAAATATGAAAGCGTGCATAAACCGAAAAAGTGCAAATCAAAAAACTCTGGAATTCAAATTTTGACCAGATTCGATTACGTGACAATGCACCTCTTAAAAGGAACTTTGAATCACTTGCACAAAAGAAATTTCAAAAACATCTGAAATGTTATTTGCACTTCTCTTTGATTCACTATCTAACTATCATCGTTCAATGTAAATGCGTTTCCTTTTTTTTGCACAAATGAACACCACTTTGAAAATACCTAGTACTTATGGATTTAAATGCTTCAATAGGTTTTTTCCTTCCATTGTATTTTCTATGGCAATCCAATGCAAAAAAAAACACACACAAATGATTGAATGAAAAATAAAACGAGGGTGGAAATACTCATTCAAAGTGACACCCAGAACTGCATCACGTCAATCAAAGTAAAGTACTTATTGCTAAAGGGTCTCTCTCAGTACATACCAA